>VXAX01006485.1:9043-20695 GCA_013399835.1 Leptocoma aspasia | reverse complement strand
TGGGGGGGGGGGGATACCGCCCCTTTTTTTGCAGGGGGGGAGTTTCTCCATTTTGAATGGCATGGTTAAAAATAATGATCTGTTGGTCAGAGCTCTTTTCCTTGTTTTGTGCCTCTTTGAGAGGTTGGGGTGAGGTCATGTCTATTGGGACATCTGAATGTCAGAATGGGGGGTGGGCAGTGGTGCAGTGGAAGAGCAGGTGTGAGGAGGATGAGGGGGTCACAGGGGACTTCCACCCCCAAAAGGTGTCTATGTTGATTTCAACAACAAATGAGCTAAACTCCGAACGAGCCACTGTCCTTCCCCTCCTGCTATCAATGGAGAGACAATAAATCAGAGATGATGACTTAAAAATAACTATTTATTAAAAAATAAAATCATAAAAAAATGGAATGAGACATACATGATGGAAAGAAATTTGTACAAAATAAAAGAAAAAGTTTTAAGCAGCAAAAAACAAGGTGTTTAGTAGCTCCCTTGTAACAAAGATAAAATGGCTGCTGCTCCCCTTAGCAGCTCATGTGGCCCAGGAGGACAAAGACAAGATGGTGGTGAAGTTCTCTTGGCTCAGCTCTTCCCCTGTGGAATTAAAAAACCCCAGGATGTCAGGGGCTTATGGAGTAATTCTGATAGTGGACAGGGGGTTGCTGGAATTGCCTAGTGAGCTCCAGACCCGCAGTATCAGTTTCCCTGCTCCCTCTCAGTGACGGCAGCAGTGTTTGTATAGTTCAGTTTTGGCACTTCACTGCCTCTTCCTGCCACCCACTGGGGCCTTTTCCCATCAGCTGGGCTCTCCCTCAGCTTGGTTGGACTCAGCTAATATCGACTCTGCTGGTTTTGGTCTCTTCTGCACTCGGGGGAGGAAGGAACAGCCAGTGGGGGAAGCCAGGCACTGAGAACTGCACCCCTGGCCCTTCAGGAAGATCTTTCTGTCCTTGTTCCTCTTGTCTGGGAGTAATTCTTGGACATAATGAGTTTTGGAGGTGGAATCAAAATTTCATTCTCACAGAGAATGAATCTGGCTTTTGTCTGGAAGCAATCTTTGGATGTATGGAATTTTGGAGGTGGAATCCAATTTCAGCTATGGGCTCCTGAATGATAATGACACCATAGGAAGGCTTCCTGTGATGAGTGGAAGCTTCAGACAAGCTCTGCCTTAGCCTCAGATTTTGGTAACAGTTTAAATTTAAAGGATCACTCTGGACTCCAAGTTCTAATGATGGCAAATCAGATCTATTTATAAAAATTAGTTCATTATTAAACAGACAGGAGACAACAGACAACAGATGAAAGATCCTAATCAGAATTACTTACTACACAGTAGAAAACTAAAGACCTACTAGTAGATTATAGCGTAATATAAAACAGTGCACTATATCAAGGTAACTATATTAAAGCTGGCAAAAGAAATAGTATTGATTAGGAGGCAAATGTAACTTACCACCAAAATGACAATAATGTACACAGATTCCTTCATGTAACCCCTGGGGGGTAACTGTGAAGCAGGTGTCTGTACTCACAAGAGAAACGCCACACATTTCCATGGAAATGTATAGAAGATTTCTGCCTTGTGAAAGTTTGGTATGGGTTTTAGAATTTGTAAAGTGAGGTGTCTGTCAGTCAAAAATCCGACTTACATTGCCAAATCTCACTTCAACAGTAAGATGTTTATTGACATTTGGGAGATGCCAGACCAGTGTTAAACCCATGATGCCAGCATAACTCCCTACAAGACAACTTGTCCTGTTTGAGTTATCTGACTGGTTAGCAAACAATAGATAAGCCTTTGTGGGAGGGTGAGATGCCCTGCTATGGAAGGAAATCATGTACGCCCGAAGTTTCAGGTGTAGATGAGTAGCAGCCCAGGGGAGGCCAATGCCAGCCAGACCCATCTGTCCTGGCAGCTTTCATCTGGGAGCAATTCTTGGATGTATTGCATTTTGGAGGTGGAATCAAAATTTTGACCATGAGCTCCTGGACGAGAATGACAGTTCTTTTCTACAGGAAGTAAAGTATGTAGCTCCAGTGTTTCAGGTGCAGATGAGAGGAAGCCCAGAAGAGATTAATGCCAGGCAGACCAGTCTGTCCTGGCAGCTTTTGTCTGGGAGGAATCCTTGGACGCACTTCTAACTTGCTTTGCCTTGTAAACCCAACACCTTACTTGCCTTGCACTACCTTGCGTACCTATTCCTCCCTCCACCCTTGACCTGTCTGCTGCTTTCATTCCTGGCCTTCTCTTGCAAGGTTTACCCCTCCTTTGATTTGCCTTCCCATGCCTATCCCAGCCTTGCATTTCTCTATGGACCCCTCTGTGTTCTTCTCTTGCCCTTCGTCCACACCATTGCCTTGCAGTGCCTTGTTCACCCATCTCCCAGGCTTGACAAGAAAAGGGTTCTTCCAGGTTTTACTTTTGTCCCTGTTTCACGTTGTTTGTATTTTGGGGGGAAAGAGGGAGTTCTGTAAATGCAGAAGGTCCTTTGCTGTGTTGTTTTTCCTTTCTTCCCCCTCTCTACCACATTGTCAGAAGAAGTGGACTTCTCCTCCATCTTGTCTTTGTTCCCTGGGCTACATGGTCTTCTAAGGAGGCTGCCATACTGGGAGAAGGGGCTTCCCTGACGCATTGTCCTTGGACCATGCAGTCCAGTACAGCAACCCCATCTTGGGGAATGGGCTTCTCTGACATTTTGTTTTCGTCGTTTTTGGGGGACTGTTTCAGTCTTTGCTTTAGAGCCATTGTATTTTTGGCTACTGCTGCTTCCTTATGAATTGATGTTTTGTTTTTTAGTAAACTGTTATTTTTTCACTTTTATATTACATTTGTCTCTCCTTCTGTTGAAAGGGGAGTGCTTAAAACTAAAGGAGAGGTAGCTTGTTTCCCAGGCTCCACCCCATAAATAGTCTCAAACTAAGATAAATTTGGCACACAACTAAAGGGGCTTGAGAGAGAAAATGACAAAATAAAAATATTGTCTGAAACATTTGTATATTGGGAACAGAACTCCCTTGTCACTATGCTTCTGGGTCTAGTCATGTGGGTGTGGCACCTAACTTTGTATATGTCCCCGTATATGTCGAGCCATTTGACCACCATGATGGATGTCCTTTTTCAGATCAGGGAGAGAGAGAAACCAAGATTGTTTTGTGGATACACTTTGTGATATCAGTTTATGGAAAGTCAACATCAGTTGCAATGAAGATAATTTTGGATGTGTATTCATTGTTTGCCTGTCCTGGTCTGGGATGCTGCTTCTGGGGGTTTATTAATGATTGCACCTAGCCTACTGAGAGAACAGGAGAGGATGATTTTCCCCAGCCTTTCACCTCCTTCTCCCCCTTCAAGTCTGACACATCATTTTTGGAGAATGTTGAATTCCCTTGGGATGTTAAAGGACACCATAATTTGTTGCCTCTTGTGGAATGAATACAAGTTTCCACACATAAGGGGCAAGGTCCAAGAAAGATTCTTTTCCTGGCACACATTTATCTGTGTGAGATGCAGCTGAAAACCTTTTCGTTTAGAATCACACTACAAGAGTGACAGAATGCGATGGTACGTAGATATGAGAAGGAAAGTGCATGGCACTGGCGTGTTTTGACAGAAGCAGTGTGCTCGACGGCTCCTGTGCTGGCTCATTGTTCTGTGTGAAGAGTAGATGGACATTTCACCCTCTGGGATAATGAAGATGTGTGATGTCACGTAATGTGAAGAAGGAACCCGCAGAGCATCGTGGTTGTGTGTGCAGTGTACTAAGCTGCAAGAGGAGCATGGCTGCCACTCAGCTTCCTGCCAAATTCAAGTTATCAATTGTAAGGGGGAAGGTCTGCCACATGTTGATAAATATTCCTAACTCAGCCCTATGTGGAAACAATTCTATTTAGCTTTAGACTCTGTGATCCAGAGAACGCGATGGTTGATGTAGCCAAGAAGGAAAGTGCAGAGTACATGAGGATATACATGACAGATGCTCCCTGCCTGAGTCCAGGAGCAGCAGGGATATGCAATCCCTGATATGGAAGTTAGGGGCAGAAGTGTTGAGCAGAAGAAACCAAAGAGCTGATCACACCTTTCAGCAGCCAAGCATATTTTACTGAGTAAGCTTAGCAATGCATAAACTAAAAGTGAATGTGACTGACAGTCACATGCTATACAAGGCCAGTCCCACATTTCACAGTGAGGACTTCTAGCCCACCCCCCTAAAGTGTGTGTGTAGATCTTTCCCATGAGTGGGGATGCCCCTCAAAGTTATACCTTGGAGCTCACAAAAGAGACTTGCCCACAGCTGCTGGTAGAGGTGAGGAACACCAATCCCTACTTTAAAATTGCATTCTTTCTAGCTTTAATGAAATTGCTTCAATATTGTTTCAAAAATAGAGCATTATGCTAGAAGTTACAGCTACCTATCCTGTGTACCAGATAATTCTGACTAAGGTCTTTTTGTCTAAGCATTATCAGTTTTGTAATAGAATTAAAGAAATTATTTTATTTATATAAATATATTTGGTTAGCCATCCTTAACTCCGCAAGACAAACTTGTGTATAGGTACGGTTACACCTGTATGATCCTTTAGACATAAACCTTTGACCACATCTGGGCCTGGGATTGGATTTAGCCACACCCAGACTCCTCTATGAGAAGGAGTTTAGAAAGCCAGGGCATCGTTTCTGCACCTTGTGACACAAGGTGAGAGCTTCTCTAATAAATTTTGTCTGAAGCTCCCATCCTGCCTGTGACAAAGAGGGAGGCAGTTAATCAATAATCAGTGTTATAAAGTTACTCAATGTAGAACAGTTACTCTCAAATTTAAGGCAAGCTGCCCCGGATGTTCAAGTTAAACCTTCCCTGAAGATACATGCTAGCTGCTCCATAGTCACTACTTTGAAAGAATAATAAAAGGTTAGTTACAGTAAAAACCTACACACAAGTTTTTACAAACTGTACTTGCAGAAATGTATCCAAGGTATATGTTTCCTCTGTGGCCTACAAAGCATAAGAAACCAGCTTGTGATAAGGGAGGAAAATAGGAGTGTCATCTCTGTCCAGTAATACATACGGTTTTGCCCCAGTTCCTCCAGCTAATATTGCTCCAGGCTTGGGAACTTGATAGGGCATAGTTACCCGCAGAAGTTGAAGGGCTGTGAATTCCTCTTTTACAGATTGAACTTCATTGTCATATTTGGTTTGTGACACCAATAACAGAGTTCCAGTGCTATCCCCCCTAAATAAGGCACAGAAAATCATCAAAGATACCTAAAATACAGGAACTTGAGAATATGATACTATCAGAGGATGTAGAAGTGGAGAATGCAGAGTACAGAACCATACTGCATTGTCAGGGGTTGTTACATAGATGTTAATTTCTAGATTAATATGTTGCAGTCCCAGCACAGAATCCATTGGTGTAAACAATTCCACTTATTCTAACATTTTGGAAGAGACACCATCTGGAAGAATTTCAGTCCTCACCATGTTTTATACTGGAGGTACAGTCACAGTATTTCAGCCTGTAATTACTTCTATTTCCTGCAATGCCCAAATTACAGCTTTAATTCATTTTTCCATTGGTTTATAATGTATAGCAGAGCCTAGTAATGTCTTGGACCAAAATCCTAGAGATTTTTTTCTGACTTTTCAGCCCAGTTGTCTGCCACAATCCCTATGTGATTTTATCGCCTAGAATTGTTACTTTCCATTCAAAAGGATTTCCTTGCCTAAGAGTGTGTAATTTGGCTTGCTCAATCAAAACATTTTTGCAGACATCAGAGGCTTCTTTTTGTTTCTTTGTCCATTGCCAAACAACTTTCTTCCTGGTCCATTTCTGCTGTTATAGCATTTGCCAGATAGTATCTTGGTGTGAGGTGATGGGGGGTTGAAAGAGAAGAATTTTTTCGCACAGGCATTGACTTCTGTCAATGATGAAACATTTTTGCTGTTAAGTTCCTATTTATTTCTGATCATGGGACACTGACTTACACAAGATCATTCCACATTTTTTTCCTCATCACACATGAAGTAAGTCTTCAGTTTTGCCAGATGATTTTCATTCACCACCCGCACAGCTGGTTCTGAAATTAGAGCCCAAATTTCCCCTAAGGTATTTGCTAGGACACCTATATTACTAGTAGCACTGTGACGGCTGGTGTAATCAAGGTCTTCAATGAAACAGGCATCCCTCTCAGAAGCTGTATTTTGATACTTTTAGTTACTGCTGCCCCATCCAGACTAGATGGGGATGGCTCACGCACTAGTAATTAGTGCATGAGCCATCCCCATCTGCTACAGGAAACAAAAACCTTATGCCTTGAACATCAACTTCTGAGAGATGGCACTAATTCATCAATGTCTGCATATGCTGTTAAAACTGCTGCACACAACCCTTGATACAGCATAGGGGTGGCAATATCCTGCCAAACAGGACCCCTGATACTTTGTCACTGGGCACATCCCCAGTATATCTGATCCTTACTTCCTATAGGGCTTAATAGATTTTTTCACCAATTAATAAGTGGACAGACACAGCCCCACTATTCCAAGATCACAAAATCCATATAAGTTTGTCTTCTCCTCTCTTCTGCTGATAGATCTCCAAAAATTCCATTTTGGAGTATAAGTGCACCCCTCCATCTAGCAGATCCCTCTGCCCCTCCATTTGTATGAGGGATTGTGCTTCTACCACCTCCCTTTCTGCTAAATCTGGCTAAAGCTCAACCTTGGAGTCCGAGGACTCACTCAAGATATTTCCATCCCATTCCTCAGAATCCTGTGAATATGATTGGAAAATCAAAATCTTATTTTTCCCATATCTGTGCCTTTGCTTATGAGCAATATGTGCCACCACATATTGCTGTTCTACAGTCATTCTACATTGCATTGCTGTTCGTAGCATCACTGTGCTGGAGTATAATTAGGTATTGTGTGATTGTCTTTGCATCTTGTAAAGTCCTGACTTCCTTTTCCAACTCTCACATTGCTCTGCAATGCTGTAACTTCATGGTCCAAAGCTCTAAGAAGGGCAGCTAGCAACCATCTCCATATCCCCACTAACTTGGAAGAAGGCTTTGATGGCCTTCCCCAGAGGGCACACACAGTGAATACTCATGTGCTGGATCTCTAAGAAGAGACAAAGGAAGTTGCAGCCCATGGCTACAGCTGACCGATACTTTATCCATAGCTTTAGATTGTAGTGTTTATGGGAAATGTAGATCTGTTGCTATTTGAAGTGTATCAAAGCAGGTGACTGGCACCTGAGGATTCACTACCCAGCACCCATCTCCACACAGACATAGAAGAAACAAATATCCCGACTCTGGGGGTGGATCAGTTCCTGGCACACTATGGGAAAGAACCCACTTAGGGGACATTATGGTGACTCAGATGGGGTGGCCGTAAGGCCTTGCCTGGATCATCTTGCTGCCCCCAGCAGTGGAGAATCAGAACAGACAGGACTCCAGCGGGCACCAGCCAAATGATCAGGGACTCTAAATCGTCTTCAGCATCATGAGAGTGAGGAAATCCAAAGTACAATGCTCCAGGAATATTCAAGCAAGAGTGGATGGAATTCTTGGATTGGCAAGTGCACTGTTGTTCCTTTTTCATATTGGTTTTACAAAAGGTGTAGATTAATCAGTGTAACTGATCAGTGGGATCCATCTCCATGTAAGTCACAAGGAAACACTGGGCAGCAGGCCTTAATCAATCAATGTTATGGGAGCAGTGTAACTGCTTAAGGGCCAAACTTTTTTACTGTGGAAGAAAAAAGAATGGTGTTAGAGAAGGAGAAAGAGGAATGGGATGGAGGTTTGGGGGTCTTGGCCTGAATGTGCTATTTGTTGACAGGAGGGGTCAGCTATAAGAGATAAATATTATGATGGTGGAGGATTTTGACAATGAGGAAAAGGGACCAGGGGAAAATATCAGGGCATGCCCAGTTAATACTCTGGTTCCAGTAAAGCTGGGGAATGAAACACTAGATTTTTGTATCGATAGTGGAGCCACACCTTCAGTAGTAACTTGCTGCAAGGGCCTGCTGAGGAAAGTTCCAGTACAGGTTGTTGGGGCAGCAGGAAAATGAGCTCTGAAGCCACTCTTACCATCCATGGCATGTATAGTTGGTGACACTAAAACAACTAATCCGTTTCTATATATGCCATCAATACCCCCTTCCCTTGTTGGGATGAGATATGTTTTGTAACTTAAATGCACAAAACCCTTAAACCTTTTCTGAGAATACCATGCAGCTTCACATTCCACCTGAGACAAGCTGGAAAGCTCAGATCTGCCTGTTAATGTGTAAACCATAGGAGGACATTGGAGAAAATATTCAGGGTGCCATTTCAAATGCAGTGATCCACATGGGCCACAGGAAAATGAGGTAAAACAAAGAATATGTCTCCAGTTAAGAGAAAAATCTCAGAACCAAAAGTTAAACCATTAAGAATGAATAAATATCCTATAAAGACAGAAGCACAAAAAGGTCTAGAACCATTGACATACACATTCTTACAATTTGGCATACTCAGACAATGTCAATCTGACTTTTAGATGCCTTCCTCCAGGTTTCAAAGATGCCTTGTTCTCAAGAGTGCAGATTAGTACAAGTTTAAGAGCAATCAATCAAATATACACAGACATACACCCAAATGTACTAAATCCTTATGGCTTGTTAACCTCAGTACTGGAAACAAACTCTTATTTTACTGTTTTGGCTTTAAAGGATGCTTTCTCTTGTGTCCCAATAGATGAGCAAAGCCAAACAATCTTTGCCTATGAATGAGAGAATCCTGTGGATGGAAGAACGATGCAGTTGGACAGTGTTCCCTCAAGGATCCAAAAATAAACTCACTTTATTTGGTGGTTTTGGCAAAATGAGTAGAGCAATGGAAAAAAGGTAACTTTTACAGTGTGTAGATGACATCCTAATTGGAGCTGACAAGGAGCAAACCTGCTTGAAAGTGACCATAAGCCTGCAGAACCTTTTGGGACTTCCTGGAATTTCCAGAAAAAAAGGTAAGACCAATACCTCAGCTTTAAGGGATCAAAAGGACAATGAGCTCTGGGAGAAGGCAAAAAGTAGTGATATTCCAAATTGCAGCTCCTAGGACTGGAAGATAACTAACAGGAGTTTTGTTAGTGGCAGGATTTTTCCCTATATAGGTTCAAAATTTTGGACTAATAGCCAACCCCTTTTATATGGCAATCAAAGGCCCTGAAGAATTGCTGGAATGGCCCTGATAATGTTGAACCCGTTTTAACACCATAAAGGATGCTCATGGAAGCACCGGCTTTAGACCTTCCAAATACAACTAAACCCTTTTCATGACCTGTGCACAAAAGGCAACAAGTAACCTTTGTGAGGATGACACAGCTTCTTGGAAGCTGGCAAAGGTCAGTGGCATCCTTCTCCAAGCAACTGGATGGTCAGCATGGTTATGGGGCATAGCAGCCACCCTAAAGATGCAGGAGGCCCAGAAATTCACTTTGGGATGATCACTAACTGTGCTAGTCCATATGTCATTGCTGGCTGTTCGGAATCCAAAAGGACATTACTGGATCTCTCTAAGCTGACTGGCAAAACCTGTGCTAATGGACCAGGGAGATAAGCAGTCATGTGTGTGACATCAACTTTAAATGAAGCCATTTTGCTCCCTACTGAAAAGCAATGAGCTTTTCAATATGACTGGATACACACTGTGGAGCAGCCAAGATGCCAAGATTTAAGGGATTAACAGGAATCAGGCAAAAACTGTATGTTGATAGCAGCAGATTTGTGAATACAGGTAAGTTACCCCTGGTGGGATGGAAGAAATCAGTGGTGTCCTTGAGGGTCTGTGTCAAGGACCCCCAAGATGGCATTGACCCATAGAGCATCACCCTGTTCCCACAAGTCTCCTGCCCTCACCCGCCTGACTTGTTTCTTGGGCATCCAGCTGCCTGACCTGTGGAGCAGCTGGGTTTCAGCGCCTGCATCACACCCAGCTGCAAAGGTAGGAGCCCCCACAGCTTGGGGACCCCCTCCCCAGAAAATTCCACATTTTCCCCTGACAGCCCATTTTCCGCAGGGTTGTATTGCAGCGAGTGCTACAGAGCCCTGAACAACACCTGCTCCATCTGCATGGCCCCCCTGAGCTACCCAGACTCTGGGGATGAGGAGATGTGAGCAGAGGAGTGCTGGGAGCCCACCTGAGCCTGGGGGGCTGCAGCGGGTGTGGGGGGCTGCAGCTCACCCCTGCCCTCTCTGCCCCTGCAGGGACTCCAGTGACGAGGAGACACCGGGGCTGTGGCTGGGTGCTGTGCGGGCGCTGCTGCAGCACATCAAGGACATGATAAAGAGCTGGAGAATCCCCTTCAGAATGGCTGCCCAGCTATGAGCCCAGCTGAAGGAGGAGGAAAAGAGCAAGGAGAGCAATGTGGGCAGCAGTGGGGTGGCCAACAAGAACAGATTGCTCCGCAGGTAAGGGCTGGCTGTGGGGGTGGCAATGTCCCCTGCCATCCCCAGCACTGGGGATGCTGGATGCTAACACTGCACTCCTCTGTCCCAGCATGACTTCAAGTACCAGCAGCAGGCCAAGAGCAGTGAAAGTGAGGGCAAGGGCCCAGTGACAGCAGGATAGTGCCATGTGGCAGCAAAAACACATGTCCAGGTGCTGGGATGTGGCTGGAGCCCCAGCAGTGCAGCAGAAGCCTAGAGCCACTGAATGGGGAAGGGCTGGTGAATAAATCACTTGGTCCTCAAGGCACTTAAGTCCTGGTACTCTGAGTTGGCATCCACCATTCCCTGGTGGTCCTGACCTTGGTGATACCCAGCTCCATGCTGCTCCTGGCTCCATCCCTGCTGTGATCCCAGCCTCTCAATGCCCCCCAGCCCCCATCTCCAGTACCTTGATGCCACCATCTCCATGCCCACTCTGCCTCCAACCCCTACACACCTCTGTCCCCAGCCTTTATGGTGTCCCCATTCCCATCCCTGTCGTGCCCCCAGACCCATACTGACCCCCACCTGTCGATGTCCCTCTCCCCACACATGGTGCCCTCTCCCCATCCCTGCAGTGCCCCAGACTCTCAATGTCTCTGTCCCCAGCCCCAAAAGTGCCCCCAGTCCTGAGCTGCTCCAGGATGGGGATGCAGAATGGACAGACAGCTGGACGCGGGGGAAGTCCCTGCTTCTCCGTTTATTACCAAGCAGCCTTCGTTTTAAAAAAAAAACAACAAACAAACACAGACATACAGACAGGCAGAGACGGCCCGGCGGGGCGGGGGCTGCCCGCCCATGGTTTGTTTGGTTCCTGACACCAGAGAGGTTCAAGTAGCCGAAAAGGTTCAAGTTCACCATAAGGCACTTTAAAGCCATGACGGGAGCAGAGCCCCCGCGGCCCCATCACCCCTCCCGGCACCCCATGGCAGATGTGGAGGCCGGGCAGCGCTGGTGGTTGGCAGCGGAGGGGCTGTGGGGGGGAATATATTACATAATCTTTTTAAATATAGATAAAACTCTTATTGTAGACAAATAGTGCCGGTCCCCTATACCCCCGGGGAGGCTGCGCCCTGCGGGGGGCATGTGCAAAGGACAGAGGGGTGACCGTGGGGGCCCGGCCACCCCAGGGAAGGGAGGGTCCCACAGGGCCGGGGGATTTCGGAAGGGGGGAGGGGCCGGGGG
>VXAX01006484.1:3778-23727 GCA_013399835.1 Leptocoma aspasia | reverse complement strand
CCCATCCTACAGGATCTGCTGGCACTGTCCCATCCTACAGGATCTGGTGGCACTGCCCCATCCTACAGGATCTGGTGGCACTGAGCAGATCTCAGGATCTGGTGGCACTGTCCTATCCTACAGGACCTGGTGGCACTGTCCCATCCTACAGGACCTGGTGGCACTGTCCCATCCTACAGGATCTGGTGGCACTGTCCCATCCTACAGGACCTGGTGGCTCTGCTTTTCCTCTGTTTTTGGTGGCTCTGCTCCCCCCAGCATGGTGCTGATGTCCCAGCCCTCACCCCTGCGAGAGCATCTCCCCACCAGCCCCATGCTCTGGGCTGATGATTCAGGTGAGAAGGGTCACAGGAGGTGCAGGGGAGGATGTGAAGGTTGCTCACAGCTCCCTCACTTTCTGGAGCAGCTTTTCCCCTGCTGTGAACCAGAGATGTCCGGGTCACCCTTGGCTGCTGACCACGAGGAGCCGTGGGGACGCTCCAGGCCCTGGGCAGAGCTGGCAGTGCCCAGGGACAGAACAATGCTCAGTCTGAGGTGAGGGGACAACAGGGACGAGATGGAATCCAAGCCAGCAGAGCATTCCTGGCTGGGTCCGTTTTTCATCTTGGACCAGCTGCACCCCCTTTTCCACCCGGTGCTGAGGGGTTTTTTCCTTTCTTCAAAATTTGTGGTGTTTTTTGTCAGACAAAATTCCTCCTGACTGTGCTGCTGGGGGCTCACCTTTCCCTGAGGAATTGGTGACCAGAGGGGCTCTGAGAGCTGCTCTTCCAGCCCTGACTCCTGGGTCCCCCTTCCTGGTGCTCCTGGGATGGAACAGGCTCTGTGTCCCCTGGAGGGGACCGAGGCTGCTGCCACTGTCACGGCAGCTGTGCAGGAGGGACAGGCCGGCGCTTCCAGGCTTCCTCTGGGCTCTGCGACAGCCCAGGGCTGGGGAAAAGGCAATTCCAGGAACTTCGTGATTGACTGCAGGGCTTTGTGTGCAGATCTCAGAGCAATTCCCTGCTCAGGGAGCAGATGGGCACAGCAGGTAAAGCTCTCAGATGATGCAGGGGACAGAGCAGGGTCCTGGCCCCAGGGAGCAGCTGTCACCTCGGAATCCCCCATGTCTTCAGGGTCAGATTCCCTGAAAGCAGAAATCTGTATTTCTTTATTGGCCAGAGGGAGCAGGTGCTCGGCTGGTGCATGAAGTGAAAATTTAAAGCAGAAAAGTCATTTAGGAGCATCTTCAATGTCTTGTTTTAAATGTCTTCTTTTATAATAAAAAAGAAAACACATTTTGAACAGGAAATGCGGACTGTTTCACCCAGAATGTTTTACACTTATTATTTTGGTCTTTGTGGGCTTTCAGAGAGGTTGCTGAGAGTGAGAATAACTAGGAAATATGGAGATATGAAAGATGATGCCTGAGAAGAAAACATCCCATAAAAACCCCTGTGGATTTTTTAAAACCATGTTTTTAAGGAGGAAACACGACATTGAAGTCAAAGTAGAGCATTTTAAAAGGCAGGGGGTGAAAGCCTCGGGAGCTGCTGCTCAGCTATCGCTGCCAGGGCTGGTGGCAGGTCCCAGAGCTGCTGCTGGCTGCAGGCAGAGCTCATCCATCGCACCTCACCCAGCTCCCCTCAGCTCCCCCAGCTCCTGCCCCGGAGGAGATCCCGTTGTTCAAGGTCTGTGCTGCTCCCCAGCCCCTCCTGAGCCCATGGATCAGGATCCTGCCCTCCTCCCCGAGCTGTCCTTGCCAGGAGTTCTCCTCCTGGAGGGGAGCAGGCTTGGATCAGCTCTGGCTGGCTGGATCAGCTCAGCCCCCCTGTGCTCGATTCCTGGGGATTTTTGGGGTGTGTTACCCCAGGGCTCCCCGAGCTCAGGGCTGGGGCTGTGCCACTGTCCCCTGCCTCGGGAATGCCACCAGGACACACAGGAGGAGCACAGGGATCCCCGAGGGAGAGCAGAGCTGTGCACAGAGAGGGATTTTCCTTTTTATTGCGCTGTTGGTTGTGGAACAGCTTTCCCCCCCCTTTTAAGGAGCCAAACGCGAGCAAATAAACAAACAAATAAATCAATTCTGCCCCCCCTCCCTCCGTGAAGATGCAATGTTCTCCTGCAGCCCTGCATTAACCCCTGGCCTGCATTAGGCTCCAGCTCCTGCTCTGCACCCTGGATGCTTTTAAGGCAGGATTTCAATTATCCAAAGTGGCTCCTGACAGAGCTCCAGGCACCCCGGCACATTCCCGGGGAGATGGATCCCCCGGATCCCAGGAGCTCAGGAAGGAGCCCCTGCCCTCCAGGATGGGCTCAGGGGGGCTTCCAGAACTTCCTGTGGGGATGGGTTTGGGTGAAATTGGAGCTTGGGAGTGCAGGGTCCCTCCCCTGGGGCTCAAGGATATTTATAGGAAAAGCTTTTTAATAGCCTGAGTTGGAAAAAATCTGGTTAAACCCGAGCTCATCCCCACGTAATTAAATAACCCAGCTATGACTAAGAATATTGATCAGGCCCTTCCTCCCTTCCCTTCCAAAGGAAATTTCCTTGGGGAAGATTTTCCTGCTGGTCCCAGCCCTGTGGATGCAGCACCGCAGCCAGAGCCATTCCCTGGGTCTGCTTTCATCCCTTTAAAATGCTCTGCTTTGCCTTAAATCCTGTGTTTCCTGCTTTCAACATGTTTTTTAAAAAATCCACAGGGGTTTTTATGGGATGTTTTCTTCTCAGGTATCATCTCCATATTTCCCAGTTATTCTTACTCCCAGCAACCTCTCTGAAAGCCCACAAAGATCAAAATAAATTATTAAGTGTAAATCATTCCAGGTGAAACATTCCAGATTTCCTGTTCAAAATGTGTTTTCATTTTATTACCATAAGACAAGGCATTGAAGGTGCTTTTCTGGTTTAAATTTTCGCTGCTTGGACTCATGCCTGGTAAAAATGTAAAAAAAAAAATAATATAAATTGGAGGTAAAAGCATATTTGCAGTTCTCCTGCAGGTTAAATTAACTGTCAGCTTTGCCCATTAGACTCCACATCCTTCAGTGATCTCAATTTTTATTTGGTACTAAATGTTAATCACCAGAATTGCTGCTTGTATTTTAATATTCCTTTTCATTATCCAGGCTCCTGCACACAAGAATCTGAATTTATCTGAGGGGCTGTAAACACTTTAATACACTTTATATTATTTATGCCACATATTTGCAAAGGATAATACAGAAAACAACCTATTTTGTCAAGAAATTCTGTGCTTGGTCCAGGTACTTCTGACATCAATAAGGGCTTTTTCATAAATATTAATTTAAGTTTCTATCCTCAGCATGGGGAACATATAAAGCATGGAAAAATAAATGTGTTTGCAAAATATCCCAGCTAATTTGGGCTGCTGTGAGTTCACCCCTGCAATGAAAAATGGGAGCTGAGCTTTGAAACCTGCATCTGTTTGGTTTGGGTTTTTTTTTTTTTCCATAAAATTAGAGAATGGAAGAAACTTGTTCATCTCCAGCTTTGTGTTTCAGGCTTCTGAAATAGAAGAGGAATAATAGAAATAGCAGAAATTATAGAAATAATGGAAGTAATAGAAATAATGGAAATAATAGAAAGGAGCTTCTTGGCTGCCTGTTTTGCACAGGCAATGGATTCCAGCTGCTCTAAAATAAAGCCACTGGAGAGTGTTAGAGGCAGGCTTTGTGCTCCTCGATTTTCCTTTGTGTGCAGAACTGTCCCTGATTTCCTGAGGAGGGGAAGGGCTGGGGCAGGGCATCCCTGAGCTCCAGAGAAAGGAATGGCCTGGAAAATCAGGTGGGAAGGGCTGGCGTTCAGCCATGGTGAGCCCAGCCCTGACACAGGGACAGCCTGAAGGGCAAAGCACAGCTCATTCTGCTGGATTTGGGGGTTTTTAGAGAAATAAAGCCAGAAAACCAGGAGCTGTCAGAAAACCAGGAGCTCCCAGTGGAGCTGGCATCAGGAAATCCAGTTTTCCCACTTTTGAGTCCCTTCCAGCTCAGGATATTCCTTAATTCTGTGATCCTGGGCTGTTTTCTGGGCTCTTCTGGTCACAAAGCTTCCAAGCCCTTTAGTGCCACTGGAGTTTGGGCTCTTCTGGAGCAAAGTGAAACCTGGGATCACATCAGACATGAAGGAGGAATGAGAAACCCAAGCAACATCTGGATTCTCCTCTTAGTGTTCAGATTTATTTAATATTTTATTACTATTTTTATGGAACTCTGGGATGGTTTCGGTTGGAAAGGACCTTAAAGGCCACCCCACTCTACCCCCCTGTCAAGGGTTTTCATGCCTGTGTCAGGGCCTCTCCACCCTCACAGGGAAGAATTTCGTCCCCATAACCCACCCAAACCTCCTCTCTTCAGTTCAAAGCCATTAAAGGCCTCAGGAATTCCACCCAAATAGCTGGAATCACTCCATGCCCATCCTGAAATGCCCTGGCAGCCCCTGGTGCTGGACATCCTCTGTTTGTACCTGACTCTGGGGAAGGCAGAGCCCCTCCAGGTGCACCAGGTGCTCCATTTGCCAACATTCCATCTTATCTGAGCAACATTTCGGGATCAGAAGCTCCGAACCCCTCCGTGAGCAGATTTAAACTGCTGGGAGCAGCAGCCAGGCTGTGGAAATTGGGATTCTGAGCCATCCTCCTCCCCCTGCCAGCCTGAACTCCCATTTCTTCATTTGCTCCAGTCTTCTGCTGCTCACACTCAGCTTCATTACCCACGTCCCCTCAGATGGAATTAGAGCTCTAATTGACAGCCAGCCACCAGAGGGTTCTGAAATTCGGGAAGAGCTCCCAGTCAGGCACTTGTCCCCTGGCAGCCCGTGACTGCAGCAAGGACAGCAGCAGCAGTGCCTGCCACCCCCTGGTGACCCATGGCCATCCGCAGGGCCCTGATGGGAGCAGGTGCCACTCTCACTTTTCAGCCTTCTGATGTTTTCGTTCTTGTGATGGAGTTTCTCACGCTGCTTTTGTGAACATGCACGTGTTTTTCTAACTGTCTTTTTGTTTTTCGTTCTTTCTCCTGGGAGGAGAAAGGTTTGATGGACTTTGTCATTGACCAGTGTGGTTGGAGAAGTGGTGACTTCCCCTTCCAATCGATGGTCGTTCCCAAAACTCTATATAATGGGAAAACCAAAATAAAGTTCTCTCTTCTTTGCCTTCTCTCGGGTGTAGCTGCGTTTGTCTCTGCGTTTGGTGTTGCTCGACAGAGTGACAAGCAGGGATGGGTTTGTTGTCCTCGGGAAGTGGAGCTGAAGGCAAGAACTCCACAGCTCCCGGGCTTCCAGCCATTCATCTCCCAGCTCCTGCCGTGTCTGAGGGGCTCAGTTCAGGAGACAAATCAGACATGAAGGGTTTGGGTACACACAGGGCATTTTAGGATTGAGTTGTAAGTGAGAGCATCGAGGTTTAGACGCTTGTTCCTGCTCAGGAGGCACAAATTCCAGTGGCTATTTCCTGCAGGATCATCTCTGGGCTGTGTTGGGGTGACCCAAGGCTCCCCTGGGCTGTCACCTCACTTCCATGTGGCCCTTCCCCTGGATCAGATCATGGTCAGGGACTTCAAACTCCCTTTTCCTGATGGGAGTTTGGGAGATATACCATAAAAAAGAAGGAAATTACTTTTCTTTTAGCACTGGAGGGAGAGAAACCCCTCATGGTCTGGTGCTGGCACACAGGTGGTGTCACCATGGGTTGGTGACAAATTTGGCCAGAGCTTGGCCAACTTGAGCCCAGGAAGAACAGGAGCCACCAAAGAGGGTTTTGCCAGGAGCTGACTGCAATTTAAGGGCCAGAAAAGCTCACTGAAGCTCTCTCTGGAGAGCTTCTGCTCTGGAATTGTTATTTCACCCTCTGTGAGCAAATCCATTGAGGAAAAAGGTTCATTTTCAGCTGGAGCGGCCCCTGACTGCTGGGAACATTCAGCTCCAAGGGGTTGATTTATGGCCCTTTTTGACGCTTGTAAAATCATTTGTTTCTATTAATACCCCTCACTGCCTCACTGCCACTTCAGCAGGGACAAATCTGCAGTCACAGACGGAGGAAGATGAGGAATTAGGATAACCTGAGGAGCCTGGCTTCCACCTTCTCAAACCCAGCTGGAATGAGAGCCCAGGAATTCTCTGGGAGGTGAATTTCTCCCTGGCAATCTGGGGCCAGAGGAAAATCATCCCTGGTGAGGGGGATGAGACTCAGAACCTTTTTCTGGGGGTGAGAAAGGAGAAGTGAGCAGGGATGAGAAGCAGAGATGGGAGAGGGGAGAGTTGGGGGCTGTGTGTGCAGAGCACTTCGGCTGCTTGGAAAAAAAAGCCCAAATCCTGTCCCAAGTGGGATTTAGTGTGCTTTGGGTCAGTGTAAAACCAGACCAGCCCCCTCATGATCATAATGTGGGGTTTGCCAGAGAGCCTCAAGTGTTCTTGCACTTAATTTGTCATCCCAGGTGACTTTCAGCAGAATTACTCAGATCCTTCCTGATTCTATGGAGAAGCCTCAGATATCCCACAATGAACGAGCTCCTTACAACTCTATTCCCCACCAGGAAAATACACCTCTGCAAAAGTTTCATTCCAGGGCTGTGGAAATGCAAATCAGCCTAAACCCCCATTTTCCTCCTGCTCTGCCTGCGCTGCTCTTTATGCAGAGAGCCAAACCCTTCATTTTGCTATCAAATTGATCTGCCAAGACCCAGCCTTCAGCTCTGAGCAGATTTGTTTATCGATTCCAAGTTTAAATCCACGAGGAAGCAGCACAATAAAGGGAGATGTGACACCCTTTGGCTGGAATGAAAGGAGATTGAGTGCAATTGCTGCACCCAGACTGAGTTCATTTGGATTTCTGAACCAATCTAAAAGAAATAAAGCAGAGTTGCAGCCTCGCCTGCTTGTTTATTTGTGTCAATGTCACTTTAGTGTGGCTTTTTTTTATCCCCTCTCTTGTCTAGGCTGGCTTAACACCCAAAGTGTTCTGAGGGAGCCGTGAAAGCTTAAAAAAAGGTGATTAGAGATGGAGAAGAGAACAAAGGAGGCTCAGAGCATCCATGGACTCCTGACCTTGGAAAAAAACACTGCTCCAGGATTAAAACATAACTTTTGACTTCAAGATATCTGAAGGACGTTTGTATTTTACAGCAATTTGAAGGTGTCCATATAAAGAGCTTGATATTCCTTGGGGTTTTTTTTTTTCAAAATCTATTCACTGCAATCCCATCTCCAACCAAACCTCACCATTTTTAGCGCTAACCCAGTGCCAGAACAGGTAATTCTGACCCATCCAACCTTCCCACCTGCATTTATCCCTGCCCTTCCTTGCTCCAGGGTGTTTAATCCCTCTGCATGCGTGGGAGCTCATTTATTTCAGTAATCCTGGGGTTTTTGGGATGCTGCACCACCACTAAGCATGGCTGGGCTTTTCCAAGATAATTTTCACTGTTCATTGCCTGGGAGCAGCTACAGCCCCTTAAATCAGCCTGGATCTTGGGCAGTGCTGTGCAGTTTTGGGTGCAGGGAAGCATCCCTGATGGTCTGAGGTGTTTTGAGTGTCTCGGGTAATCCATGGATAATTTTTGTAATGTAAATTTTGGAGTCTAGATAAAACGTTAGCCCTGATCTCCAGCTTGGTGACTTCAGAACCTTGTGGGTTGTCACAGAGGGGGAACCTTGGGGACAAGGCCAGCCCCTGCTCCAGCAGTGCCCAGGGGTGGCTGAGGGTCACCCCTGGATTCTGGGGCAGGAGAAGGGAGGATAAGGGATTTATGGACTCAGCACCTCCAGGAATAACTCACCCTGCCCAACGCTGCCTTCCTAAACACCCAAAATTCATCATTTCCCAGCAGGACCCAGAGACTTCTCTGATTTACATTGCTGCCCCAAGGCTTCTGCTCCTACCCATGTTTCCCCTAAAAACCTCCAGCCTGGGCACAAGGGATGTCAGGATCTTTATGAACAGCCACATTAATTCTGATTTCAGCCCTGACTCTCAGCTTGCAGCCTGGCTTTGGGGGCTGGGAGCAGCAGCCTGAGCTTTTCTGAGAGACAGGAGGGGTTTCCAAGGGTTAATTAAGGTTTTCTTCACAGGTCACTGGGAACGCTCTTGCTGCCTGCTTTAACTTGGCTTCTTCTCTCTTTACCAAGGCAGAAATCAAACATTAATAAATTAAAAGATGGTGGAAGAGAGATGAAATAATCAATCAAAGACTTTCCCAGGCTGGGGCGAGTGACTCCAAGGGAAGCTGAGAAAACAAAAGCAACTTCTTTCCTGGATGAAAGGTGAAGGAAAAAGACCTTTTTTTGGCAGATTTTTAATGAGCTTTTGGCTGAGAGCTGGTGATTTCCACTTGTGCACAGGGCAGAGAAGGGGCTTGGCTTTAACTCAAGCTTCAGTGAGTGACAGGTAATTAATTAAACAAGGGCTGAGCAAGTGTAAAGTGACTGGATTTGAGCCTGAATCCAAACTTACCCAAAGCTTGGCCTTGATATTGCCCTGACAGGGCAGCCACAGTCCTGATCCCTGTGTGAAGATTGCTCTCAGCCCCTCCTGCTCACCTGGAGATTGAATAAAACTGCTTTGATTTACACAAATGCTTTCTTTTTACCTGTTCTGGATGATCCCACAGTAACTTGTGGGAGCAATTGGCTCCCACAATTCCCTGCTCAGTATCCTGGAGAGAGATGGAAAAGCAGCAGTGGGAGATGGGGAGAGGGTTCACAGCGTGAGCTGAAGCTGGGCCTGCCCGAAATGAGCACTCAGCCAGGAGTAAGTGATCCCTAAACAGATGCTTGGCACACACAGGCAACCTGTCTGCTCAGGAATTTATTCTGTTTCTTAAATTTCGATGGTTTCCTGGAGTTTTTCATATTCCAAGTCCTCTTTTGGAGGGGTGAAAGGTGTTTTTGGTTTTGGATGCCAAGGGCTTCAACCTTCCCACTTTTAACTGTCTGGTTTGCAGTAAAAAGCCCCAGGGTGATCCCAGCTGATGGATGGGGCTCTTTGCCAAGGGGATTTCACATCCCAGCCCTTCCCTTCTCCCTGTGCCAGCAGGGATTTCACCAGGAGGGGCAGGAAGTGCTGCCCCTCTGGAGCAGTTCTGCTGCTGGCACTGCCAGTTGGGCCTTTCTGCTTCGAGGCAGATGATCAAAAGCTTCTTTTCAGCAAAGATTTGTAGCTGAGGGGAAAAAAATTAAGAAATTCAGGTTTGAGACAGGCTGATAAATGAAGGTTTTTACTTGTGGCTCATCCATCAGTTTGTTTTCCTGACCACATTGATGTGCAGGATGGATGAGGTGTTTTTTCTCAGTTTATTTGAGTCGTTATACACAAAATATCAGTGTGTGGATGCTGCTCTTGGGTCTCAAATGAGCCTAAAAAATTAAATTAATATTAATAAATTATCCATGTTTGAGCACCTTCATGGGTGTGTAAGGAACTCACCTGAGGTCAGGGGTGGACATTTGGAATGTTTGAAGAGCTTGGAGTTCAGTTGGGAACTTGGCTTGGGCCACAAACTGTCCTAAATCTAAACACTGATAATATCTTTCTCACTTGAGATTTGACAGCTTTCATTAGCCAATAAAATCCATGTACTACATTAAATAGACACTGCTCTGAACAGTGGTGGAACTGCAGCCTTGATTGGAATTTTTTTCCCCTCAGGAAAGTGTGTGTCATGTTTGGCACCTGTGGTACCACTCGAGCACTCAGATAACAAAACCAAGCCCTAAAGAATATTTTCACTCTGCGACTTCCCTCAGCTGCCTCACAGCTGATGTCTTTATTTGACATGGCCTTCAGGAAGGATTTCTTTAATTCAATTCTAAATCTTGCAGTGTAAAATTGATTTTTCTGCCTATTTCTGCTGCTTCTCAGCAAACAAATGCTCCTTCCCCCAGGAAAGGGCTTTATACTCTCAGGTTAATGATATGTGGAGTTACAGAAAGTCTCCAGTCAGCACTCCAAGGATGAGGCCAGAGACAGGGCCGGTTCCTAAGTAAGGAATTAATTAATTAGATTGAGGCAGGCAGGAAATGTCATGTTGCGATGTTTATCTCAAGCAGTGCCGTGTATCTGGCTGCTGATAAGGGATTTGGTTATCTCCTGTCCTCCACCAGCAAACTGAGGTCACTGCACGGGGGGAAATCCAGGCTAAGCCATTATTGGAACATCTTTCAAAGGTCATTTGTGCACCTGCAGCTCTTTTCCTTGTTAAAATAGGGAGAACTCCCTGTCCTGAGTGTTCTGGGGTCTCAGGGGATGTGATTTCCTCAGGAACAGCTCTGGGAGATCACAGCCCTTGACCCCTTCTGGGGAAAGCTGCTCCCACCGAAGCCAGGACAGGGAACAGGACACAGCCCACCCCGGTAATTGCAATACTTGAGTGCATTTCTAATCCCAAAGCACAGCCAAAACCTGCAGCCCTCCATCTGCACTGAGGTAAAAACAAAATCCTCCAAGTCCCAGGTTGTCTGTTCCAACCACTGCCTGCTCCACACTTCCCTGCACACGATCAGCCTCAAATCTCCAGAGAAAACATTCCTCTTGTCCATCAGAACCCTCTCCCACCTCCAGGGCAAACATTCCTCTTGTCCATCAGAACCCTCTCCAATCTGCAGCAGGCCCTGCAGAGCTCAGGGCCTGGCGTGGGCCGCAGCGTTGACATGGAAATCAGGATTTGATGGAATCGTCCCTGCTGCCAGGACACAATCTGGGTTCCTCTGCCTGTTGGGAAAGATGAAATAGGAAAGCCTTATAAATATGACTGTTTAGACTTTGAGAATATGGAACATACAAGTGAAATAGAATTGAAAGCAAGTTTCCATGTCTAAGATGCCGAGCCTCTGTTACTGAACAACAGCAGAACAATAGTGTGGCCAGCTGAAGGTAATCCCCTTTTGATTAAACAAATCCCTTCTCCTTACCAAGAGCCCAAGGGTCAGAGCAGACCCTAGCAGCTTGGCAAGAGGGGTCCAAAGAGTAGTTTTTAGGGTTTAAAATATAACATAGTATGGTAATGTAAAGATTCTTATAGGCTGTATGTAAATGCTATAGGATTTGTATCTTGTACTAGATTGGTTAGTGTAAATTAGAATATTCAGTATAAAATATAACACAGTGTGGTAATGTAATGATTCTTATAGGCTAAATGTAAATGCTATAGGATTTGTATCTGGTACTAGATTGGTTAGTGTAAATTAGAATATTCAGTGTAGAAGAAGATTTAAAGCATTGTAACAGGAACTTCACTCTTACTCCTCTTACTCTTACTCTCTTGCTCTTGCTCTGACCTCTCTTGCTCTTACTCCTCTTGCTCTTCCTCTATCCTTCTATCTCTGGGTCCTGCTCCGAGCTGTGACTGGCAGCTCTTAGCAGGGCCCCTAGACCCACACCCTGTGTAATAAACCTCATTTTTATTACATTATCTATTTAGACCAGCATTTACCTCCTGCCCGAGCAGCTCTTCCCTTCTGCAGGAGCTGTGAGCGGCGTGTGAGAGCAGCAGGGAGACGCCGGGCAGCAGGAAAATCCATCCAGGACAGGGAAGAAAGGTTGAAGTCAGCTCATGGATTTTAATTGCAGCCCTGGAAGCTGCTCTGCCGTGGCAGGTCAATAATGACACAGCACAGGCAAACCCTGCGTGGCAAATAATTGACTAATTAGCAAATCCAGCAGAAAATGTCAGGCATGAGCTGGGAAAGGGAGTTGATGTCCCTGTCAGCCGGGCTGGCAGCGGGACAATGTGGAATTTCACCCACGTGGGTGAAGAATTGGGACATTTCTCAGGTGTTGGGGCAGATTCGGGGGTGGCAACAAGGACTGGAGGGCTCTGAGCTCAGCATTTGAGCTGGGGAGGTCAGCAGGGCAAACTTCTGAGAGGGAAGCAATTAGGGCAAAAATCTTCCATTTGTGGAGTAAAATTATAATTGTTCTTCCCCAAAATGATCACTATCTGGGAAAAGATGGAGTGCACCAGGTCTGACCAAGCTTTAAACCTCTGAGCAGTGCTGTGTGTGTAAAAATCACATATTTGGCCAATATCAGACACCAGATCTTGATCAATCTCAAATATTAGAAGAGTTCAGAGTTCAGACCCTGTTTTGACTTTTTTCCTTCAATTCCTCTGACCTCCAAGGCCAGATGGACCCAGCTGGGATTCAGACCAAGCAGGGATGGTTTTTTTGGAAGTTCTGCAGTGGGATCTGGGGACAGGGATGTCCCTTGTTTTTTCTCTGACCACTTGATCAGCCTCAGGACAGGATGGGAACAGCTCCAAAGCCAGCAACCACACAATTCCATGTGCTTCCATAAAAACACACAGAGAAATGGGGCTCTGGAAGCCCTCAGCTGGGAAATAAGGAAAAAGTCTGGCCTTGGGGACTGGATTTCTAACACTGTGCAGAAACAAGAAACAAGGGAATGACTGTAAGCTGAAAGACAGTAAAAAATGAGATATTGGGAAGAAATTCCTCCCTATGAGGGTGGGGAGGGGCTGGGATGGAATTCCCAGAGGAGCTGTGGCTGCCCCTGGATCCCTGGCAATGTCCAAGGCCAGGCTGGAGCACCCTGGGACAGTGAGANCCCAGGGGGAGGAGCCCAGCATTCCTACCTGGATACAATCTGAGGCTTGGAACACCACAGGAGCCTTTTCCCACTGCATTCCCAGAGGAGCAGCTTTCTTCTCCTCTGCATTCCCAGAGGAAGAGCAGGCCCAGCTCCACCAGCCCTGGGGCTTCAGAGGAAAACTCCACCCTTGGACAGGATCCCTGCTCCAGCAGAGCCACATCTGTCACTGCAGGAGGAGCAGCCACCATGGAATGGCACTGCTGCCACCAACACCCTGACCCACAGGCTGCCAGCTCCTGCTCTCACTCTGGCAGGGTTGGTTTGTATTACTGCATTTTTATTTTATTTTTATTTCTTTAATAAAGAACTGTTATTCCTACTCCCATATCTTTGCCCAAGAGCCCCTTAATTTCAAAATTATAATAATTTGGAGGGAGGGGGTTTGCATTTTCCATTTCAAGAGAGGCTCCTGCCTCCCTTAGCAGACACCTGGCTTTTCAAACCAAGCCAACCTGGCAACGTGTGGAATTCAGCATGTGTTAAGTTAGAAAAAACCCTTCCTGGTGGAACCATGAGTTTTGGGGGCTTGTTTGGAGTTTGGTCTCTGTTTCTGTCCCAGCTGCAGCCAAATCCTGAGCCTGGGCAGGGACCTGAGTGCAAAACCCACCCCCAGCTCCTGCAGGCTGGGGGAGCTCAGAGGGAAAAGGCCTGGATGCAGCAGGAGTGCACTTCCCTGCAGGGAGGAAGGGAAGAAATCAGTAAAAATGGGGGGTTTCTTTGTCTCCCAGTGCCACAATAGGAAAGTTCAGGCTGCAGAAGCATAAAAAGAATTATATTTCCATGGATGATGCAAGGAGTGGTGATGAGAATTCTGGCTCATGGCCTTCGTCAGATGGAGGGGATGGAAATCAACTCTTTGCAATCAAGGAGCAATGAAATGAGGGGTTTAAATTCTGAGCATGGTCACAAAAACCATCTCCTTGTGTGGGAAAGGGAGCAGGGGGGAGCTGGGGAGGTCAGGGGGCCAAACTGCAGAGAGGATAGCAATTAAGGGCAAAAAACCTCAGTTTGGGTGGGAAAATTATTATTGTCCCTCCCTAAAATGATCAGTATCTGGGAAAAGGTGGAGGGCACCAGGTCTGGCCAAGCTTTAAACTCCTGGGTGGTGCTGTGTGTGTAAAAGTCATGTATTTGACCAGGATCAAATCTCAGGTTTAGATCAATCTCAAATCTCAGGTTTTGATCAATCTCAAATCTCAGATTTTGGCCAATCTCAAATCTCAGATTTTCCTACGACCTCACTCCGGCTGCCCTTGGATTGCTGTTTCTGATCAGGGCAAGGAAAAGCCCTGGAACAGAACAGAGAGAAGGAAAAAAATTGTGAATAATGAGAGAGGCAAATGGTGCCTCTGGGAGTTGCTCAGAAGGAAGGACAGAGGATTATTCTAAATCCAGGAGTTTTTCCTGCCTTAAACCAGAGATTAACACCCAAATCTATCAGATTAATGGCTGAAAGCAGCAAAAAATGGTGCTGAATTTGTAATTTTAAAAAAAGGTTCATTTTTTTCAAGTCAGGAGTAATTTTGCAGTTGTTTCCCAATGGAATATTCTGGTTTTGAGGATTTCTCTTCAAAGCCGAGCATGGGGAGCAGGATCCCCCTGAGCACAGGGATGTGAGGAGGGGGCTCTGGGGCTCAACCTGAGAAATCTCCAGGACAGATTTACAAGAAGGTAAAAGAAACCTTTGGAACCTTGAGATGAAATAAAAAACCTGAGTCTGCTGCTAAAAATGGCTGTGGTTGGGAAAGCAAAATTTGATTTGGAGATGTTTGAAAGAGCCTGAGAGGAATAAATCTTGCTTTATTTATTTTTTATTTTCAGCAAATGACGTAACTTCTAAATCTACACAAAAGACCAAATATTTGTTGGAAAAATAAAAACATCAACAAAAAGCTTGGTTTTGTTACAGTAATTTTCAACTTTAAAAGTCAGTTGAATTCTAACATGAGCAACTGTGCTGAACCTAAATCCTAAAAGACACAAAACTTGAAATTGTGTTGCTTTATGACAGAAATAGTTTTTATTTTCTTTTACTTTATAGAATCCATCCTGAATACTTTGAGTTGTGGGAATCTGGAAGATTTAGTGCTACAAATCCCATCACTTTTCTCTCTTTAACGGAGAATTGGGGTGCAAACACAAAATGTTTAATGGTGCTCAGATGCCAAATTTCTGCCAAATAATTTTTACTGGGGCTGGACACAGAATTGCTGCTGAAAGGATTGAAAATGAGAAGCTGGCAAAGTCCTTCTGAGGCAAAAATGTGCATTTTGGCTCCTTTTGCTTGTAGGGACTGCAGAGCCAGAAAAGTCAGATTAAAACCCCAGAATTATTTAACTCTTGAAAGCCTGGTTTGTGCTGCAGTTGGATTGCTCTGGAAAATACTGGAATTTCAAATTTTTCACTGTTTTTCATAAATTGATCCGATCCCATCTTGTCCAACCTGGCCTTGGACACTTCAGGGATCCAGGGGCAGCCACAGCTCCCTGGGAATTCCATCCCAGCCCCTCCCAGGGAGGAATTTCTTCCCAATATCCCATCTAACCCTACTCATTTAATGGCCTTTTTTTTCCTCCTGTGTAAAATTTGATGCAAAGATTTTTGCAATTTTTATATCTTTTATAAAAAGCCAATGAAAACCTTTCCCATTTGAGCCATCAAACCCAAACTTCTTCCTCTATATTTTTATATTTTATCATGTTTTTATTCCTGGGTGATATTTCTCTCCAGTATTGCATTTCTCTTATTTGTACCTTCTTTTATTTTTATTCTCTGTACAATTCAAGCATTTGAAGAATGCTGAAACCTGTTTTGTTTCTCCCTGGTTTGATTCTGGGTGGAATTCAAGGATTTGAGGAGCACTTTTAAATAAAACCTGTTCTTTTTGTTTCTCCCTGGTTTTTTTTTTTCCCCTGTGTGGAATTCAAAGATTTGAGGAGCACTTTTAAATAAAACCTTTTTTTTTTTTTTCAATGTCTCCATTTGCTTTTCTCTCTCCCAAATTATCTGTGTAAGAGCATCTATAAATACCAGAGCAAGTCAGGCATGAAGCACTGAGACTAGATATAAAGCCTAAGGGAAAATACAGTAAAAAACCACCATGAAGAGGAGAACACCTTGATTTTATTGGACAGATCCCATTATCCATGTGGGATCTGTGGATCCACCACAGACCAGGCTCAAACCTCCTTCACCAATGCAGAATTTTCAAAATATTTGAGCCGTGTGAGACACCAAAATGGGATCTAATTTCTCAAAGAGCCTTTTAAAATTCCAGTTAAATGTTCCAAGAAGTGATGGAAGGGGATTAAAATCCTTGTTAGGACTCCAGGATTCACCTGGAACAGATGCTTGAGAGGTGCATGCAGTTGTGTTATTCCAAAAGCAATTTATTTGCCCTCAGAAATTCCTGTCAGAAGTAGAAAAGTATCCAAAGTCTTGCTGGGATCTGGAGAGGGGACTGGAATCACAGAGATTCCAACAGCAGATGTGCTGCACTCAGGAAAATCAAATGGAAATCCAGATTAATGTGCTGCACCCAGGAAAATAAAATTAATATCCAGACTGCTCTAGAGAGGTTTGACAAATTAGTAGTAAAACTCATATTTCAAGGGTTATTTCAATATTTAATTGAGGATCACAGAACCACAGCAGGATTTGAGATCTGGGGGTAAGATGGGATGAGCCATCCAAAAAATCTGGGGCAGCTGCTGCTCTTGGTTTTGTAATTGTTCTTAAGGCCATTAAATAAAACCCTTGTTAGAAATAAATATCCTAAAGCATCCTTCATTTGTATGCTCAGTGTTGATTCTAAAAATATGAGAGAATAAAGAGATAATTTATCCAATTCCTGTGATCCTGCAATGCCTAATGGGTTTTTTTGTTAATAACAGAAGCAAAGCAGATTGATGTGTACTCCACCACCTCCTAAAATCCATGAGTTTGTTCGTACCAGGGATAAATCAGCAAAGGCCTCATATAAACAAGGTGGTGGAGTTGGCAGCTTGAAAAAAAATCCATGTACAAGGGGATTAATTTGCTTTTTAACTTGTTTGGAAGATTGCTCCTATGTTAAATGGATCAGCTCAGCTGGGATGTTCTTGCCCAAAGGGATTTGAAACCAAATCATCACAAGGAAGATTTTTATAGAGGTGGGAACTGGAGGCAGGCAGGACCTGGGGAAGGTGTGGGATGAAGGGGAGAGGGGTAAAAACAGGATGGAAGAAAACCTCGGAGATGGAGATGAAGGCAAGGAAAATCCTTGAGGCAGCAATGCCGGGGGCAGACAGGATCGGCCTGGAGAAAACAGATGGATTCTATAGCTTTGGATGGTGGGAACCAGAGGGAACATTGAAATACCTTCCCTTCCTCCTTGGTTCTGGATTTCTCTCCCTTTCCCACCCTTCTTCCCATGCAAGGGCTGCAGGAATCATGGAAAGGGCTCACAGCCATTCCTGACAGCCCCTGGCTGCTCCCCTCCCTCCTCACACCTTCCCTGCCCTTTTCCAGGAGCTGAAGGGTCCCAAATGAGATTTTGGAGCACTACCTCCTCTCTCCTCGCTGCTCCCAAGGTTTTTTCCCACTTTTTTCCTCAGCATTGCCCACCCTGGCATGGCTGCCCTGTTCCCCCAGTAATCCCTGTCTCCTTCTGGAAGGAATTCCTGCCTGGAGCTGCCAAAGCTGCTCTGACAAGCTCACAAAACACACAATAACCTTTAATTGAACGGCCAGAAAGGCAAACATTGCCCTGGTAATTTATTCAGCCAGCTAAACTCCATCAGGAGGAGTTAGTGATGGACAGAGAACGCTCTGCTGATGGATCTCCCTGGATTCATCTCATTTTGCAGGGAAAATGGGTCTGGACTTTGGAGGAGAAGTTGCAGCCCAGCTGTTTGATCTGTTTGGAGCGGTTTGGGAAGCTCAGCTGCTGTGCACCCACTCAGCTGCTCTGGGGCCCAAAGAGCCCAGCAGCCCCTCCCCACTCCTGCAATTAATAAATGCTGTTTAGGGCTTTAATTGCCCCTTAATTCCCAAATAAGGAATAAGGGAGGGGGCTGCTCCTCCTAATTGGTCTGATCTGTCTCATTTTAGTCCTAACCTGGATGAGCTTTGAAAAACCAACTTTTCCCCTGGATTTTCCTCACTGTGTGGATGGCAAAGGCTGGGAGGCGGAGGGCAGCCCTGCCTGTGATGTCATTACTTTGTGATTGCATCCCTGCTTGAAAAATGAGCTCGAGGGCCCAGCAACCTCCCTGGGTTTCCTTTTGTTCCCTGGGATTTTCAGAGCTGCTCTGGAAAGTTCTGACTTGTGAGCAGAGAGGCTACAAGAGGTGAAATCCAGTTCCTAGTGCCTGCCTGCAGCAGGAACATGCACTGCCTGCTCCTTTCCTGCCTGTCAGAGCTGCAAAAGTGACATTTTTGGAGACCAGGCACCATCCATTCCTGTCTGTGGAGTTTACTTACTGTCCCTGCTCCAGCTCAGCCCGGGAGGGGTTTTGAGACATCCTGTCAGGATGTTGTGGCCCTGGAGGGACCTCTCAGGTATGTCAAACAGGGAATGAGCCAATTCTGCAGGTGCAGAAGCCATGAGCAGGTGTGTGGCCAGAGGGGAACAGCGGAGGAGCAGCGTGACAGGCACGGGGGACTCTCATTAGGCACAGAAAGGAAAAAGCAGCAAAGTCGCATTGTTATTCTCCTCAGAGCTGGGTTTTGCACAGCCCAGCCCACACTGTGACTCACAGAAGCTTTCCCTGACGGAGCTGGAAGGACTTTCTCAACTGGATTTGGTTCTTTAATACTTTTGGGAGTGTGAAAAACGCTTCCCACTTGCTTATTTTTTAAAAGTTTAAAAGTTTAGTAATAAAAAATTAAGGTAATACAAATTGGGATAATTAGGGTTAAGACAATAAAAGAGACAATAAAAAGCAAAGAATTACGGATGTTCAGGTGCTTCTCTCTCAGGAAAAGCACACAGCACTAATAAGGGTCACCCCTTAAAAGCAATAGCCTGTTGCATATTCATATTTCTTCATACATGATTCAAACATTCCTCTCAAACAAAGGGTGTCTTCTGTTTAATCTCTGTTCCTCACCTCATCACGTAAATCAGTTCCTTGGCTCCAGAGTGTCTGCTAAGGTAAAGATAAGGAGGCAATAACTCTTCTCTGCTGTCTTTGTGTTGTTTTTCTTAGGCGAGGAATTTCTTGGTTATCTTGTTCATTCCTGAGTTAGTTACAAAAAGTAACTTACATTACATGGTTCCTATTTTAATATTATGTCTTAACAAAAAAACTACACTTAAAAGATGAATACAGCACTACAAAAATTAATACAACATAATTCTCTAACATAACACATGCAGTATTCATTCTAATATTTGCAAAGAGCCAATCATATAATATGCATTTTTCACAGGAGGATGAGGCCAGAACAAGTTAGTGCTGGGGAGGGAGGCTGATGAAATCAGCTGGGATGTGGAATTCCAAAATCAGATTCTCAGCTGCACGTGTACCCTGCTGAAGTGCTCTGAGCAGCCAGAAATCCTGGAAGAGACAATAAAACAGGATTAGAGGAATTGTGTGGTTTGGGGGAGTGACCAAAGCACCAATTTTTCTCAAGAGTGGGGAGGGAATCTTAGGAGGAAAACTGCTCTTTCTGTCAGTCCTGAAAGGAGTTTTACCAACACAAAATTCTGGGGTTTATTCACTCTTTGTATTTAAACACTGATAAGGAAGAGTCTGAGTCAAAGCAAACCTGCTGTTATCGATCAGGAATATTTTAAACCCTGATTTCCAGCACTGTTAATAGGCCCAGGAATTTGTCAGCTGCTTCCATCTCTCGTGGCTCTTTGGGGAAAATCCTGAGCTGGTGCAAAGCAAGGAGCATCTCCTCAGGGATGCTGGGCTGGATTTCAATGGGAGCCTGTTGTCATGATCCACAAGGGATTCGTGCTGGTTCTTTTATTTGACCTCAGAGTACCAAAGGTAAATCAGCACACCGGGGACTCAAAACAGCAAAATGCACTTCACTGAGTGCTCATCAACACTAGTATGTGATAGAGGGGAAAGAAAAAGGAAACAAAGAGAAAAAGAGGGTAAGGGGGATTGTAGCTACCAACGCCGAAGTCGACGCAGGGTCTTCTGTCCGTCGGGGGCATCGCAAAGTCAGTTAATTTAGAAAGCGCCTTTATAGTCCTTTGCAAAACCCAGGGACAGCTGGCCAAGGAGTGGGGGACATCTGCAAGCATTGCTGTGTTGCTCTGGGGAACAGAACAGGACAGGTGTGTACAGGACAGGTGCACAGGACAGGTACAGGACAGGTGTGTGCAGGACAGGTGTGTACAGGACAGGT
>VXAX01006483.1:0-22198 GCA_013399835.1 Leptocoma aspasia | reverse complement strand
CCTTCCTTCCTTCCTTCCTTCCTTCCTTCCTTCCTTCGAAATTTTCTGCATTTGATCCTCTTTATTTGCAGAGACTTTGTTTCCTCTGCTCTTCTGTGTTTAAACCAGATTGGAACATGGTGGAAACCTGCACTAGGATCTGTTGCTCTTGGCTTGGGCCATGGAATTCCAGATTGCTTTGCAACTGTCATGGTTTAGGAACGGTACTCCCCAGTTCAGTGCCCCCACCAAGACTCTCCCAAACCAGATACCACTTGCTCGCTCCCTCCTTTGCCTCCCCCTTCCCGCTCCAGCAGGATGGAGTTGAAAACTGGAGGCACAAAAGGTGAAAATCACAGGTTGAGATAAGAAATACTTAATGCATACAGCAATGAGATAAGAAAACAAACAGTAACAGCAACAATATTAATAATAAAAAGTATACCAAAAAGGGTAACTCACATGCAAAAGTGCTCAATGTGGACCCCAAGACAATGAACAGTGGCAGAAAATTCCATCATATTTTTCATCCAGAAGCCATGACCTTCTTCTTAGAGGCCAGACAGAGTCCCTTTCCCCCACATCTGACCAAAAGGTGAGATGGTATAAAAAACATTAAAGCCCTGTCCAAGCCAGGACAGTATCTACTCCTCTTTTTATACCATCTACTCATGTCTCGATCCTGTATCTTCCCACTAAATACATATACATATATATACATATATATAAATACANTTTTGAGTCACTGCTGGATTATATTTTGACCTGCTTTTCTCCTTTTGCAGTTCAAGGTAAGAAATACAGAAGCAATAATCACCTGCTCCCACTCTCAGGCACATTTACAACACCATGTAATTCAGGAACCTTTTGTTGAAATTGTGCAAAAAAGTCTCCTAATTGCATATGGACTAAAAATGCTCTCTAAGTTGTGCACTTGTTATTTGAGCTTTAAAAAAGAAAAAAAATCATGAAATAGGATTGAAAATGTAAGAGCATTCTGATTTCTGATAATCACACCTATTTTAAAGTACATAAGATTTGTTAATGAACCATTTTAATTTTCACAACATGCTGATAACTTTATGATTAGTCTATTTCTTTTAATATCCAAGAGCAATCAGCAAGTGCAAGCCAAATGATACTAGCAATGTGAAAAAAAACCCAACAAAACCACAAGCACAGGTATCATTTCCATTGTGAATGGCTGGGCCTCTAAGATGTCTGCTGAGTTCATTTAGTCCATGGCTGTGATTCTGTCCATCCTAGATGTCTCCCAGGGCAGGAGGGCTGTGGTGCTGTTGGCTGGTTGCAGCATCAGTGTTGGTGATGAATGAGAGAGACTGGGGACTTGTAAGATGGTCAATGAATCCGAATTTATTGTGAACTACAAACACATACTGTTTCAGGAAGGCTAGTAATGTTTTACTACCAAGACTGGGTCGAACATCACATACACAAACTTATGCATATTACAAACATGTCTTTGCTTGCAGAGTTAATGAAGTTTTCTTTTTCAGGTAAACCTGTCTGATTTAATTTCATTGCCATCATGATTTAATTCTCAGAGTTCTGTTTGCTCCTGCCAAGGCATCCTGTTGTCAAATCTTTTATGCTAATAAGGTCCAAAGTGCTCTCTGTTTTGTGTATCTCAATACATCAGGAGCTCGTGACTGGTGTATGTGGAGCCATCCATCCTCATTGGCTATGGGAACTTATGGCACACAGTGGCAGTGTCATTCAGCACCCAATGTTATACAATTCAACATCACAGACTATTGTCACCCAAAGTCAAATCCTCCTGCATTACCCACAAAATGCGCCAAGGTCCTTGAGCAAAGACAATCCCACGGATGGGTTTGCCTCTGTTTAAGACAGGACTGATCCAAACCCTAATCCACTTCTCATATGCACCACAGGAACTTTATCCCCTTCTCCAGTACGTGGATGTTTTGTTTGGGTAGGGCCAGCTCAATTGGTAGAGCCTGGTAGGTGTTCACTGACCAGGCAGCCTTTGCTAAATGAAGATCTTAATGTTGAAGGTCCCAGCACCCATTGCTTTCAAGGTGGTTTTTAACAGTCCATTGTACCATTCAGCCTTCCCAGGGCTGGTGCATGATAGGAAATGTGGTACACCCACTCAGTCCTGTGCTCTCTGGCCCAGGTGTTCATGAGGCTGTATTTGAAATAAGTCCCATAGTTTGAGTTGCTTCTTTCAGTGCTGCCACTTTGCTGCAGGGCTTGTTTTTCAAGGGTCAGCATGGTGTTCCAGGCAGTGGCGTAATGCATGGCGATGGGTCTCCAGCCATCCAGTCGTGCCTTCTACCACTGTCAGCATTTAACTCTTGCCTTGGAGAGCTTCTGGTAGTGTGATGCAATTGATCTGCCAGGCCTCCCCAGATTTATATTTTGACCATCGTCCCCCACACCACCGAGGTTTTACCCGTCTGGCCCTGCTTGATCTCAGCACACATTTCGCAGTCATGGATTACCCAGGGTATAGTGTCCATGATTAAGTCCACTCCTCAGTCACAATGCATCTGTGTGATACATCTCTTCCCTGATGACATTAGTTCACCTAAGGGGACCTAAGGGCCTAAGGGGCCCACTGAGCCAGAAATAACTTACCCTTGTGTGGCTAGTCCAGACCCACCAGAGACACTTTAATCCTGGCAGTCCCATCCCCCTGTCCATTGTTGTGATGCCCTTTACTAGCCTACTCTTGCGTACATGAGCATCCACAGGATGGACTTTCACAGCCAACTTCTCTACCCAGGCAGCAATGTCTTGCCACAATAACCCAGATGGGTTTCCCTCTGCACTGCCAATTGGTCTTTTTCCATTGTCCAGCCCCATCCACCTAGCATTTGCTGCTATGCATGAGTCAGTGGCCATTTCTTTCTTTCAGTGATATCCAGCAATATCCAAAGCCAGCTGGACTGCTTTCAGCTCTGCAACCTGACTTGATCCACCTTGTCCCTCGGTAACTTCTGTGACTCATCACATAGGACTTCACAGGGCTGGTTTCTGGTTTCTGATGTATCCTTACAATATCCTCTCCTGAGGTAACCTCTGCAAAGGATACATGGGGCCACTGGGCCAGTCACAATGTGTTTTTGCCCTTCATTCCCAGTCAGGATCACTTCAGCTTCCAATACAGTCAGCTGTTGGGATTCCCCTGTCATCCAAGAAACAGAGATGGAGTCTACCCCTACAGGTATTGATGGCATCTGGGTACATCAGGTGCTGGTATCAAATAAAGCCTTGTACTCTTGTGGTTCTGCTGTACCAGCCATGAGACCCACATTCTCCAATAGATCTGATGGTCCCTTTCCTCCACCTGGCTGGAGCCAGGTACTCTTTAGTTCTGGTCACAGTACTCGTTGCTCACTTCTTGTAAATATGACCTGGAGGTCCTTTCAAGAGGATCAGAAGTAACATCAGCCCTTCTATTCTCTCTGAGGACTTGCCCAGTGGAAACTCGAGCAGATTTATCCTTGATCAGTTTTCTGTGGTGGTGTTCTTCCTCTCAACTCACACATGCTGCTGGGGCAGACATGGGTTTTCAACCCCACTTCCTCATGTCCTCTCCATGGTCACACAGTTAAAACCACAGGTTACTTCATAGTGTGTCTCCCCTCTCCTGAGCAGGATTTTGCCTGCTTCCAATAGCAGAGATTCTAGTCCATACTGGCAGGACGTGGGACATTTCCTCTCTAGTTTGCTTGAGTCTTTCAAATCTGTCTGCAGTGTTGGACATTCTTTCCAGAGCCAATGCATAAGTCAGTAGGGAGAAGAAAAGATGATCTTTGTATTGTCAAAGCTGGGTAGTCACCTGAAGCACTGTTTGCTTTCCTTTGTTCATTGACATCACTGCCAATGATGGTATAGAACAATGGTGTGCTTCATACAAACTTCTGCTACATGGATTGTGTGCCCTGGACCTCATCTGGATCTTCCTCCTTTGTGAGGACCCTGCTTCCTCTTCATCCCACACAGAGCAAACTGATTTGGTCTTGGATTTCTTCTATACAGGGGCAACTGCTCCCAGCACATGTTGTTCTTGTGGTTCAGGTGCAATTGGAGTGCCCACAGTGCCTGTTGCTCTGCCTTCCTCCTCCTTCCTCTAAGGGTGCTGTCTAGTGATGAACAGTGGCTGGTAAATAGTAGCCAGGGTCCAGCACATTGCATAACTTTGTGCATCTCTGGAGTCACCACAGAATTTTTCTTTCATATATTTTATCACTTTACCAGGATCCTGTAGCTGTTCAGGGGTGAACTTCCGAACCACTGGAGCAGAGAAATCCTCCAAACACTGACCCATGTCCTCCCACATTTCATACCACTCATGACTATCCTCCCTTGGGGAAGATCTCTGAATGGCCTTTATGAAAATTTATTTTGTAATTTTAAACATGGTGTGGACCACACTGAGGAGACTGGGCAGACACAGCAACAAGAACAGTCTTTCCTTAACACTCAAAGAGAATTCAGAATTCTCAAAAGTTGTTGTACCAGGTCTGAAAGAGGAAAAAGGGGTGAAAGGCTGGGGAAAATCATCCTCCTCTGTTCCCCTCACTGACTGGATACTATTAATGGACTCCCAGAGGTAGCGTTCCAGACAAGAGCAGGAGAGCAGCACTGAATACACATCCCAAATGACCCTCACTGCCCTTGATGTTACCATGTCATAAACTGATATCCCACAGTACACCAACAAAGCAATCTTGATCCCTCTCCCTGCTCTGAAAAAGAACCTATGGGAATACATACAGGGTTAGGTACCACACCCACATGAACAGACCAAAGAACATTGTGACCAGTAGCTCTGCACATAAATACAACAAAGGCTTATATCACATTTGTTCACAACCAGCTCTAGGTCTGTTGTTATCTCAACCCTTTGTGCCTCACACTGGGCAGCAATAGGCTGTCATGTTTTAAGAACAGTATTCCATACTTTAATGCTTGTACTGAAACCACACTGGCTCTTGCTTCCCTGCCCCCTCCAGCTGGAAGCACAAAAAGCGAAGATCAGTTTGACACAAGAACAATTTACTGGAAACAGCAATGAAATAAAAAACCAAACAGTAACAGAAACAATATTAATGACAAAAGGTCATTAATAGACCATAATAAGATAAAAAATCTGCATAGAAAGTCTGTGACAATACCAGTCAGTAATAAAACAGTCTGTGACTGTTTCTCCTCAAAGAAGGAACTCTTTCTTCTCAGAAACAAGGGAGAGTCCTTTTCCCTTACTCCTGGCAAATAAGATGGTATTGAATAACCTCCTAGAAATGCCCACAGCAACACCGCTCAGCTACTACAAAAAAAATTAACTCTATTTTATTGACTCTGTCCTAGCTGCAACTGGGATGGCCATGCTGGTGGGGAGGCTTCAAAGGGGTGTTGGAAGATGGATGCAAACAAGAGGAATGAGAAGGTCTGGAAGCAGAAACACTTCATGGGGAGAGTCATGGTAATGTGGCTATCAGCTTGTTCAGGGGAAGGTTCAAGGGTGATCTCCACATCATAGCAATGCTGGTTTGGCAACTCCTTTTGTCCCTGTTGCATTGAAGAGGCTGAAACAGGGAGAAAAATTGCCCTAAAGGGGAGCAGGGAGGGTGATAAGCTTTGCTTCATCCCAGCCAAGCCTGGAGTGACCCCTGGCACAGAGGCTGCTGCAGGAAGCTCCCCTTCCCTCCTCTCCCCCTCCACTCCTTTCTCTTCTGTCCTGGGGACACAGGGGGTGTGAAGATCGCAGGATGCCACCTGCACAGCTCCTGGCTGGCAGCAGTTGTGACCCCAAGTTGTCACAGAGCCTGCAGAGCTGCAGGATGCCTCAGCCCGAGCCTGGGGCTGCTTATGTTGGGGTGTCTGGGTGCCGCATCTGGGGTGCCGTGCCCATTCTCTCGCAACCCACATCACCAGAGCAGATCCTGGAGATATTGGCCAAGGGCAATAAAAACCAGTGCAGCATCACACCAAGCCCAATGCCACCTCCTCCCACTCTCATGCCATCCTCCAGGTGAGTGCTGCTGGCTGTGGTATTGCTCCAATCAGTGCTGGAAAGGAAGCTAGGAAGCTGCTGAGATCAACATCCCAGGGCTGTCCTACTCAGTGCTGAGCAGAGACACACCCCAGGACTCTGTCAAAATGCTCCCCAGTTTCTTGGTGCAAACTTGCCAGTGGATTTCAATTCCAGCCATGTTCTTCTCTGAATTTGCAGCACTGTCGCAGTTGCCTGGGCAGATGGAGGCTCTGGCTGTCACTTCAGCCTGAACCTAGTGCCTCATCTGCTGCTACTTGCAGAGGAGTAATCCAAGTGTCTAGATGCTTTTCCAGGGCCTTGGAAACCTGACCAGCTGTACCATCCTCCACCACTAAACATGGGAGTTGCTGGTTCTTTTCCATAACTCTGTCCCTTCCTGCCAGATCCTTTCCCTGGCTTTGCTCCTTGTGTCATCTCCAGGTGTTTGGCTCATCCTCACAGCATGCCAAGTTCCTCTCCTACTCCCGCTCCATCTTCCAGTGTGATCCACTGACCCATTCCATAGGAAACACAAAGCCCTGGTCCCACTGGTGCTACTTGCTCCAACCAGCCTCCCCAGGGGCGTGTGGAGCCATAGCTTCAGCCGTCTCTGTCCTTGCAGATCCAGGTAAAGCAGCAGGACTGACCCCACTGTTTGCTTTGCTGGGAATCTGCGTGTGGCCTGTTATAAATGAGAAGCCAATTTCATTGTATAATTAAAATGCAATTTAATAATATGGACAAAGCAATAGGCAAACAGTACTGGGTGCGCTGGGGAGTCGCCGCTCCACCAACGATGCGTGGCCCCTGGGTTTTGGTGGTAGCCTTTTATCTCATTCAGAGTTACAGTGTCTAGACAGACTCTTCCCCTTTTTGTTTCCTCAGTGTTACGTTATGTCATCTGGAGTTGCAGTCTCTCCTTGGAGTTATGGTTTTTCCTTTCCATCTCTTTTCCCTGGTGTGACGCACCCTTGGTCCTTCTGCCCAGATGTCACGATCCACAAGGCGTGATTTGTGATGTGGTTCTTTTATTTGACTTCAGAGTACAAAAGGTAATCAGTACACCAGGGACTCAAAATGGCAAAATGCACTTTATTGAGTGCTTATCAGCACTATTATGCGATAGAGGGGAAAGAAAAAGGGAACAAAGTATAGAAAGATGAAAAGGGGGTAAGGGGGATTATAGCTACCAACACCGAAATCCACCCAGCCGTCCATTGATGCAGGGTCTTCTGTCCATCAGGTAGATCTCCTGTGAAAAGCAAACACAACAGACTCTGCCAAGAGGCAGAAAATTAAGATGATGGAAATATCCAGCATTTATTTATCCAATGCTGTCTCCCAATAATTTTGCTGCCAGAAAGGAAGCCACTCAGTACATCCCTTAAAGACAGTATAGAAATCGGTGTAGATACAGATAAGAGACGTATTCTGTACCTCATATTGGAAAACACTCCAAAAAGCTATCAGCTTGCCAGCTTGGGTGCTGCCTTCCCCCCTGTAAACCAAGAATTCACTGACTGTTCGGGGGAAAAAGGAGGGGCTACCTTAATGACTGAGGCAGGCTTGTCTTGGCTGCTACCCAAGCTTTCTGTGAGAGCTAATCTAACCACAAACATTCCCTTTTCCCAGGTAGTGTATCTTTTCTCAGCATCTTTGAAGCCACAGGAATAAAAACCAACAGGCCTAGTTGGACCCTCGGGACCCCGCTGCCATATGTGTACTGACAACCCTGAGGAGGCAAATCCCCATTCCACCTGGAAAGATCTGTAGGATGGATAGGGCCCAGGGTTTGGTGAGCTGTTGCTTCAAAAATCAACAATTGCAATGCTTCTTTTTGAGAAGCACTCCATTCCCATTTTACCCCTTTTCCCAGCAAGTTGTAAACATGTCTGGCAATTATGGAAAAATTTGGGATGTTTTTTCTCCAGAACACTAATAATCCTAAAGCATGTTGGAAATCTTTCCTAGATTCAGGCATTTTAATCTGATCTAAAGAGGTCAGGGTATCAGGTGGAATACATGTCATACCTCCCTTCCACCAAATTCCCAAAAATTTCACTTCCTGTGAAGGTTTCTGGACCTCTTCTGACGGAATTTGCAAATCAAGACTTTCTAAGTGGGAGATTATTTTCTGTTGAGTATCTCCCACTTCCCTTATTACATCTCCTCCCACAAGAATGTCATCAATGTATTGATAAACAGCTACATTGTCAGCTTTGGGTATTTTTTCTAATTCTTGGGCTAAAGTATAATGAGCCAGAGTGGGGAAATGTTTGTAGCCTTGGAGAAGCCTAGTAAAGGTGTTTTGCTGTCCTTCCCATGTGAAAGCAAATCGGTCCATATCTCCTGGCTGTAAAGGTGTCATAAAGAACATGTCTTTGACATATATAGTTGCCATGATTGGGTGAGCTTTTTCTTGAATTGATGTGATCAATTCAGCTAAATTTGGGACTGCTGCTGTAAGAGGGTCTGTGTTAGCATTTAGCCTGCACACTGGCCGCAACGGAGAATTGAAAGGAGAATGAGTATAAGTTATTACTCCTTGTTCTCACAGCTCCTGTATAACTGGTTTGGTATCCTTTTTAGCACCCAGGGAGAGGGGGTATTGTTTCACATTAATTACTTTGCTGAATGGTAGGGAAGGTGCAGCTTGGAGCAATCTGATGTTAAAATGTGGAGTGCCAAAAGACCACAGAAGACCCTCTGAGTCCTCCCACTGCCCCCCAGCAAGGGCATTCATCCCTAATAAATTAGTTGGAATATCTCTGATCACCATATTAATAAAGAGTTGGTTTTCCTCTCCAGGAGTTAATTTCCTTTCATATGTCCTTTGCGGACAAGCAGCTTTGTGAACACTTTCCAGAAGTTGTTCGAACCTACCAATTATAGCTAAAGGGTCTTCCCTTTCTAAAGGATTGAGTCCCCCAGCCCAAAAAGCTGCATACTGGGTCAAGGACCATGTGTCATGTTTATCTCCTGTTGTTAAAAAAGCTCCATGCCCCCAATATCCACTGGCCTCCTGTTCAGTTAATTTAATTTGGTCGCCTCCAGTGAGAGACACTCGGAAGACATATTCTAGCTCATATTTGTGGGGGAGGTGCCCATACTCATTTTTTAACTTAGCCAGTTCAGTAACAGTGTAAAAATCTTCAGCACTGAGATAATTACATTCTGTTTTAATCAAAGGTCTCATATGAGGGCAGTGGTTGTCCCCACAATCTTTCACTAGCATTAGTTCTTTTGGGGGGTAAATTTGATTAATGTGAGGAATTTCCTTTTCCTCTGTCTCTTTTAGTGAGTTAGCATTCTCGGCATTTTTAAAATGGTCCTCCTTCAAAGCAGCCCTCAGCAAATTAATTTCATTATTTTTTTCATCTAATTGTTTCTGCAGAATTTCCACTAGATTTTGAAGAGAATCTATTATTATTTTCTCTTCTCTACACCACTTATAGCGATGGTCTACAGCCGCACTGAGACATGCTCCTAGCACAGAGCAGATTATGCTTTTATCTCAGCAGAACTTAAACTTTGACTCATGTTGTAAGAAACAGACTCTATCAGTAACATTCTCTAAGTTAAACCAGTTATTTTGAGCCCATTCTTCCCCTCCCGTAGAGGGTCTGGCATTGTGTTTTGCTAGTAGAGCATAAAATGCATTTTTACCTTTTGAACTAGGATTTTCATTCATTTTATGAAGGGACCAAAACCACTACAGGGAGATAAAACTTAGTTACACACTAGGACACACACAGCCCACGCTGTGTTTCCCTTCCTTCCCTGCAGTAGGTGAAGACATCAAATCTGCCTGGGAGGTACTCCTTAAGTGAAAAGTCTCTGGTTGTCTCTTCACTACACCAGGCACTCAAAATTCATTCATCTTAGTGTGTGTGTGAAGGGAACAAAATCACCACAGAGAGTTAAACTTAGTTACACGCTACAAAACCAATGCAACAAAGCTGGGTCACCCTTCGCTTCTCGGGGACGGATGGAGAGACCTAGCTGCTTGGGAGGCACACCTTAAGTAATAAATCTCTGGTTGTCTCTCTGCTACACCAAGCAGTCAGAATTCATACAAACAAAAACAAAACAGTCCCACCTTTTGCACTCAAAGATCCTTTGTGAAATTCTGAAGACAGAACCTTCAAATTAGTGTGGGGAGGTTTTACAACTAGGCGTGTGCAGTTTGCAGGAAATCCGTGTGCCCCCCTTGCTTTCTAGACACTACTCACCAGCATAGCAGGCTAGGTGTGGCTGGAGCAAAACGTCCTTCCCCTGGTACAGACTACACACAATCTTACCACCCCTTCTGTCTATCAGAATCCTGTCCATGACACCAAATTTATGTCACAAACCACAAGGCGTGATTTGTGATGTGGTTCTTTTATTTGACTTCAGAGTACAAAAGGTAATCAGTACACCAGGGACTCAAAACGGCAAAACGCACTTTATTGAGTGCTCATCAACACTAGTATGCGATAGAGGGGAAAGAAAAAGGAAACAAAGTATAGAAAGAGGAAAGGGGATAAGGGGGATTATAGCTACCAACACCAAAGTCCACCCAGCCGTCCATCGACACAGGGTCTTCTGTCCGTCAGGGAGGTCTCAAAGTTAGTTAATTTAGGAAGTCCTTTTATAGTGCTTTGCAAAAGCAAGGGGCAACTGGCCAAGACGTGGGGGACATCTGCAAGGATTATTGCTCTAGGGAACAGAAACTGGTAGGTGTGCAGGACAGGTGGGTACAGGACGGGTNTTTACTGTGCAGGAGTGGGGTTTATAAAGGCTATAGGGGTTTTGGAAACTGTCCAATGGTAGGGGTCAAGGCAAATGTGACCTATGGTCTTACAGAGAGATATCAGGGGTACAGAACGGAAGAGGGGTTTTCATTTAGGTCTGCTTCTTCATGAATTAGCATTTTCTTATCTTAAGCTGACCTCCAGGGTGACCTCACAGCCTCCCTGGACGGCTCACAGCCTCTGTGGCTGCTACATTTCCCCTTTTTATCTTTTATTTCAAGCCCTATTGGGTTCAAATTATACATTGATTTCCCCTTTTTATCTTTTATTTCATGCCCTATTGGGTTCAAATTATACATTGATACAATTCTCTTGATTCCCATGAGGCAGTCACGAGTCCCTGTAGTCTGTAATGCCAGTTTACAATTTGTACACCAGCAATCCTGGCAATATGTTCTTTGACACGAATCACACCTGCATTCCTCACAATCCCCCATTTCTTTTTTGATCATATTATCGATTCGTGTTTTCGTTTTCAATTTAAGGACTGCCATTCGAGCTGCTTAGAGCATGGGGGTTATTTGAGTTGTCATTATCATTAGTGAATGTATTTTCCCTGCAGCGGCTTTTTCAGGATCTAGTACTGAATGTATTAGCCAAATAAAGCATGGAATCATATATGGTATTAACAACAATCCTAGTGCTGTGCATAAGATCATAAATCCTAGTATTTTCCATCAAGTTCCCCAAATAATTTATTCCACTAGTCAGCTTTTAACATTAAGTCCCACCATTGGACGGGTACATGCACAATTCTCTTTATTTCTTTTGCAATTTTAGTTACAACTTGCCCATTATCATCTATTTCAAGACAACACTCAGAAGTATTAAATTTTCCACAGACCCCTCCTTCTTCAGCTAATAAATAATCTAATGCCAGTCTGTTTTGGTAAATGGCTGCTCTGGTCTGCGATAATTGTTTGGCCATCAATTTTAAGGCTTCAGCCATTGGTTGGTTATCACCTTAATGACAGCTTATAACCTTATAATTTTGTTTAACATGTAAATAGGTGTCCAATATCCCCAAATGCCATCCTGAGTCCATGTGGCCGGGTCATAGTATTCTATAATTCTTTCAGGAGGTCATTCATCATCCTTCCAAGTTGGCTGTCCCCCTGTTTTTATACTCCTCTTTTTTTTCTGCCTAATGTTTCATATAAGGGTGCCTCCAATATCTTCCTTTTCTCCTTGGGTAACAAAAAGAAAGCTGGTTGTATTATTCCAATTGTACGTGTACCCTTCCAGTCTTTTTGTAATTTACAATAAGCTCTTTGTCCACAATCCAAAACAGCCTGTCAGGTACTTTCCATTCTGCATCACTTTTCCCTGGGGAAGCCCAGAATTCTCCCAATTCTTTTATTCCTGTAAAAGGGTTAGCATTACTTTCATTTTTTCAACACACAGATTCATTTGTTGGGCAGTTACTTATCCAGTACCCTTGAGGCCGTCCCAGCCACCAAGTTCCCATTCCCGCAGTGGAGTTAGTGGTTAATATCAGCTTGCAGGGAGAAGTTCCCTTGTACCTTTTAAACTACTTCCCTTCCCTGGAAATACATACTTGTCCTACAACTTCATGACTTAACATCCATCCCTCAGGCCTTTTTCCTCTGATACATGGGTGTAATTTCAATTTAATAACTGCTAGGGATCCAATCCTTCCCCCCTCTATGGCCACTGTTCTGTCATCTGGGAGTCCCCACAAACCTAACATGAGGATACATTTAGCTCAGCCACTATTTCCTGCGTGAGGTCAACAAATAAGTTATTTCCACTTGTGAGTAACTCTGAGCCTTTCAAGGCCTTTTTTACTTCCTCATATAAAGATTATTCCTTTTTCTTACCCTGTTTGGATTCATGTAAACATTGTATAACACTTTTAACTAGTTTTTCTTTATATTTATTTTGCACCCTACCATTATTGGAGTACCCCATATCCCTCCTTTAGTAGAAGAAATATGTTTTTCTCCTATTGGGCAGCTCTGATAGGCAGACTGAGCCCATGCCCCTTTTTTTAAATTTTTGGCCATTTTACAGGTTTCCAATTAGTTCTGATCATAGCATGCTGCATTTATGTGGGTGTGGGCTGCAAAAGTATAAGTTGTCATCTGACCATATTTAACATTTCGGTGGCACTTTGAGAATGGATTCGCAGTCCCATTCACGGGAAGGCTCAGAAGTATTAAGAGTATTATTAGACCCCACAGTTTTCTTACCCTTCTGTCTCCTTCACCTACTGGGTTGCTTCTGGCAGCGAGGTAATCCATCTTCTCAACAGCAAGGATAGTCTTTAGGGGTTCCATATGAGCTGTGGCATTTCTCATGCCGTATTTTGAAGGCCAGCCAGTTTTTAGCTTTTACTGGTTGGCTGCCACAAGGCACCCAGTTGGTTCTGCAGCACTCTACCCTTTTAATATTAGTCTGGCTTTACAGTTCTCTACTCACTTCGTTTATAAACAACTCCCACCACTTGGGGGAATCTAATTTTATTGTCCCAGTTATTCCTGATTTTCAGAATCAATTAAGTTAATTTAAGTTCCAAACATTTACACTCTGGACAAAGTCCGAAAGGGGGAATATCCTCTCCTGCAATGATAATAGCACTTCTCCTTACAATGATTACACTCTATACAAACAGATGGATAACAATTACAACCCCCCCCTTTAAACATGCTATTTTATCACCGGGCATCAGGGTTTCAGGTAATTTTCAGTTTCAGTTTTTCTGGTCCAGATGTCACTTTCCAGTCTGGGGTTAAGGTCTCCTTTTTCCAGCTCTTTATTAGTACTTAATCGCTCGGCTAGATATTATAGATTGAAAATCCTAAAGGGGTGTTTGATTCAGTATTCCTTTTCCCTTAATTCCTGATTATTTTTATTCAAGATTATAATATCCAAAAGTGTGTACTACCCCATATGCATACTTAGAGTCTGTATATATATCATCCCGTTTTCCTTTTAAAATTTCTAATGTTCTATACAACGCATACAGCTCACATGCTTAGGCTGACCAAGCAGCACTCAGGGGTCCTGATTCTATTACTTCAAAGTTTTTCCCATTTATAATTGCATACCCTGATTCTGGAAGACCCATCTATAAATAACCTTTCTTCTTTATTTAATTCTTCCTCCAAATCTGGTTAAATTTTGGGTTGTAATTTTATAACCTTCACACAATTGTGCCAATTTTTTTTTCCCTTTAAAAACTGAGCTGGATTTTTGGCCCCTGTTACTCTCAGTTCCAAACCTGGAGAATTTATCAGTACAGCCTCATATTTTAATATTCTACTATCAGTGAGCCATTTGTCCGCCTTTTGTTGTAACACCCCCTGCACATCATGAGGGGTAAGGACTGTTAAAATCCTCCATATGTTACCTTTTGGGCCTCTTCCACTAATAAGGCCACTGCTACTAGGGCTTGTAAGCAGGTCGGCCATCCTCTACTTATGGGGTCTAATAATTTTGAAAAATATCCTACGGGTTTTTTGCTACCTGCCCAATCTTGAGTCAGCATTCCATAAGCCATTTGATTTGAAACAGCCACAAATAATTGAAAAGGTCTATTTAGTTCTGGCAAACTCAAGACTGGAGCTGTCATCAGAGATTCTTTTAATCTTCTAAACTGGTCTTCATCTTCCTCTTTCTACTTGAAGGAGTTAGAGGTTAAATTTTCATATAAAAATTTTTACCTTTTTGCTATAGCCTTCTATGCACTGCTTACAATATCCCAGTAACCCCAAAGTGTGCCTAATTTCTTTTTTGGTTCTAGGTGCTAGTAAAGCCATAATTCCTGAAACCCAATCAGGGTCTAACTTTTTTTTTTTTTAGTAATCCAATGCCTTAAATCTTTTACCTCGGGCTCTACAAATTGTAGCTTAGTCTTAGATACCTTGAGCCCCTTCTTTCCCAAAAAGTTTAATAATCCAATTGTCCCTTCCCATACCTCTTCTTCTGTTTTTCCTGCAATTAATAGGTAATTTCTTTAGTGCCTGTCCAAATAAATTTGGGGATTCCATAAATCCTTGTGAAAACACTGTCTATCACAATTGCTACTTTCGATTGGTTTTTTGATCTTTTCATTTAAAGGCAAAATAATCCCTACTTTCTATACTTAAGGCACAAGCCCAAAAGGCATCCTTTAAGTTCACCACACTATATCAAGTATTGTCAGGGGATATTTGGTCTGCAAATTCCCATGTTTAACCTTCACATTTATACCTAGGGCTATTATCAAATTTCTCCCCAATAAATTATTTTCAGCCTCAGGCACTAGTAATAGGTCATTTAGACATATTTGATTTTCAAACTCTATTTCTATATTCTCTAATATTGGTACCTTAAAGGGTTCACCTTTCGCTCCTATTACTAGAGTTGTTTCCCTGTTTATCTTACAACCCATTAGTACATGTTGAATTGTAGATTTTTCTGCCCCAGTATCTCAAGAAAGGCAATCTCTTCTCCCTGGGGACTTACTTTTAGTTTTATCAAGGGCTTTGTGTTGTTCATGTCCCCAGGATGTAGAGCTCCTGACACCCATATTTTTCCATAAACATTTTCTCATCTTCCATCCTTTTCCTAGATATGTCCTTTTCTTTTTTTTTTTACAATAAAAGCATTCCATTTTCTTTTTCATTGGCGGTCCCCCTGTTGTAGAGTCTTGCCCCCTCAGTTGTGGCCTTGCTGGTCCTGTAGGACCTCTGGGGGGTTCTTTTTTCTGAGTTTCTCTTACTGCCACTACAAATATCTTAGCCTTTGCCTTTTGTTTTTCCTCATCTCTCCTAACATAGACCTTCTGAGCCTCTTGTAAAAACTCCTCCATTCCCCTATCCTACCAATCATCTAACTTTTCAAATTTCTTTCTAATATTGCCCCAAGATCCAGCTACATATTGAGTTTTCAGAAGGGCTAGCCCTACCGGGGAAGTGGGGTCCACCCCCGAATACATCTGTAAACTTTTTCTTAGTCTCTTTAACCAATCTGTTGGTGATTTGTCCTCCCCTTGGTGTTCACTAAAGGCTTTGTTAATATTTTGTCCTCTCGGCACGGTCTCTCTAATATCCTAAATTATTATTTCCCTTAGGTCTGCCATATTCTGTCTGTCTTGTGCATTTTGATTATTCCAATTAGGTCTTTGATTAGACCATTTTTGATCTGCGGCTGGACCTTGTTGGTGTCTCTTATCCCAATTTCGCATTCCAGCCTGCCTAATCATTCCTCTTTCTTCTGCTGTGAATAATATACCTAGGATTGATTGGATTTCATGCCAGGTATAGGTCTTAGGGCCCAGAAATCGATCTAATCTTTCTGAGACTCCCATGAGATCATCTAACAGTCATCCCATTTCCTTTTCAAATGCTCTAACATCCCCCGTGTTTAGAGGGCCTGCCACAAACCCTATTCCTCCCGCATTTCCTCCCAGTGGAACTTCACAGAGAGGAAACAGGTACCTTGTATCCCTGTCCATATCATTGTCCCTATCTTCTTGATCTCTTACTCGACTTCAGGTTCTGTGAGCAGGGGGCAGAGATGGGGGTGCTGTAGGAGAAATTTCTCCTTCCCTCCCTGCTTGTCCTTGATAAGGCGGGGACAAATTATCCAGAGGTTCCCATTATTTCTTTTCCTATTTTCTCTTCTCCTTTAAGGGGTATAAGGTTGTTGTTACAGATGAACCCCTCCATAATTTTGCATAATCACTTTCCTCCTGACTAAAAGGTTCCTTATTATTAACATAAATATTTAGAGCTTGACAAATCCAATCATCAAACGACCCAAATATGGGCCAATACAAGTGATCAGGTCTAATTTCTTCTTTGGTCCAAACTTCCATACTATAATATACCATCTTTTCTTTACTTTTCCCTTCCTGAGACGGCCACGCACCCCAATGTGCGATCATTACCCCCAAGGGACTGTCCAGGGGTATCTCAGGTAAGTTGCTCCCTAGTTTTCCTTTTGGGCCTCCCTGAGGGTCCTCCTCTGAACCTCACTGGGGGTCCTACCCTGGACCTCTCTGTGGGTCCTTCCCTGGACCTCTCTGTAGGCCCTCCCTTGGGTCTAGAGCCTTACTCTTTCTCTGACCCATCTCCACTCCAGGTGTGTCTCCAATCAGTCCTTCAGTCACTTCCCTCCTTCAGTGGCCAATTTCCTCGCGGGAGATTGGAACCGCATTTAGAAGAGGTTGGCACTCGCTTCTCAACTAAGTTGCGTCTCAATCACACTCACAATCATGCACACACCAGAGTCATCCCAACCAGACGATACTTACAGTCTGTTTTTCTCGTCCGGGTCTTCATGCACAAGAATTACGGGAATGTTATACTGCAGTTTCCTCTACAGAGTTCAATTATTTGCCTATTGCTTTTCTGGTGTTCTGAATTGCAGAGGTCTGTCCGGACTCCCTTCCTGGCCCGGGCCACAAATAGTGGGGTGGCCCCCGGGCTAAGAGGAGGATTCAGACAGTCCCAATCTTCATCCCATCGGGGTCACTAAAATTTGTTATAAATGAGAAGCCAATTTCATTGTATAATTAAAATGCAATTTATTAATATGAAGAAAGCAATAGGCAAACAGTGCTGGGTGCGCCGGGGAGTCTCCGCTCCACCAACGACACATGGCTCCTGGGTTTTGGTGGTAGCCTTTTATCTTATCTGGAGTTACGGTGTCTAGACAGACTCTTCCCCTTTTCGTTTCCTCGATGTTGCGTTATCTCATCTGGAGTTGCAGTCTCTCCTTGGAGTTATGGTTTCTCCTTTCCATCTCTTTTCCCTGGTGTGACGCACCCTTGGTCCTTCTGCCCAGACTCCTTACGGTTGCTGCAATCTTGCAAGCTTGTGGTTATACATTTAGCATATTTAGCATAGCTCTTTATAGTTATTGCAAGCTTGTAGTTTTACATTGCACAGCTCTTTATAGTTGCTGCAAGCCTGTGGTTACGGTTACTACATTTTGGTTGCTACATTCTACTTAGCATAGCTTAATTGTTATTTCCCCTTTTTATCTTTTATTCCATGCCCTACTGGATTCAAATTATACATTGTTTCATTCCCTTGATTCCATGAGGCAGTCACGAGTCCCTATAGTCTGTAATGCCAGTTTACAATTTGTACACCAGCAATCCTGGCAATATGTTCTTTGACACGAATCACACCTGCATTCCTCACAGGCCTGACTGACCCGGCGGGCTTGGAGTGAGCCTGGGTCACCAAGGACTGGGGAGAGGGGCTGTGGGAGCGACCAGCATCAATCGCTCACTGCTGGCCCTCGATGGCGTCATGCGCCCACTGGCCAGAAGTAAGGGAAGGCTGTTCCCGGCCTGGCACTGCCGGGCTCTGGCTGTCCTGGGGCGGGCCCGGGAGGGACTTCCTCGAGCGCCCCAGGGCATAGACCTGAGCGGAGCTTCGGTCTCTCGGGAGAGAGCAGGCAGAGCCACATCCTGCTCTGGGACAGCAGCTGATGCGCTTGAGGAAGGACTTCCCTAGGCGGCACAGCCTCGGCATCGCGGCCATGAGCCCGCGGCGCCGGCCGGCTGGGACACCCGCAGCACGCTCTGGTTCGCCAGCCAAGCCAGGTGCATCCTGCTGCCGGTGAGGATCAGGCGGGAGCGAGGCAGGGACCTGCCCGGGGCTCGGGAGCTGCTGAACTGGGGGCAGGACGGTTCGTGGCGGAATGGATTGGTGGGTGCCTGCAGAATTTCCCAGCCCTGGGGGTGCCACTTTGGGCAGAAGCAGCCGATTGAGCTGCAGCAGCATGTGTCCAGGAAGACCCAGATGTACAAGAGCTGCAGCTCCCACGTGTCAGGAAAAAGAACTGAATGATTAAACATTTGCTGCATCTGAACGTTGAGGTCCATCTTGCCCCCTTCTTTTCCTCCCCCTCCTTCCCCTTTTCCTCATTACCGTCGTCCCAAGTGCACATTTCTCAGAGGATAACCAGGGATTTTGTGACAAAACCGTATTTTTTTCATTGGGAATGCCCCTGGGTATCCCCATTACACCAGGGTAATGTTGCTGTAGAGCAGCTGCTCTCTCTCCCGGCAACCTTTCTCCCCCTCCCCCGCCTTCTCCTCCTCTTCCTCCTCCTCCTACTTCTTGTTAGCTTCATCCCCACCGTGCAGAGCATATTCCCAAAAGAAAAGCCGCCGATTTGGGGGTAGAAAACTGCTTTTCTGAGGGGGAACTTCCACAGGCGTCCCAGGGCAGGTCAGGGCAGCCTCCCTCCCTGCTCCCCGTCTTCCTCTCCTTATTCTCCTCTTCCTTCTTGCTGCCATCACCCCCACTCCACAGGGCACCTTCCCCAAAGAAAAAACCGTGATTCTGGGGCAGAAAGTTGCTTTCCTGAGGGAGAACTTCCCTGGGGGTCCCAGATTTGCCAGGGCACCCTTCCTCCCTGACCCCCCCTGTCCCTGTCCTCCTCCTCCTCCTCCTCCCCCCACTCAGGGCACACCTGAGCTTTGCCCTGAAGAGGGGCCATGCAGGGGGCTCGGAGGGCCAGCGCAGGTGTGTGCACTGCAGCAGCACACGGCGCATGTGGTGGAAGGCCGAGAGCTCGGCCTCCGGGATGTCCTTGAGGAAGATGAGGATGAGGACATCACGCAGCTCATTGACAAGGTGATAGCTGGCCATCTGGATTTCCAGTGAGCACCACTCACTGCACAGGTACCCGTGGCTCACCACACATACCTTATGCTGGCTGTTGTACACAGCGTCCATGATGTTGTCCACTATGGCGCGGCTGGGACGAAAGTCGTGGTGGTACAGGCAGAGCTGCAGGGCTCTGCGTTCCAGCTCAGGCACCAACTCCTCCAGCACCCACCGCTCATCCCCGGAGCTGTAGGACATGAAGGTGTCATAGGTGTAATGCCACTGCTCCTGCTGCCAGTGGCCATGTGCCCACACATGCAGCAGGAACAGCTGGTAGCACAACCGCCAGTAGCCACAGTGGTGCAGCAGTGGCAGTACCAGTAGCAGCAGCACAGCCGTGCTGTCCCTGCAAACAGGTACCGCCCCATGTCCAGGCAGCACACATGCATGTCAAAGCAGTGCAGGAATGCGGAGGCCCCACACATCTCACCACAGGTGTAGTTATACAGGTAGACCACCTGCACAGGCCCACGCGTTAGCCAGGCAGGCAGTCAGGCATTGGGACAGCTGCAACTCAGTGGGCACTTGTGCAGGTCCAGATAGTGCAGGGCGGGGAGGCGCGTGGCCAGAGTCACATCCCGTGTATGCAGCTGGTTCTTGGCCAGGCACAGCTCCTTCAGTTGTGTCAGGTTGACGAAGACCTCAGGGCCAAGGCTGCGCAGTCCTGCACTCTCCAGGTTCAGGCTGTTGGAAGTTGGCTCAGGTTCTTGAAGATGCCAGCAGGCAGGTGGCCCATCCCGCCATTGCTGTCAGCCACTGTCAGGTACTGCACCTGTGCCAGGTCATCAAAAGCATAGGCAGGGATGGCCGAGAGCAAGTTCTGTGACAGGTAGAGCAAGCACAAGGCACTGAGGCCCTGGAAAAAGCGTTGCAGGACCACACGCATCCCATATGGCTACTGTGCCTGCAGCTTCAGGTCATAGAAGTTATGCAGGTAGCGGAAAGACAGCAGCTGCCACAGGTGTTGGCTCAGGTAGCGCAGCACATTGGCATGCAGGTCCAGCACGCCCAGTGTCACCTGTACCAGCTAGAATGTGGCCGCACTCACTCTTGGCCAGAGCCCGACTGGGCATTGCTGCAGCTGCAGCCTCGGCAGTGGCAGCCCTGTCAGCTGCTGGCACAGGTATTCCAAGCCGCTTGTGCCCACCTGTAGCACTGACATGTCCACCTGACACAGGGAGACTCCAGCCACGTGCAGCAGCTGCACCACATCCAGCTGGTTCCCAGCCAGGTGCCGGTATGTCAGGTTGTGCAGGCACAGGCAAGCAAGCAGTGCAGGTCCAAGATGTTGCTGTAGGACAGGTCGAGCACACGCAGCCCTGGGGGCATCACCCCAGGGGTGGCCCCTGAAAGAGCTCCCAGGGAGTTGTTGCAGAAGCACAGGACCCTCAGCATGGGCGGCAGCCCTGGGCCCAGTGTCAACAGCATGTTGCCACACAAGTCAAGCAGGTCCAGGTCCAGTCAATCAGATTCCTCATGGCCATGGCCATGGGCTCCAGTGCGCTGAGCCGGCCACCCCACAGCTAGAGCATGCTGAGTGTGGCTAGTGGCCAGAATGCCCTGGTAGCCACCTTCTGTAGCGGATTGTGGTCCAGCCATGGTGTGCTCAGGTTGCCCAGCCTGGTGAACACATCTGTGGCCAGAACTGACATGTTGTTGTGGGCCAGGTCTAGGTGGGCCAGTGCTGACAGCCCCCAGAAAGCCCTCAGCGCCAGGAGTTCCAGCTGGTTGTGGGTCAGATCAAGGGTGTAGAGCTGCAGCAGGTGGGCAAAGGCACAGGGGGGACACCTGGCGCAAGTTGTAGACAGAGTGGTTGTGGAGGGGAGGGGCAGTGGAGGGGAGGTCGCCCACTGCAGCCCCCATGGTGCTCAGGAAGTGCTGGATGCAGCGGAACAGCCCAGAGTCCCATGGCACCTGGATGCAATTGCAGAAGCCATAGGGAGAGACCGCTGCAGGCACCATCACCAGCGTCACCAGCAGTGGGGTGCACATCCTGACTCACCCTGGGAAGATTCTGGATGCAGTGGGGGAAGAGAGTGGGATAAGGCGTGACCTCAGTACCGCAAAGACCCCCCTCGAGGCCCAGAGACCACAGCTGGGGCTTAGGGATCCCCATCACCTTAGGGATCCCTCTTGCAACCCAGGGACCCCACCACCATGCCAAAGACCCCACTCAGGGCCCAGGGACCCCTCATCCACACACCAGAGACTCCCAGAACCCCAGGGTCCCCACTCAGGGCCCAGAGACTCCTCATCCACACCCCAGAGACTGCTACCAGAACACCAGGATCACCACTCAGGGTCCAAGGACTCCTCATCTACACCCCAGGGACTCACACACAGACTCCAAGAATTCTCTTCAGGGCCCAGAGACCCCCCCCATCCACAACCCAGGCAGACACACCCCAGGGATCCCCATCAGGGCCCAGGGACTTCCCTCAGGGCCAAAGAACCTCCACACATGCCAAGGACCCCTCGCTCCTCAGTCCCCAGGGATTTTGGGGACCCCCTGCTCCCCATCAAGTTCCCACCGTGCCACTGCCTCTGGTTTGTGTGATTTTGGGGTTAGAAAAGGGAAGCTTGGGGTATCGCTTTTTGTTCACCACTGCCCCACGCACCTCCCTGTGACATGAGTGGGGGAGGCCCCTGCCTGGAGGGATTTAGAGGTCCCCGGGGGGTTGGCAGGGGTACCGGATCACCCCCGCCCGTGCAGACCCCCGGAGTCTGAGGGGTCTCTGGGACACCCAAGCCTCTGC
>VXAX01006482.1:80187-101470 GCA_013399835.1 Leptocoma aspasia | reverse complement strand
TTATTATTATTATTATTGTTACAGGTCAACATATACTGCAGACAACAAATAACATAAGCAAAAGACTTAGTGTCCTAATTTTATCAGAAATGCTGTAGCTGTAATGTATTGCTAGATATAACATAGAAGTGTACATATATAAAAATACATTAATTTCATAATCAGTAAGCAGGAGTCTTTAGGTAAATTCAGCATCCTAGGGTGCCAAATATAAGCCTAATTTAATTGTGAATCAAGGAGGTATTTTAATGATGGACAGCATGCTAGCATCTGGATAGACAGGGAATTTTCATTGAAGAGACAGTGAAGAGTGATTTCCCTATTTATCCCTTCATTAGTAGCTATATCCTAATATAACAATATTATTTCCAAAATCCTAAACTTGCATAAATCTCATGAAATTGAACAAAAGAGAGGATTAATTGCTGTTAATAGAACTAAGCTGAAGTTAATAATGTAAAATATACTTCTCTTAAATCCCTGGAATCCATTAAAGGAAACTGCATTGTGGCTGTGGTGGACTGAATGTTAATCTAACACATATGCTTTGGAAATGCCCATTCATACATAAATTCTCAGATGAAATATTTGAAAGCATTATAATAATCTTGTACAGGAATATTCTTTTAGATCTTAAACTGGGTTTTAAGAAATCTATGCCTTAAGGAACTATATAATTATTTGTTGAGTTTTAGCTGAAACAAAAAAACCCCAAGCCCCAGTTGGTTCTTCAGAAATAATCCTCCTAAAGGGTTTCACATTCTAGAGTGCTATAGCAGCCTCAATGAGTCAGCAAATGAAGAAAGCACTATTCTGCTTGAATGAAGATCAACTGGTTTTGAACTCCTTTTTCTCATACAAGGTTTTTAAACCAGAAATATAAATTTCTACTCACACTATATTGAGTGTGAGTTTGAAAATATGTATGGCAGATAAATAACCTTAAAAAATACAGAATATATAAATCTCTAATTAAAGTGCCAAAGTCAATGTAATCTTCACTGTGATCAGTACTCTCTGATATTGTCTGTATAGTTTTTTATGCCCCAGTTTTCAAGGACAATAAATACAATGAAATGTCTAAACCAGACTGTAATTTGGTCAGATTTGGAAGCCATTAAGTCCCTTTAAGTAATTTTGGAAATCATTAAATCCCTTAGTATTTTATGAAAATATCAGCTCTAAATTCTTGCTTGGATATCTGAATAGTCTAATAATACAGCTCACTACATGCCCCAAACAGGTGATTTTGGTCTTAAATTGTGTGATTTCGGTCCTCATTGTTTTTAAAAAAGAAACACTTTATTTGCACTTCTTAGGAACAGGCATTCAAGCCAGGGGCCATTTAGACTGGTATCTTTTTTCTAGCAGTAGCTGTAAGTGGATTCTCAGTGAAGAGCAACAGGGAAAAAAGAGACTTTTCCTTCAGAAGTTCCTCAGAAGCCCAATAATACGCAGGTCACACGATTTCCTAAGCTTACTGGATTTTTTTCTGTTTAGTAATCTTAAGTCGATTCCTCTTCTAAGCGTTTGTCCACTTCCCCCTGAAATCCACATAAATATGAGCATCTGCAATGCCTCCTGGTAAGCAGTTCCATGAGGCTACTACTCTTTGCATACAGAATTGCCATATTGTATTTGTTCTGAAGCCACCTTCATTTGATGGTCCTCAGTTTTTCTATGAGAAGAGACAGTGAACAGTGGACCTGCATCAACTATCCCTGTGAAAGCCAGGATCCTGTGGATATCTTATCAGCTCTCTAAATCACCCTTTTCTGAGTTAAAAATGGCTAGCCTAGTATTCCACCCCTTCTAGAGAAACTCCATACTTTTGTTACCTTTTTTGCCTTCTCTGATTATTTTCAAGTTTGAATTCATTCCTTTTTGAGATCCAGAGATCAGAACTTGTACAATATCCAAAAACCATGATTGAACAATAAAGGTACATGGTGACATAATGATGCTCTCTGTTTTGTTTTCAGCCCTGAAAATGCCTAACAGTTGATTTGGTTTCATGACTGTCACTGAGCAATTAATCAATGTTTTATGAAACTAAAGATCATAACCTCAGAATCTTGCTCTTGAGTGGGAACAGCTGGTTTAGTTTTACGTGACTCTCAAGTTGTTTTTGCCATGTGTTTGATTTCACATTTATTTACTCTGAATTTCAGCTGCCATTTTATTTCCTGGTCATTTAGTTCTATAAGCTCTTCTTTACCATCTTCTCTTCTTCCCTCCATCCTGAATACCTTAGTATCTTCCAAACTTTTAATCTCAATGTTCACATCTCCTTCTATCTTATTTATGAGTACATTGAAGAGAGTAGATCCTAGCAAAGACCACTCCTGAAATTTGCAAATGAACGTTCATTGTAAGAAGGACATTTTAGACTTACCCTCCTTAGTAAATATTTTAGGTGACTTTTTAGCTAAGCAAGGACCTTCCTTTTTGGTCTGTGCTGATTAATTTTCTTAAAAGATCTCAGTGACAGACCTCTTTAAATGCACTGCATATCTACACGGACCATGGCCTGAAATACCAACATGGTCCACAACTGCACTGATGCTCTGAAAGATCACCCAGAGGTCCACAAGGCAAAAGACTCTTGATTCTCCTATGTAGATCATGTTGAGTTAGGTTTCCCCATTTTAAAACTGAATGCATTTTATAAACAGGAACAAATTAGTATTTCCAAACCCAAAAAGGCACTGTTTTACAAATGTGGGGCAAAATACAGCAAAGAAAGAAAGGCAGTTGCTCAGGGAGGTTGTGGCTGCCCCATTCCTGGAAGTGTTCAAAGGCTGGTTGGATAAAGCCTTTAGCAAACTGGTCTAGTGGGAGGTGTCCCTCCACATAGGGGAGGGGAGGTTGGTACTATACGATCTTTAGGGTGCATTCCAACCTCTTAACATTCTACAATTCCATGATGCTATGAAGCTGCCTTGATTTGGACTTGATGATCTTGGAGACCTTTTCCAACATCAGTTGTAAACTGGATTGCTTAGCTTTTACTTTCACTGGAATGTGCTATTCTGTAAGCCAAAATCACATTTTACCAAAACTGTGAAGTCAAATGATTCATTCTTTTTCTCTAATTCATAGAAGAAAAAGGAATAATTAATTCATTAGGAAAACTTAGAAACCTGGAAAACTAAAGTCATCTAGGAAGAAAACTGGTATCATTATTGAACCCTTTTAGCCAGATAAAAAAAGTACTTGCAAAAATCTTCAAGGAAAAACACAGCATTTAACTATGAATATTTTCCTTCCTGATGAAAGAATTTGATTTAAAAATAACTGCATTCATTCATTACAGTTACCTTTTCAAAGTGATACCCAGAGCCAGCGTTCCATAGCCAGCTATACTACTCTGTATCCTCTCCATACAACACCGGCTCATAATCACCTGAAAGCACGACCCAAATAGACACTCTTTTTCTACTATCTAAAGGACATCAAGTCTCCTAGGCCCATCCATGAAAGCTGCCTATGGTGCAAAATCAGTAAGTAAAAAAATACTCTCTGGATCATGATATTCCAAATGTATTGGATAAATTCTAATTATTATTTATATTGAGTCGCAATATTTATAAAAACATTTAATTCTTTCTGCATTCAACATGAATTAGCACCTAAATATATTTAAAACTCCACCATGTAGGACAAAATGGGAAACAGAATTCCTTTTAGAGGCCAAAAGTATACATGGGCCAAAATACTCCTGATTAAACTCTAGGACAGAAAACTACAGGGAGAGGTAAACACACAAATGGAGCACAGGCTAACAGAAAGATGGCAGTATTCACAGAATTGTCTTGTTTGTAATAATAGCTAAGCCGCTTACCCCCTCTCAGTATCTTCAGTTTTTCATTCATTTATCAATATCAGCCCTAAGTCATTAATCAAAGGAACTGTAATGTAAATTCAAGGGGTGTAAAAGGACAAACAGTGCTGGTAGAAAAGATGCAGGTCATTGTCCTCTTTGTAGGCAGCAGTTTTACATGTATAGAACACTTGATTTCAATTTCTCCTCTTTTAATGAAGAGTAGTTCAGTGCAGATTATTTGCAAAAGGGAACTGATGCAAGACACAAGGAATAAAGAACATGAGTTTCTGAAGCTGTGCTGTTCATGTCTGGTGACAGCCAGGCTTTGGCCAGCACTGAAGTTGGAAACCATATGGTAAGTGTCACAAACACTTGGAAAATACTGCTCTGAAAACTACTCAAGACAGTGAGGAGCATGTTCCAATTACAGCATCCGTGCTGTAAGTCCAGTTGGCATGGATGCAAAGCAGGATGAAAAGCAACAGGCTGAAAATCAGAATATTTTAGGGGCAATTGCTGGGACTTTGTCAATAAAAGCTATGCACATGAGTGAACAACTTTTTGGCCTTTAGTAGTTAAAATAATAATACAATTAAGCACCATGGCATAGAAAAAAAAATTGTGTGTTTTTTACTTTTTTTTTAACTTAAAATTTGCTGTAATCATTTGAGACTGCAGTGAGTTAAAGACTTGATTTGTTTGCAGGGTATCTCAAACAAACAACATTCTTATCAAAAAATATTTTTTGCCTGAAATATTAGCAAAACCCAACATCCATTCAATATCACTCAAATAAATCAAATAGCCATGTCAGTGTCTGTTCTCCACCCAATCTATTTGCTCTATGTACAGCAAGTAGATGTTCAATTCCCCATAACATTTTATACCCAGATGTAAGAACTGAGTGTGGAAAGACAGTCCTTTGTTTTAGCATCTCTGTGAGCACAAAGCCTAAGCCTCAATTCTGCACCAGTTATGCTTCTACTAAACTGCTGCATTAGGAACACTTAGTGGTCTCTGATAACGGAGGCTTATTTCCCTCCAGTGCATGTTTGAAATTCAGTTTACCCACCTCTTCAGTGCACTATTCAATGCAGGATGAAAGAATTTTCCAAAAGAGAAGAATCTTCCTAAGAAAAAACTTCTATAAGTGAAGAATCCCATTAGAAATCCCTTCTTTCTCTACCCAAACACTGTAACTCCAAGTACAAATGCCACACCTCACCATCAGATGCTGCTCTCTGCACAATAGAAAACCCAATCTGCCTTAGCCATGAATGGCAAATGCTTCCCACGGTGACGCTCCTGCATTTTGTTCCATGCCAGGGAGCCAGTGTCAGGGGAATGTGTCGGACATTGCTCTGTTCAGCACACTGTCACATTTGCAAACCGGTTTTTACCTCGGCATGTCAAAACTACCCATTCCTGCCCTGTGTTATACCAACTGCATTACTGCAACTTCTTTTTACATTTAAGTCTCCTGAGTGATTTCTAGTTGAACTGGTATAAATCTTTGTAGATCAAACGTCTTCTTCTAGGGCAAATAGTAAAGGCTAAAAATAGGCTAAGTTCCTATAAAGGAACAGAGACAAAAGGGAAGCTAGAGTGTCTAAAATACTTTTTAAAACAAAATTAAATTGCTCCTAGTGCTTTCACACATCTCTCTCTCTCTCTTGTACATTATTTTCACAGACTGGGCTAAATTCAACAGACACATTCAATGGTCTTACCTGATCACAGGTCACTACTTAATTAGATGACAGAGAATTATTACATGACAGGGAGCCAGTGAGAGAAAGAATAACCTTGAGCAAAACCAAGACTCCAAACTTGAGATATAAATACATACGAAGCAAGCACCATTGCTTCTTATTTTGCACTTTTTCAAAAAAATATTAGTGCTAAATTAGGAACTGGCATAGCAAACTCCAAAATTATCATACACAGTTGCCTCAGACTCTTGGAAACAGAAGATTCAGATTTATATGAGGAAGATTGCATTATAGATGATAAAAAGATTATGTGTCATGCTCTAGCAAAGTTTATTTTTTTCTAATCACTGGGAAGAGTCTGTGGACTGGAATGTGACATGGGCAAATTGACATTTTTGTCTAAGTGGCATATTATAACAATTGAAAATAAGCAACTAGATCTTGGCGTCTGTCACTGAAAACAAAAAGCACAAGTTGAAAAGATGGAAGAAAATGGATTTTTTTCTTCTCACTGTTTTTAACAGCAAGATGTGCCGAATCTACACATCTTCATGGCTGCCTCAAATTGTAAGGGATACAGTTTCCATACTCTCAAGAAGGTGGGGATCCACAGGGTTATATATCTGCTCTTCATATTCTAAAATAATTTGTAATATTCTACCTCAGCTGGAGAGCAGTATCTCACAGCAGGAGAGGACAAAAAAAACCACCTTCCCTGTCTCTCAAGTGTGGGATTCTCAGTTTAGTCTTTAGAAAGACCAGAGAGAAATTCTTCCAGGCTTAGCCTGGGAAACTTAGAGAAAAGAATTCAAACAATTACTATCTTATCCCTTGCACCTGGTGCTGTGCAGAATGTTCACAAGAAGTTGTTGTTCCCTGTTTAATCAAGGAGTCTCCTAGAAGACCAATCAGGTCCTAGGTGTACGACCCTCTGTATAAGACTGTGATATTCTATTAATAAAAAAGCCATTATGCCTTCTGAATCATGGAGTCCAGATCACCTCTCATGCTGTTCCTAAACTCAACCAAATACTCAAGCACCAGTACCTTTCCTTCTCTGTCTAACAGGACTGCTTCAATTCCAATTGAATTCTCTGTCAATACTACTCTGTCAATAGTACTGCTGGTACTATTTATGCACCTGGGAGTGCTTGTCTTTGGTTACAGTGTAAGGTGTGTATTCTATCACCACCTACATCACCTTCTGATGAGCTGTTACTGGTCAGTCGTTTCACAGCTGCCCAACACACATTCAGCCTAAAGGGAGGCCATCTCTGCTAATGGGCCATCAAGGACTTCCCAAAATGACCTACAGAATTGCATCATCTTACTGTGAAATGCCCCGCGGTGGGGATGGTACTGAACGTTCCTCCCTGTATATAATCTGAGGCTTGGGACACCACAATACCACCATTGGGTGCCCAGAGGACAAGAATTCTCAACAACCACCACTGAACCTCCAGAGAACGACCAGACCTTTCTATAGGATCACCGCTTCAACAGGACCACATCCATTGCTCCAACTGGACTGCTGCTACCACTCTGACCAAAAAGATGCCAGTTTGTATTCTGACATTGTTGGTTTAAGCCAGTGTTTCTGCACTGTTGCCTTTACTGTAATTTTTCCTATTAAACTGTAGTTCTGACTTGGAATCTTTCGCAACATATTTGTGTGGAGTTAATTCCTCCTGCTGCTTTGCCTTCAAAACAGCACAGTGCTTTTTCCTATTCAAAAGATAGAAAGATATTGGTTCTGCTCCCCTGAAACTACCAAAAATGAGTAATTTCTGAGAATTTCTTTGGAAAACCTACACTTTGTATATACATATTTGTATATGGGTTGACTCATTATGAAGGTAGATTGATTAATTCTGTCCAGAATAACACTACTGAGTAAATTTTGACAATCTTACAAGATTTTGGAACCCTAAACTCTTCCCAGAAGGCATTAAAACTTTCGGGTTTTACATAGAAGAATTTTACTCCATCAGAGTTTTTTGTTGTCAATGGACAGCATTACTTTTATTACAGTATTAAAGTAACATTTCTTCCATTTTACTTCTTTTTTTTCCTTCTCCTCCTTTTCGTTATTTTATGGTTTTCCTTTCGAGACTAATTTAATAACATGGAAGAACAAATAAAAGCAATGAGAAACTAACAATCTATTTTACTTGTATATTACTTCAGAAATGGCTTATAAAGTCTCACTTGCCCTGCTAAATTACACAGTTATCCAAATGGCCCTGAGGTTGTGCTTTAGAACTGTCTGGTAAATAGCTGACATACAGATGTCCCTTCTCTGTTCCTCTGAATGTCACAGTGATACTGAGATAAAAGACATCTAGATACACAGAGGAATATTTTAAATGAAGAAAAAATATATTCTCTTCCTTTTTTTAGAGGCAAGAAATGAAATCACAGAATTACAGAATGGTTATGTTTGGAAGCAACCTCTGGAAATCATGTGGAGACTCCCTCAGCCAAACAGAGCCCCTTAGAGCTGGTCACCCAGGACTGTATCCAGATGAATTTTGAGTATCTCAGGGAATCAAGACTCATCTGATGGGCAATCTGTTAGAGTGCTCTATCATTCTCCTGGGAATGACTTCCGAGTGCAAAAGCACAGCCCCATGCAAAAATGGCACCACACACTGTCCTATAATGAAATATAAATGTTTAGAAAAAAACCCAGAAAAGCTAAAACTGAAAATTCACTTTGGCAGTCACGTAAACCATCACAAGAATATATTGCTTATTTTACTTCATATCTATTTGTGTATTCTTACCTACTATTAGGGATAATACCCTCAACCAAAAGTTTCAATCTCTGTTTATTTTCTGTGACACAAATATGAAGATAACTCTACATGTTCACACTCAATACCATCATATCCTTTGATTAAATCATAAGCCCTTGATAAGAAAACAGAGGATACCAAGATCTCACTGCTGACTTTAATACTTTTGGATGTGGACATAAACCACTTTGAACCAAAACTCACAATGTCTCTTCAATGTAAATATCCTTCAAGATTCCAGAAAAAAAAAAAGGACATCAGTAAATTCGCATATTGATGCAGCAGGCAGCATGATGACAATTATATGCCTTATACATATATTTTCTCTAGACATTAAAAAAAAATACAGCTAATACTGATAAAGACAACTATACTTTCCATAGAAAGTAAGAATGAAAAAAACCTTTTATGATATTTAGTTTGTACACAGCTTACTCAGGGCCTGAGGCTTCAGCACAGTCCTAATTCAGGTCACAGTATGACAGTGCTTTTAGGCAGATGAAGAGAATTTGATTATTCTATGCATCTAGGGCCTCACATTTTAGCATATTAAAACTATTAACATGGCTCCATTCTAAAGATAAACAACAGTTTCTAGACACAAGAACAGGTTTTGTTTGCGTAAATGCTTTTTACTGAATCTGAGTAGCATTTTAAAACCATAGATTTTTTGTTTAATGTTCCTTGCCAAGAATGAGAACACCATTTGGACTACAAGTTCAGTGACATCATTGCTGAAGAATGAAATTATTTTCCTGGCTACTTAAAAAACCTGGATACTATATAACATTTTTAAAAGTGCCTGTTCTTAGGATATACAGGTCTAGTAACTGACATTTCCCAGTGGGAACAAGTCTTCTGTTTCCAGAAAGGTCAAACAGACCATCCAGAAGATAGGGTTCGTAATTCCTTTTTCCTCAATGCGCCACAGAGAAAGGAAAACAAAATGTTGAAAAGTTGCTTCAACAAAACGCTGAAAAATTCACAGGAAAATATAAGAACATGAACAACCTATTGGATCAGACCAATTGTCCATCTATCATAATATCCTTGCTTTGATAATAACTTACACTTTAGAGGGAAGTAAGAGAAAGGCATAATAGACAACTTCCAAAGAACCTGCCCATAGCTGAACTTATACCACTAAACTATGAGCTTCTGAGCCAGTGGAGCACTGAGGTACACTTCATCTTTGAGCACAAACAGTTCCATTGCCTTGAATGAAATCATGCCTCTTCCTAACCTGCTTTAGTGATTTAACACACAGTGGTCCTTAATAATTTGTTTGAGCCCTGACCATGACTGTTTACATCATAATTTTCACAACATGCCCAAAGTGTTTCAACAGATTCTCAATAAGCATACAAGGAAATAGTTCAATTTTATTGAACCCTCTCAAAGATTCTATTTCCTTACTTTATGTGTTGCTTTCAAATATTTCCTTCTACAATGGTAAGCACATTGCCTTCCATTTTTATTGTCTTCTCTTCTCTTATCAGAGACTCAATAAGATGGCCCATTCACTGTGTTCTCAGTTGTAGTATTTGTGCAAAACTCAAGTGGCTGGAGACACCTGAGCTAACCCAAACCAGACCTAATTTGGATTGCAACTCTGCACAAATGCAACTGCTCTACTCTCAAGGTTGGCTGCATTTCAGGAGCAGTTGGTATTACCATGTGGCACAGAAGGCAGTTAAACAAAAGTCACTTAAAACCTGAGGATGCCCATGAGAAATACAAAACTAGTAAGTAAAAATAATATGAGACCTGTAATGGCTCGATGTATGTGGGTATCTGTTGAGATATTCAGGCCTACCAGTTGCCCAGTAGAACTTGATGTCTATTTTACCTATCAGCTTGTCTTATGTATTTTTATATCTGTCTAGTGACATAAAATCCTTGGTATATTTATAGGTTTTTTGTTCTAGTTGGTTCTTCTGCTTTATCTGTCTTTATAATAATGCCATTATTTAACTTTATCATTTGGCTGTAGTGCTGTGAAATAGTTGCTTCAAATTTGAAGCGTGCATAGAAAATAGATCTAATCTATATATTTGTTTATACTATTTGCTATTGAATTATTCTCATTTTGCAGACTAGAAATTAAACTGGAGAAAGCTTAAAATTCTCCTGGTCAGACATGACAAGAGAGATACCAAGGAAACCCAATCATGGTCTCCAGTGTTCTGAACTGTTACTCTATCGAGCAACACAAAATGCACAGACAAACGCAGCTACACTCGAGAGAAGGTAAAGAAGAGAGCGAACTTTATTTTGGTTTTCATATTATATAGAGTTTTGGAAACGACTATCAATTGGAAGGTGAAGTTACCACCTCTCTAACCACACTGGTCAATGACAAAGTCTATCAAACCTTTCTCCTCCCAGGAGAAAGAATGAAAAACAAAAAGACAGTTAGAAAAACATGTGCATGTTTACAAAAAACAGCGTGAGAAACTCTATCACAAGAATGAAAACATCAGAAGGCTGAAAAGTGAGAGTGACACTGAACTATTGCACAAACCGATTCTTTCTGAGATTCAAACTTTTTTTTCCTTCTCATCTCCAAAATGCCTCCTTTCCTACTTCACAAATTTTTGGCCGAGGACAATCACAGCCAAGCATAAGGCACTGGATCATGTTACCATGTTATGTCATTCCTTAATCAATTTGGGATTTGGGGCTGTGCCAAACTGGCTATAAACTTCCCCTCAGCAGTCTGTACTTGTCTTAGCTCTTCTCCTTCAGTGGCTACGTCTATTTAAAAGGTGTCATTATTTTTAGCAGCCATTGTCTCCCACTACGTTTAAGGTATTATCATGCTGCTCACAGGCTTTATCAGTTAAGTATTATATGTGCTGCTATTATAAAAAAGCACTGCCTAATGTGTCTTGTATTTTCAGAGACCTGGGCAAGGGAAGGTTTGGTATTTGTGCTTTGTCCATAGATCCCTCCGACTTGATTTTTTTCCTATGGTTATAGGATTTGCACAGTGACAGAACCCATATTTCCTGTCTTGCATTCTTGCTTTCCATTCACACATTGAACCCCTTATCAGTTTCAACCCAAATAAAAGAAGGTAAAGTTTTCAAACAAAAATTTCTATTAATTTCACAAGTTGGGCTTGGAGAAAGTAGAAAGAACAACGGTGATCGACCTGTTCAGGGAAAGTGGGGAGACCTGTGAGCATACCAGGGAAAGGGCAGTGGCAATACCCTGGAGAGATGCTCCTTAGGCTCTGGGCATTCCTCACAGCTCAGGGTGAGGAAAGAAGCTTCCCCCATGGTGCTCTGCAGCACTATGTTAATTTGTCCCAGTTTTGTCCTTCCCATTGGCCCGTTGGCCTTCCCTACCCCTTTTACCCTTATATGTTCATGTTCTAGTAAGTTCTCCCTTCCCTGTCTTCCCACTGATTTGTGTAACCCCAACCATCCACCCTGGCATTCCCTATTGGTTCCTTCCCTGTGTACCACCCCTGAGCCCTCAGACTATTGGATCCCTGATGCTCTTCTCCTCTTTCCCTGTATTTATACCCCAGACCCTCCTTTGTCTTGGTCTTTGGCCCCCGGACCCCTTCAGCACCGCCCTGAAATAAAGCACATTGGAACTCCATGCCTAAACCCTCCCGTGCCTTCACTGCTGAGCTGCTCTGTGTGTGTGTGCTGGTGCTCTTGTTGGTGCAAGATGCTCTCAGGGAAGGTTGTGTCCACCACCACCATGGACTGCAACAGGAAAGGACGCAGCAGTTCAATACTTCTGTTCCACGTGGCTTTGAGTTTGTCAGGCAGCACAACTGCAGGTCTAAAGAAAGCACAGTTTGTGGTCAGGTGACACAGGAGGAAGACTGAGAATTTTACTGCAAAATGGCATCATAAAGGAGAAGTTAAAATACCTCTACGTCATTTATGAATTAAGGCATTTCTATAAATGCATCATAACATCAGAATACAGTAAGTCTCATGTGCTAGAGACCTGGTGTATAAAGTGATTTTATTTAGTAGAGATGCAGGCATTATTCAAGTACTTTCTCTTGACATTTACCTTCACAAGAACATCAACAATCCAATCCTACAGCAACTAGTTATAAACTACAAAATTTTCCAGTAAACTGAAACATGAATTAATAAACACAGCAGAACTGAATAAACATTTAAATTCATAGTAAAGCAGCTCTGTAGGCCCTGGGACAATAATTGTTACACAGGTATTTTTAAGAGTTCATCTTATTAACTAATAATACTAGAATAAATACAAATAATTTGCTGTGCTGGCCACAATTATTATACTCATTTTTTGTTCATTAACTTTTTCTCATAAGTTGATCTTTTGTACTGAAATATGACAATAAAACAGTTTTCTAGCACTTAGAAAGGTCCTGAAGGAGAAGGTTGAGGCCTTTCTTTTTCCCCAAGCCTTTGGTATGTTGAGCTATAATTGATAACTTCAGGGCACATGGTTTTTATCTGACAGAAAAGAAAAATGTGCTTTCTTTAGCACAAGTCGCATTTCCAGAAGAGAAAAATATGTAGCATTTCTTTAAAATCTTTTCAGCCTTTCTTATGTCTAACAGAAGGCTTTTTTCTCTCCACGCTGATGCATTTCCCCATAAACTGAATTATTTCACAGTTCTATGGCTTACTTATATACAGGTCAAATTGAAAACTGATGCTGTATTCCAGACTTAATACAGCAAGCGTTTCATCTTCAGTGAGGATGCAAAATAATTTTCTTCTTCGATGCATACAATTAACAATTTGAGTTTTACAAGGAAAGGAGGAAAGAAAATCCCAAGCCAGGAGAAAATTGCAGTGAGAGCCTCCCTTTTTCTATAACATTCCCTTTTTGTGGTTCACTTTTTTCAACATGGAATGTAACTGGAAATCTGTTAGCCTGAGATTCTTCCATCTCTATGCAACCTGTACCTTGATTATAATCATGCAGGAAGAAACTCAAACTTTTCTGTTCCATGTTTCAAAAAGGTATCCAGACTGTAAGAGGACTAAGTGTCCCAAGTGTCCTTCTGCATTAGTGAAGCCTGTGCAGAATGTGCAATTTCTTGTCAAACTATAAACAACTAAATCAGAAATGTGCAAGGAAAAGATTGTAACAGGTATGTGGCAAACAACGGCCTCCTTGTAGAATACTAATGCATCAATACACATTGTAAACTACGGAATAAGAAGGGCAGACTTACTTCTGCGTGGAAGAGGCTTTACAGAAACTGTCACCTTCCATCTTCCTGAGCTCAGTACATGCCGCTTCCCATGTTCTGGCAGAGTGGTCACATAGCTGTACACACCTGAACTTTCAAATCATGGCTGCAGCCAACAGTGTCCATAATCCTGACCAGAAGCTCAGTGACCTCTGCCCTATTTTGTTCATAAATTACCTGTTAAGAGGCTCAACAGTGCAAAAATTGGAAGCATGAAGTATTACTTTTATTCAGATTTTTATACAGCCATGCTTTGGTGTTTCTGACTTTTCATTCATATTTTACTTATTTTTCTACTTTTTTTTCCATTCTGTTTCTTGATTAGATATCTGAAAATACAGATGATTCAGTTAACCAGCATGAAATCTATTTTCCCTTAGTTGAGACAAAACTTGCCACTAACCTTTTTATAGTGAAATTCTATCTCATCATCTTAAAGAAAAACTATAGCTCTATTCCCTATGGGATGCTAATAATAGCTTACCAAACCAAAAATCAACAGAGAGAGGTATGTTCTGAAATTTTGATTCCACCCAGGGGTTGTGTTTACACAGGCTGTGTACCTTTTAAGCATAAAAAGGTACACACCCCACCAGAGCTCACTTGTTTGTAACATACATGACTCATGCTCTCATTTCTGGAAGAACTGTTACACATCCTACTAAGGTCTCAAAAATAGAAAAGTAAAGAGCCTGTAGACCATGCTTTAATGCAGTTCATCAAAGCAATAAGCTATTTCCCAGCTCTACACCAGCTGGATAACACTTGGCTAGTCTTGGCAGAACATCTCATTCTTCAGTCCTTTAAGCTTTCAGGGAAAAACATTTTCTTTGTAGGAATAAGCTTATGATCTCTGTTGGAATGAACTCTGGCCCTGACCATCCTTCCAAAAACTATTTTATCTTTTTTTTCTTTTTTTTTTTTTTTTTTTTTTTTTTTTTTTTTTAAAGCCAGCAGGAGCTGAACAGATGGTTTTGAAAATTGCATTCTCATTTCTGTGTATGTGCACATGTCTATATGTACACATTATATGCTCACATATATTGTGGGAGGCTAAAAACATTGATCCACTGCAATTTCAGTTATCCTGAGTCTAGACTTGGTACTTGGATTTCTGAGCTGGACTTAGGCAACTACAGATACAAGCAGACCTGCATCTCCCAAGAATTCACAACTCACAATTGTCATTGTTTCACACTGGCTGTTATTCCAGCAGAAGCATGAACCCAGGGAATGACTGTGGATCCTTCTGCATGTGAAAAGACAAACAGTATTTTCCAGTTAGAAGGTTTGCTTGACACTGACTATTTTACCCATTTTGCTACTCAGCAAACCCCAATTATTATATGTCCTTTTAACTGAGTTTTCTCATATGCCGTACTATTAAACTGTTGAGCAGTTGTACCATTTTTTCATCTACCTTTTCACTAATTTCTCCACTCATCCTGATTTCAGAACAGTGTCATTGGTTTCATGCATTTTAACCAATTTTCAACACATCGTGTTTAAACATCTCATCACTTAATTGCCAGTGACAGCAATAAACTAGCAACTAATATCTTAATATTATCAATGAAATATTTTGGTTTTTTAAAATAGTAACACCTCAATGTAGCTGGCTGTTTCTTTTTGTCAATTTTCCTGTATGTGCTCTATTTTTGAATCCTCTCTTCCTTCCTAGCATTTTGAAACAAGAAACCCGAATTAACTCTTAAATTTTATTGATGGATAAAGTTCATTGAAAATCTAGTAAAGCTCAAAGGTAAATAATTTTCATTTTTATATGGTGTATCAAACATCCACAGTATTTACAGTACTCTGTTTTTTAGTGTATTTCAACCACCACTGCAATAGCAAATATTCTTATTAGAAAGCCATCACGCACACTGGAGCACTATTTTGTTCAGGTTGGTATGACAGTGATGCATCTGGATCCTCAGTATTTCCACTCTCTTGTATTATTGCAAAAGAGCATAGTTAGATTAGACCTTGTATTATTTTAAAAAATTACCTTTATCCCTATCTTCTAAGGAGCTCAGCATGAGTATTTTTTGCTGTGTGAACAGCAATTGTGCAATTTCTACTATGACATCTAGAGGCTGCTGCTTATTTTCTGTGGTTTCTTCTGTGGGCAAGATTTTTGTGGTTTCTTCTGTTAAGAATCAGGATTGCTAATGAGAAGCCACAGGAATTAGATTTGTCAGGGTGAGAGTTCACTACAATTCTGCTAAGCATCACTACAATTCTGGGTTAGAGCATCAATAGCAAGAAACATTACAATGGTAATGTCCTCATTTCATAACCCTTGTAATAAATCTAGAAAAGAACAGTATATTTGGAACAGTATTTAAACCAACAGAAAGTATGCTGAAATCCTAAAAAGTATTTAAAGATTCATGCAAAAATGGACACAGATATATATATATACATAGACATATCTGTGGCAACAGAAGAGTAATAATAATCAATTTAATAAAGTTAACTAAAACCAGTAAGCTAAGACAAACTTTTTTTAAAAAATCATATTTAGATAAAACTCTGCCTTCAAAAAGCAGTATATATCCTGGTTAAATGATCACCTGAAGTATTCCTCATATTCCCATTTTATCATCAGCTTTAATTAAGCAGAATGCCTACTAGATATCCAATTTTCCCTGGTTCCACACGCTGTCATCTGAAAAGCATTTAACTTCACTAATATTTGCAATGGGGTATGACAGAAATGACACATAAAATTCACTGGAACAGACTTAACATTACTTTTCTCCCTAATTCATACATAGTATTTCTGTGCTTTGACAATTTGAAGTACAGTTGTTTGGTATTACAGGGCTGGGAAGAAACACAGTATCCCCAGGAAATAAATGTGGAAGAGTATGTGAAGCAAATAAAAAACAATAATTACAGTAGGAAAACCAGGACTCATCTAGTTTCCTTCATTATGTGCTTTTATTTTTTTTTAGCATTACTGTACTAGATAAGCTGAAAATATGAGTAACATTTCAGTAATAGCTGCAACTAAAACTTAACTTTGCCCTTGCAGGAGAAAACCCATGAAATCAGTGAAATGTAGTTTATTCATTCAGAAACTGATTTTTTCCTCATTCAGAAACTTTTTTTTCTTATTTTGAAATCTATATGCCCATTTGTCCATGAATAGTTTGCCTTGTTCGTTTGTAAATTACAGTTAGGATTATGTAACATATCTGTCTGCATTGCTAAGTTTTGAGGTTAATGTTCTCTGAAATGCATTTGATACAAAACAGTATCTTCAGTTTAAAATGAGGAACTAAAAACTGGTTCTGAGAAAATGTTCTAAAAAGAATTGACTGAAAAGAGAAATATCAGGATCCTCACAGAGATATGAAACAGAACAGAAAAAGGAAATTTGCACTTTTTCCCATCCTGTAATCAGATTTCAGTATTTGTAATGGCTATTTACAACCTGACTCTCCATTACTTGCTTATGCAACTTGCCAACATAACAGCAGTAATTTACTCGGTGAAAGCCTTCAAAACCATTAGTTATAATAACTTTACACATATGCATTTTAACTCTTTCAGCAGATATCTTTATTTGCATAGAAGTTAATGACTACAAAAGGAATGTCATCTGCCCAAATATAAAATTCAGTAATATAATAGGTTTAATTCTGATTATTCCAATTCAGAAACTTATTTTACTTAAGGGAACAGATGAAAAAAAGTAGTGAAGGGTCAAACCTGAGCCAAAACAACATCAAGAAACTATTTTATAAGGTCTGATCGCTCCTTTCTGATTTATGATTGTTCCATTGGTTTATTTATTTTTTAACTGAAAATTTTGTTTCTCAGTGTGTTTGGTTAAGTTGAAAATGCACTTAAAACATCTTCCTTGTACCATGCAAACAATATAACTTGTACTAGACGTATTAAATTTTACTTCAAAGTTGTCTTTCATTAGCTATTGTGAAGTTAATTGGAGTGATTTCTGGGGTTTTAACAGAAAAGAGCTGAACTTGTGCCTCACTTCTGATTCAAAGCTCACTAACATCTGCAAGACTCTTACTAGACCTTTCTGCGCTTTAGAAGTGAGAGAGAGACAGCATTAGATTATCACAACTTAGAAACTCAGTCATCTTTTCTTGTAAAATAGCAAAGTAAACATCAGACTTAGTATTCTTTAAACTTTTACTTAAATGATAAAATTGAAGTACTTTTTCATACTTTTTCAGAAGAAAATAAGCTGCCTATGGACATGAGGGTAAGAAGGAACTGGTTTTTCCTTTCTTTCATTTGTCTCTCTCACCTCTAAAAGCAAAGTGAAACTTGGGAAAATATTTTTAACATAGTGATTTTTTAAATTCATTAGCCAGAAAATGTGAAAATTCCTAGCTAAGTAAAAAACTACTAAAATATAAAAGTAAGCTAAATTAAACATTATCCAAACCTTAGAGGAAAAATCTTCCCCAAGTATCATTAGGTAGCAGAGCAAACCTTTTCAAGGAAGCTGTCAACTCCTCCAAAGGTCCATGCCAGAAGGAGAGGGGAAATCAAACTGTGGCAAGTTGGATGTAAAACTTAACAACATAGACCAAAAATAAAGTTAAAGGATCTCTAAAGTAAAGGTATAAAATGTATATTCCTTTCTGAATACCTCACAAGCAGGTGATCTTAAAAAGAATCCTGTAGGAGACTAAATTTCTTAAAGCAGTAGAAAAAATAAGGTCATTGCAAACAGTTGAAGAGATTTTTTTGTGTATTCACAAAAAATACACAAAAATACAGTAGTGGAGAGTAGGGATGTTTCCAAACCAGAACACTATATTATGTGGAACTTACTGATAGTGTTTCAAGCCATTGTGTTGATTACAGACATTTCAGGAGAGCGTAACAAAATAGGCAGTAACAGGTTGCACAGAATGAAAATTCCCTTTGAAACTTCCCTTTGTAGGGAAATTGCTAAGTCCCATGAGCCCTGGCTAAAATGTTATTCAACATCCTAAAAAAGGAAGTAAATGTTGTGATCATATACTTTCCTGATCCTATTAACTTACCTGTGTAGCAAAAAGATGACAGGGAGATAAAATGTTACATGAAGCTTGNAAAAAATATCTTTGATATATTTTGAGATACTGTAGAGTTCTAAGAAAATGCCTCTCAATGGTAAACAATGGCCAAAACCCCCAATGTTAGGATTCTATAGAAATACACATATATTTGCATGATGGAATTAATCAGAAAATATCATTACACAATCTTCTGACCCCCTCATCTCAAAAAGGTTATACAGTCAAATTTTTAAAAGTACAGAAGTCAGTAAAAAGGAGTGAGAAACCTGTGTGATAACTTCTACTGAGGAAAAACTGAACAAACGCAGGAGTCTTCAGCCTACAAAAAGGGAAAATTAAATGGTGATGTCACAACAGTCTAAAACAACTTTAAAAATATGAGGAACAGCTATTCACCTTTTAAAAACATTTTTATAAAAAGATTAACAAGAAGCAAGTAAAGGTCAAAGATGTCAGGTTCAACAAACAAACAAACAGAAGGTGAGTCTGCAGAAATACATCTTGGCTGGTACATTTATTTACCTGGGCTCAAAAAGGTAAATATCACAGCTAATGTTTGCAGTTTTTATCACAGTTAATGATTGCAATAGTAACCACCTATTATAGCTCTGGAACGCCCTGAGACAGTTTGCTGGAAAGGAGTATTCCTGGAGAAGATGATGGCTTAGCTAGATATTTATTCTGACAAATTTCTTAGTCCCTCTTTAGGGAAAGGAATGGAAGAAGGGGAACCATACCCAGAATTTCAAACTCATTTGCTCACACAAATTACTACCATTTCCAAGATTTAATTATGCACTTTGCATTACATCACTATCAATGAGAGACACAAAAAATAAAATAAATCTCATTTTCATATATAATTAGCTAGTTCATGCATCAATGAACAAAAAAAGATCCCAATCCAGTTTCTACAAGCATATCAAAAAATGCTACTTGTCATGAAAACCTTGTACACTAACAAGAATCTAAGAATTTCCCTGGTCAGACCTTTGCTCCAAAGTTAAGACAGACAAATATTATACATTTAGAGTTAGAGCCTACCTAGAACCTTTGCTATTTTATTAAATAGTCTCAGGATAAAGTAGAGTACTGGACTCAGGTCAACCACTGTAACTTCTTTTTTAAACTTTAAATACCTATTATTTTCCCAAATTGTTGATCCAAAAAAGTGTGGAAAACTGTTTGAATATAAACCACAAATTTAAATATGATAGGTACTGATCATCATTTTCTTCTCTGAAATCAGGTCCTAGCACATGCATCTTACCCAAATTACTTCAGTGAAGCTCCATGAAGACCATTTAATCGAATTAATTGTGCTTATTTCTAAGGACCATTATAAGAACTGATAAATGTTAGAAACTTCTTATGTCATACTCACAGTTTTTAAAAGGTCTTTCTTAAGAAATGGAAAATATATGTAAGGTTTTCCAGGAAGAGATGGTTGCTATCCCTCTACTCCCAGCAGCTGCGATTTGTACTCATTCCAGTTAGCTGATCAAATCATCACACAGAAGACACTGTCTTTTTCACTGGTGTATTAAAATAAATACCTACAAATGTCACAAAAAATAGATTACCTCAGTAATGGAAACCAAGATTTTCAAACAGCACCTACAATCAGCTAAGGCTCTTTTTAATTTATCTTTTCTACTTATTTCAAAACTCAGCAGTAAAAGTTTAGAGAGTATAGGGGTTTTGGTTCACCAATTAGAGATTTCCCAGCCAATGCACCAATTAATGTGGTGGGTCTAGCGCTGGCTGTACACCAGTGCACCCACTAGAATATACTTACTCATTTCTTGCTGTGAGGTAGGATTAGGAGGAAGGCAAAGCAGGCTCAAAACTTTTAAAGGGTATAAAGAATACTTTATTAACAGGACAAAAAGAAAAAAAAATAAGAATCAGAATAAAACCTTTAACACTTCTCCTCCCCCTACAACCTTTTCATTCTCACTAACAATGTACAGACACAATTCAGTCAGTTTATCACCTCTAGAATAGTCTTTCTTCAGTTCACTTAGGGAGAGAAGTCCCTCTTGTCAATTTATGGAGACTTCTCCACAAGAAATTAGTTCTCTCATGACTTTTAATTTCCACGAATAGCAGCCACCAGGGAAATCTGCAATTGTGAAGTCCCTCCCATTTTTCACAGCTTTTCCCACAGCTGTGTTTATGGGCTATGTCAATTTATGGGGTATTATTTTAAAGATGAGCTGTTTAAGAGCAAAGGTTCTCTTTATCTATCTCTGAGATCATCTTCATCTCTGAGAATAGAGATCTTCTTCTTCTCTTCCTGGGGTCAAAGGGTCTTTATCACTCTTGTCTCTCTCTGTTCAAACTGTGATCTCATGGGATCACAGCTACTTCAACATGCTTACAACATGCTTACAACATGAACAGAGGCCTTTGCTCATATCTACAATTTGAATACTTCATCTGCCCATACTTTCAACAAGTTACAGTGAAAAAGAGTTTGATGTATCAATTACATTCTTCTCCATAACTTTACAAGAGGATTTTAGCCCCAAGATCAAGGCATCTCCTCATCCCTCCTGTTATGAATAAAATTTGGGCAAGGAGATCTTCTGCTCCTTTAAAAATGCCTTTATTAAGTGACAGCTCTTTATTGGGAATGGGGGGGTGCCGCCGCCGCCGCCGCCGCCGCCGCCGCCGCCGCC
>VXAX01006482.1:3673-71746 GCA_013399835.1 Leptocoma aspasia | reverse complement strand
CTCCCCCAGTAGGGCCTCCGGGCCCAGCCTGGCTGGGAAGGGCCAGGCTGGCTCCCAGATTTTACCTCGCCACCGCCCACAAGCAAAGAGCAAGTTTTTTCCCAACTTTAACATGTGTTATTTCACAGGGGCGTGTACCATGTTCATCACGTCAGTGAAACACTCCCACTTCAAACCAAGACACTAGGTGAAGAGCATGGGTAAGCCCTCAAAACAGACAGACAGGAGATATCCAATTAAAGTCTGAAGATGCAGTTTTGATTCTCTTTGCTGATGCAAAATGCAAACTTGAATCATATTACATGAATGTATCTGAAAGACTGGAGATCACAGTACGCAAATTCTATGGAAAGCACTGTTCCTAATGTTCACTACAAGGCACAATCTCCTATTCAAAGGAAATCTTCCCTTTAGAATACTCAAGTAACAAAATACAATGATCTTACTGAACCTAAGTACCTTTCAAAGAAGAATTAGACTAAGTAAACTAATTTCAAGTAGAATGATAATGCTATGCATCTTTCATTTCTAATACTGTCTCATTCTTCTGTAATGCATAAACTAAACTATCTGGAACAATGCCTGGTTCCAGCTTCCAGTGAACAGAGGACAGGAAACCTTCTGCTTGCTAGGGCACACAGAGCACAGGCTGCCAGACCAGTCCCTCTTTACACATCTATGCAACAGATCAGTGGGTAATTCTGTCTCCACTTCAACCAAGATGTGCTGTTAAAAAAAAAATCACTGCCTTGAGAATATTCACTTATGTAAAACAGCTCGTACTTTCCTTGCTGATCAGTAGTTCACTGGTTGGCACATACACATTGGCAAAGTAGAAGAGGACAAATTAAAACTGAAGGGTTTTGCATTAAGGAAGTCAGAGCAGGTGAAGTCTTCTGTGCCATATAATGTAAAATTGGACATGAGTAGGCAGAGTTACTAGAAGATAAAAACAACTGAGAATGACGTGACTACAGACACGTGTGAAAACTTGTTCCTCTGCACATATTAAGGAAAAGACTTGTAACTGAGCAAGCAGCGTGATCTGTGCCACCAGAGGAGACTGCTATACTGGAATTATCTCTACAATTGTAGTTAGACTGAGTCTGGATAACAGTGGTTGTACCAAACATCAGGCCAGGAGACTGCCAGAGAACGACTTCTGTTTGCTCCAAGCAAACACACAAAACTACCTGTCAGTGATGGGGCAGAAGAAACAACAACTAAATACCATTTCCTAGATAAATAAATTCCTTGGCTGAAAACAGCCTTTTGGTTTCCACTAAAATAACAGAACTATTTGATGTGCAAAGAGAGTAATAAAAGATAAATTAATTTTTTAATTATACATTAGCTAAGCCATAATTCAACTTAGACGATGCCGAAAACCTCATACTTAGAAATGTCTAGACCTAACAGGAACATAAGCTATAGAGCAAAAAAAAAAAAGCCTACTTTTACACAAATGGAAAACCTCAAGCAAATCAAGTTTCATGTGACAAACACCAACTTCAGATCTAGGAATCATCATCATCATGATTATAACATACACAGTAGGAATTAAAGGCCACTTTTCCACCTCTGATGTTAGTGAGTATGACTTTTACCAGAAGGTTAAAGAATTTTTTTAAATTCAAAATGTATTTCCCTGAGTTGGTTTTTTTTTTTCCCTCAAGAAGAGTCAGTAAATACCTGAAAGGAACTATGACATGACAACTTTTAAGACCCAAATGCCCAAACATATTCAATCATCCAATATTTTTGGAACACTGAAGCAGAACATCTGGGTATGTACTTCTTTTATTAATACTATGAATCAAGCAATTATTTGAAGTTTGGAAAAAGCTCCAGACTAAATCACATTTAACAGAAAATAATTTTGAAATTTAACAGAAATCATTTTGAATTCACATAATTGCTGGCCTTGAAGCTTGAAATGTGCAGATATTGTTTAGATCACTTTCTAATGTCACTCCACTGTGATCTAGCAACAGACCAAAACAAGGCACTTCGACATTTTAACTCAGATTTCTCTTTAAATTTCCAAGCTGCCTGAGAATCTTACTGGAGGAAACTCCCAGCCCTATGCATAGCCATGCATGTCACATTACTATGCCATGATTAACGACAAGAAAGATTTTAAATTCAAAAAACACATCAGGTTTATCTTGTCCAGTCAAACAAAAGTCCTGCTGGCTTCACTATTTCTGATCAAGGCCAGGTGCTACTGGCCACTTGCCTACCTGGGCACAGCTGGCTCATATTCAGCCACTGTCACCAGCACCCCAGGGCCTTTCCTGCCAAGCACTTTCCAGTGACTGTCCCCATCTTGAAGCTGTAGGGGGTTGTTGTGACCCAAGTGCAAAATAACTTGGCCTTGTTGAAACTTGGACTGCTGGCCTGGGCCCATTATTCCAGCCTGTCCAGATCCCTCTGCAGAGCCCTCCTACCTTCCAGGATACTTGGTGCCATCTACAAAGTTACTTGATCCCCTTGTCCCCAGGTCATTGTTGAATATGTTAAAAAACTGACCCCAGTTCTGAGCCTTGGGAACACCACTGGTGCCTGACCCTAGCTGGATGTAGCTCCATTCCCCACCACTCTCTGGGCCCTGATGTCCAGCAAGTCTTTTACCCAGTGAACAGGGCGTGTCCCTGTCCAAGCCATGAGGAAAATGCTGTGAGAAACAGTGTCAAAGGCTTTCCTAAAGTGCAGGCAGACACATCNCCATGAGGAAAATGCTGTGAGAAACAGTGTCAAAGGCTTTCCTAAAGTCCAGGCAGACACATCCACTGAGGAGGTCACTCTGTCCTAGGAGATCAGGTGGGTCAAGCAGGGCCCAGAAAAACTGGCTGGCTGGGCTGATGTCCTGGTTGTCCTGCACGTATTGCATGATGGCACTCAAGAGGACCTGACCTTTCCTAGCACCAAGGTCAGACTGACAGGCCTGGACCCTCCTTCCAGCCCTTTGTACAGGACTGTCACACTGGCACACTTCCCTTCACCTGGGACCTCCCTGGTGAGCCAAAACTGCTGGGAAATGATGGAAAGTGGCTCCATGAGCGCTGCCACCAGTTCCCTCAATGTGGTAACTATGATTGGCTCCATATTCAGTGCTCCTTTACAAAGCTTTGGTGCTTTGTAAGACATGCTTTCTTCTCAGTGCCTAGTACAGGAATGCTCAGACTTCAGTGATAACACTCTTTATATCATTGGTTGAGAGAGACCTAGAGAGAAAAACACCAGATGTGCAGCCTTGAACAGGAGACAGCTTAGAGAGATATGTTTAAAAAATCTCTCTTGTTTCTCTTGGGAATAAAACCTAGCAGGCTTGTAGAAATTCAGAAAATATCAAGACACGTCAGTACTGTTGGGTGGGTCCCATCTGGCTCCATGGACTTCTGTGGGTCTAACTTGCATAGAAGTTTCCTGACCATTCCCCCCTGGAATATGGGAGCTTTATTCTGGTCCCTGTCCCTGCCCTCCAGCTTAGGGGGCTGAAGACCAAAGCAGAGATATTAAGTACCTCAGTCTTTTCCTTATGCTCTGTCACTATGTTTCCCCCCCAAACAAAAGATAGAGATTCTCCTTGCATTTCTTTTGCTGCTGATGTATTTTTAGAAACATTTTTCATTGTCTTTGACAGCAGTAGCCAGATTAAGTTCTAGCTGGGCTTTGGCCCCATCTAATTTTCTCCCTGCATGACCTTGCAACATTATTGCAGTCCTCCTGAGTTGCCTGTCCCTTCATCCAAAGGTAATAAAACCTCTTTTTCTCCCTAAATTCCAGCCAAAGCTGTCTGTTCAGCCAGGCTGGTCTTCACCACTGGCTTGGCTTTCAGCACATGGGGACGGCTTACTCCTGTACTTTTAGATACTGATTTTCAATTAACTTGGGCTGTTTATAAATGAAATTATATGACAAATGCCCCCTAAAAGGCTAAAGCAACATTAAAGACTTGCATGCTTATACAGGTGAACCAAAAAGTACTATACTTAATGTAGGTAATTATAATATGGTTTATATTGATGTGACTAAATACATTTAAAGTTACATCACAAGAAATATAGTTTAACCAAGCTAATAGCATCCATATAGCCCTTTGAGTTGTATGTAGAAGCTGAAAAGAAAAAACCCTCTGCAGTAAGATGAAGAACTAGAGGATGACAGATAATGGTTTCCAAAGCAAGGTCAGTAAACAACCAAGAGACATTGTACACAAATACCCATGAAGCAGCCGAAGAGCCAAAACCGTGGTTGTGGGGAATTAATGTAAAAAATAAGGACAAAAAGCAACTGTTAGCAATGTTTCCACACAAGTGCAAAGAAAAGCAGACAGACACAATAAGAATATGGGAGGTCTGATAAAAACCCAGAAAGAAGCATGGGGGGCTTTTGCTGTTCCCCAGTTGACCAGCTCAAAGCCCCCAAATGACTGGGGAGCTGTTTCTGCCCACCGGTCAGCAAGCTGAAAACCAGGAGGGACAATTTTGGCAGAGGATAACTAGATAGAAGACATCTAAATCCTTGAATTCTTTGTTCACTTGGCAAAGTGCAAAAAATTTCTCTTGCTCCAAGCTGAAACAACCTTGGAAGTCAGCTGATAAGAAACCCCTGTGAAAACATCACTACTCATTCTGATTTTGTGCATCTTATTTTCCTTCTCTGTCTCCACATTTTCTACAAAACAACAAACCAACTTAGTATTAATTTACCTGGATTCTATTGAAATTTTTAGTAGCTGTACAAACAGCACGCCTGCTTTCCTCTTCTTTTCTTTGTTCTTCCATAATCTTTCGGTCCAGTTCAATCCTAAACTTGTCATAAAGATCATCTAAATTAGATTCAAATAAAATGTAGTCAATATTCATGGACAGGATGCACCATAGGAGTTAACCAGAGGAAGAGACGGGGGGAGCTACAGATACAGTAGGCTGAATAACTATTTCCAAATCCTACCATCAAAGCTGTCCATCTTGGTATTTCAGGTGACTCATGAATTAGTTTAATATGTAACCTATTTGTCTAAACAAATGTCTAAACTTCTTTCTAAAATGAAAGAAGTATGTTAAGTACTGCAGAAAATAATGTTTCATGACAAGGTGGGAAAGAAAAATCAGTATTATTTTTTCTGCTCTAGGACAGTACGGATTGGACAGTTTGGCCTGATGAAGTAAGCATAGTAACTGGAGGCATAAACCAGAAATGAAACCTGGGTGATATTACAATCACATGTTATGAAATAGAGATTTCCTAAGATAAAAAGTGAATACATTAGAGTTTATAAAGTAAAAACTGGTCTAGTATTTCTAGAAGTTAAATATACAATAGGGTATACCATATTTTCATCAGATACACCACAACTTCAGAAAAAGAAGATTAAAACTACATTATCTTTTTTGTTACCTGCCAATTTTTGGTCAGCTAATGCATTTTCCCAATCTTTCTGTTGCTGAAGAGACCACTGCCTTAATTGCTCCTTTTGAAACTTCATCCTCTGATCATAGTTTAAGTCTTCACCCATAAACTTCTGCATGCCAGATACAGTACACTGAGGATCATCATCTGAAACTCGAGCAGGTCTGTCTTTCTTTAGGCCTTGTGGATCATTCAGGTCAAATTCACGTCTTGTTTCTGGCTTCTGAAAATTCTTCTGAAATTCAGTGAGAGCCCTATTCATGTCTTTGATTTCATTTTTCTGTCGTTCTTCTAGCAGACACATAAGCTTGTCATTTTTTTTCATGTCATGAGCTAGACAAAAATGAACACAATGAACTCTTAGAGATGCATGAGTCATTGCAGTGCACACATAAGGTGCAAATAAAATTTTCAAGATGAATAAACAGAATATAAGTCTTCAAACTGTTATGCCTTAGGAGAGTATTTGATCCATAAGTACCAGCCCAGCAAACACTCTAATGTAAGTAATATTTACTTATGAAGTATTTTCAGCTTTTTAGGTATAAATTATATTATTAATGTTACAATGAAATATATGCATGTGAAACAAATACAATAATAAGTACTAGTACGATGAGGTTTCATTTGGTGAAAACCTGCTACACAAGAAATGTACAATAAACCAGTTGTTCCCATTTACTCTGAATTTACAGCTACAGCTTAAATACATTGTTGCTTGTCAGGAAGCAAACCAAAATGGGGCTGCAACTGAAAGGACTATAGGTAGCTCTTCCACAGTTCTAATGTTTTTTCTAACCATAGCACTAAAATCATTGGCTGGCATTAAGTTTTGAACAGCTTAAGAGCTCCTGCCCATTTAATTGAAATTAAATAAATTACAGCATTTTTAAGAAAAACAAGCAACAGAACTCCCACCCAACTACCCATTTTAGTTATTTAAAATAATTTGCTAGAAAATATTGTTTCCTCTTTTGCCAGACTCCACATTGCTGCTGGTAGTTTCCCAAGAGTCAGACTCTGACAGGTGTATTTTCCAGTCAGGAAAATCACAAGCAGCTGTAGGAGAAGCACAGCATGGAAGTGGCAGCTCCATTTTAGCCCCTCTTAGGGCACACAAAGAGCTCAGGCTGCGGAACGCTTTCACCTGATAGCACAGGAAAGCATGCCAAGCACAGAAGACCACAAAGGGTTTGATGTCAGAGCACAGCATGAAGTATCTGTGTGGCTGCAGGTTCTGACTCATCAATGGTTCCTCTTATCGCCTTACTGTACATAACTCATGCTTCCAGCAATAACAATCTAGAAAGAATTCCACAGAATCTATATACTCTGTGGAAGAATAGCTAGACAGAAGATGAGCTCACTCCACAAAAAAGCACTCTACAAAATAGCCCCTACTATACTGAAAAGGAGAGTGGCAAGTAACTAAGTTTTTTTTTTTAAGTCCTGCTGCATATTGAGGTTTTTAACTGATACTATTTGTCAATACCTTTTAAAAGATAACACTGAAAATTCTGGCCTATTAGGCAATGTATCCCAGTTTAATCATGTCAATATAAATCTTAAGATAACAAGGAGAATACATACTGTGCCAATGCTGATGTATGAACATAAATAGGACATCAATTGGATGACTGAATTTAGAGACTATATGAAGGGATGAAAGAAAGCAGGAAAAGGATTAAATCATTTAACTATTCACAGAAATACCACAGTATCTAGAAATATACCGAATCTTTCATGTTCTGCTTTTTCAGATGTTTCTTGAATTTTCCTCTCCTTGACCTGTGCATCCAATGCATCTTTATCAATCTATTAAAATGAAAAAAGCAGCTTTTTAGGGAGATTGTGTTTGAACAATTAAAACAGGTATTGTCAAGCTGCATTGACTCACAGTTGTACAAGATAGATATAACCCCACTAGCAAAAAAATATATACACATTACTAATGTAGGTAAAACAAAATCCAGAAACAAAAATATTCTTGTTTGTTTGCTTTGTTTTAATAATGATAGGTATGTTCTTGCACCAGATCAGATGAAAACACCACATTTACATGATACATAGCTATAAATATTTTCAGCTGCATTACACAGAATATATTTTCCCCATTACAGCTGGCAATCTTCTTTTATTCTTCTGCTTTCATTTATAAAGCAGGTAAGTATTTTAACAGTAAAGATGACAGGAAGTTGTAACAATTCATACTTGAAAAAAATAAAAAGGGTTCACTATAAGAAAGGAAAGGAAACGTTTCCCATCTTATCAGAGAGATTCACATGGTTGCCAAAATGCACCTCAGGGTACATGATCTGTGATAAACTGACAGATATGGTACAGAACATCCACATCCATGGCGAGTGGGACCTGAGCAAAGGATAACATAGGCCACACCATTAAAGGGGGGCAGACACCTCCATTTTAGGCAAAAGAATGTGGCCCCACATTTGTTGGCAGATGGTGGCAAGTTAATAAGCAGAAACATGGATTTTACTTATTTTCTTTTTTTTCTTACTGACAAGTCACTTAATGTCTTTAAAAATTTTGTCAAAAATACAGTGACAAATCTGCAAGAATCTGGTAAACAATTTTAATAGTCTTTGTCTAAAACCTATTCAGATGAAAACAGAAACAGATCATGGCTGAAAATACACATGGTTAGTGCTGGTAAATGACAACTGGCCATCAGGCAAAGAGGTAAGTTTGTAAGCAAGAGTGAAACCATCAAGAATTCGATCCTGTGAAAATAATGGTGTTGTGGACACTAAATACCAACTCTTTCAAAGGTCTCACTGGGAAAGCCAAGTTGACAATATAACTACAGGAAATACTGTTAAGAGGAATTCAATACAAGTTCTTAGTATTCTGGCAATAATAGAGGCAGGTCAGTGTATCAACTTGTGTTACACTATTGGCTGTGACCTCTTCAAAATACTTCCATGAGACACAAAAACATCCCTAAAACAGACATTCCCAGTCACATAAAACTACACGTTTCACTTTTAAGCATTTAAATAAGAAATTTACTAACAGTTTGAGACAGCTAATTTCTAAACTAGTTCTATTTATGTATAAAGTTTACATGTAAATTGAAAGTAATTTTTAATTTGGATTACTCATCTGAACTCTTTAGAAAAACCAGTGCTTTACTGAGGATAGATTCTTCAATCTGTAAGTGAAGAGGGCATTATCTTATGTTTCCATTACTCAGATGACAAAACAGATACTGAAGTCAAAGTAATAATAAAACTAGTAATAATCAAGGAAAAAAAAATCTGGGTTCCCATTCTGCTCTCCAGTATATTACCTCCATGTTTATAAGAACAGTCCCTTCTGTCAGCATCATTGTTCAGGTACATTGAATGATGTTAAATCAAAATAAGCCGTTAGTCAAAATTCTCCAGATTAGCTCTCCTTCATTTTAGATGTTTGTCTAATGTAAACAGATGTATCAAAACCTGCCTGAGTCAGTTCTACAAAACAAGTCAATTCTACAAAAGTATGTGGGTAAAACCTTAGGATGGTGTATTCCAGTATGACTCAATAAAACACACCAGGATATGTTAGTTGTCAGCTATTTCATTAACTGAGAATTTATGCTTTGCAGTTCATTTTTAAGGCCCTAGAAAAGCAAGTTTATACAAAAAGTATGTATTTCTTATGAAGAAATTTCAAGTATCTTAACCCATACCACAACTGCTAAAAAATGTTATTAGCTCCTTCCACTTAAGTATATTGTTGGGTACTTAAGTATGTTGGTGTGTGTCAGGATGCTGTACCAGGTGGACACACGTGTCATGCTCAGTAAGTAGGAACTGCTAATTGCTCTGCAGCTACAATGACTCTTGCAGAAGAGTGAAAACAATAAATTCAAGGCCCTGTCACAGATAAGGTGAAGATGTTTTTCCACTGACTTGAAACATGTTTCTGTACCTAAGAAAAAAGGATCCAATTGACATCTGTTGCAATTCTACCAGTTCAATGAAATCATCTCACAGCACTCTTCCCTCCATGCATGCTCACAAAATGTTAATGTGGGCCTTTGGACATATCACAGGGAGATTCAAAATACTATTGCATCCAAAGTCTAATAGGTAAGAGCATGATATTTCCTGATGTTCAGGATGCAAACTGCATAGTAAACTCTGGAGAAAATCCACTAGCCTGAAGGGTGTTCACACTTACAGATCCACACCAAGAAAAATCAGACACCACAATTAATTACATATACATAAACAAGGATGGATCAATCCTGTTTTGTCTGATGCAAAATGCAGACTAATTGCAGGACACTTAAAGTAGTAAATCTCTCACAGCATCAATTCTAGTGCAGTCCAAGCAGACAAGGACAGTATCACAGAGAAGAGATATAAAACAGTACTCGTGTCAGCCACATTACATGAACTGACTCTGGAAGATCTTGGCTTCTGTCAAAGTACTACTACACAGAGATACAACACAGGGCTTGATCTCTCTGAGCTGTTAGGGGGCAGTGACACCTTGCCCTCGAATCCTGAGCAGTGGAGCACAGGGACACACAAGAAGCAATGACCATAAAGTAAAACACAAGAAGTTTTGCCTCAACAGGAGGAAGAACTTCTTTCCATCGAGGGTGGCAGAGCACTGAACAGCTGCCCAGGGAGGTCACAGAGCCTTTCCCCCTTAAGATATTCCAAACCCACCTGGAAGTGTTCCTGTGTCACTCGCTCTAGGTGACCCTGCCGTGGCAGGGGGGTTGGAGTGGATGATCTTCAGAGGTCCCTTCCAACCCTAAGTATTCTGTGATTTCTTTCACCAGTAACTTTAAACACGACTCTAAAAGTTGTATCTGGGCCTCCCTTCCTGACTGCTCCCCCTCACACACACACCTGAGCAGGAGTCACTGGAGTAACTCTCCTGGCCCGCCCAGACCGGCTTAGCCGCCCCTTCCCTCCCTGCCCCGCACTGGGGGTCGCCCCCGCGCTACGCTGTTCTCTTCAGAACTCCTGGGAGCGGCGGGGGAACGCGGCGCCTTCCTGCCCGCCCTCACCCCTATGGTGCGGATCCGTGCGTTGAAGATGCGGCCCCGCCGCAGCAGCTCCCGTCGCCGCCGGCGCTCCAAGGCGGCGGCCTCCTGCAGTTCTCGCTGCGGCCCCAGCCCGCTCATGGCGCCGGGAGGAAACAGCGGGACAGCGGGGCTAGAGTGAGAGCGGTGGCCAGGAGCAGCGGCGGCCGCTAGCCAGGACACACCGCGGCCCGCCGCGATAAGAACCGGAGCGGCGGTGGCCAGCCGAGACACAAGGCGGCAGGTCGCGATGGGAACGGGACCGGCACCCCCCGCGCGGCAGCACGGGGCGGGGCCGCTACGCATGGGGCGCAGGCTGTGAGGGTGGGGGCCCCCGTCCCTATGAGGCGATAAAATTGTGGAAGAGGCGTGTGGGTTGGGAGTGTTTTTCTGCTAGTAGATCAACTGGTGACGTATCCTCGTTGACTCTTTGAGGGGGTTGTGGTGTAGAGCTCAGGAGCTCCTGTCCCCGGCTCCCCGCGGGGATGGGTTACCTGAAGCTGCTGGTAGTGAAGGACTTCAAGTCGTGGAGGGGGCAGCAGGTTATCGGACCCTTCATGAGGTTCAACTGCATCATCGGGCCCAATGGATCAGGTATTGTGGGTGGGTGTGTGGGTAGGGGGCAGCTGCTCGATGAGCTGTCAACATTGAGGGCTCAGTTTGGGATTTAGCCTCACGGACTTGCTGAACATCTCATGTGCACCTGAAGGTGTGGCAGCACAAATGAAGACTAGGAGGCACCTGCTCTCTTATTCTTAGCTGAATTCTTAGCTGAAAGTGTAGGTTTTTCCAGCATGGAAGGGCAGGAGCAGGCTGCGGGGAGAAAGGGGGTTTATGGAATTCTAGTTTCGTGCTTGGTGCTTTCCAGCTTAAGCAGAAAGCTTAGTTTGCAAACAGCACACCTTGTCTTGGCCATCCTGGCTTACAAAGATCATATAAAGATGGTTTTATTTTGATACTCTGGGCTGTACCAGTGGAAACCTGCTTCTTGATGGGAGTCTGGGTTTTGATGCGCTTCCTCCGGGAAGGAGAGAGCGGCTCTACAAAATGGCGGCTGTCGTGAAGTGCGGCTCAAACGAGCGAGGCTTTGCAAGTGCAGCGCCACGTCGTGATCCCAAGGTGGTGGAACTTCTTAAAATTTAATCTCTGCTTCAGAAAGCTCCATTCAACAAAGGGGATTTTATGTCTGTTTGTCAAAGTGATAGGAGGTGAGGGCTGTCTTAACATAGCAACAAGGATGGGTTTAAAATTTCACTTTCATTTCCCTAGTCTGTTAATGATTTAATTTATAATTCAGATTTTTAGACCCTGTAGTTTCCTAACTTACCTGATTGAAGTAACATCTATGAATGTAAGTTGAATATATTTAGCATTGTTATCATGTTCTTTATCCGATCCCCACTGTTCTGTATTGTAAAGTTTCAGAATTATTATACTTTTTCCAGGCGCTCTTTCAGTTAAATCTGAGTACATTTTCTAGATGAATCCATGGGGGAAAAAAAAGATGTGACTATTATGTAATCCTTGAGTTGAGAATTTTTATTTCTCTGTTTTTTCTCCTGGTGTTCTTGCTTTTCTGATACTTTGGAGAGTAAGTGAAAATATTGTCAAAGTAGCAAGGTTGACGACTGAAAATAATTAAGCTGTCAGCAGAAATGCTCAAGACTAAAGAGATAAAACAAAAGAGGATTCCGTTAGGAGGGTTTATGTTGAAAGACTGTGACCAGATACCTTTGTTGCTGTGGTGAATGGATCTGGGAAAGTGCTAGTATTCTTCAGGAGACTGGAGTTGCAGTGGAAAACTTGGAGATGGAGTGCTCATGCAATAAACCTCCCTCACTTCACTCCAGAAGGCACACTGCCAAGGGAGGACGGTGATGTGGCACACTCTCCTCTAGAGAAGTCTGTGCAAAAAACAACTTCTTCAATAAGGCTGAAAAAATAAATTAGTTTTGTCATAATTTTTATCACTGACAGGCTTATTTTCTGCTACCAGTGTGTTACAGCTTAAAAATGTGTCTATTATGAGTTCTTCCTCAACAAAATCACAAAATCATAGAATGGTTTCGGTGGGAAAGGACCTCCTATCTCGTTTAGTTCCAACCCTCCCGCCATGGGCAGGGATACCTTCCACTAGAGCGGGTTGTTCCAAGCCCCATACAACTTGGCCTTGAACACTTCCAGGAATGGAACATGCTAATTCTTTGAGCAATCTGTGCCACTATTTCACCACCCTTGCAGGGAAGAATTTCTTCCTAAAAGAATAAAAAATTCATAATTAGAAATATAATTTTTAAAGAATTTGGCAATTCTCTAGATTCTTTAATTCTTAATAAAATGCTTCCATATATGTCATGTCAAAAATGTCTTAATTTTTTTTTATTTTTTAAGGAAAATCTAATATAATGGATGCTGTTAGCTTTGTGATGTGTGAAAAGACATCAAATTTGCGAGTTAAAAGTGTTCGAGAGCTTATTCACGGAGCACATGTTGGAAAACCTGTTTCTTCTACAGCTAGTGTGAAGATAGTATATTGTGAGGAAGACGGGGAAGAAAAAACATTCTCAAGAGTTATCCGTGGTAGGTAGTAGATTCTGCTGCATGTACTGTCTGATGTATAAAGAAATGGAGACGAAAGATACCAAACTTGGAATTTCAGATGCCCAATATTAGTTCATAATTGGGCATGTTAGTATAGTACTTCAGATAGCATTTTAGTAGTGATATAAAGGAAAAAAATATATTTGAGTTAATTAGTTAAAAAGTTAAGCAAGTTATTATATGTTCTTTGCTCAATATCTGTCTGTAGATATTTCCTTGGGATCTGTAGGTGATGTAGTCTCTAGGAAATGGGGTCTGACACCTTGCTGCAGGCATGAGCGCCATAAGAATGTCAGTTCCTTGAGAAAACAGTAAAATTAGAAACTAGAGTTTTTCAAACAGAAAAAACAAGTTACTGAAAGGAATAAATGAATAATTGAAATCTAGTGTCTTCTTTGAGAAAATTGCTCAGTTAAATTACTCCACTAGTTTAACCTTTTTCCAGTGGATTTTTTTGTTGTAGCCATTTTCAGCAGTATTTTTTTTCCTTCCCTCCTTTAGGTAGTTGTTCTGAATTTCTTTTCAATGACAAGTCTGTCAGCCGATCTACATACGTATCTGAGCTTGAAAAAGTAGGCATTCTTGTCAAGGCCAGGAATTGCCTTATTTTTCAGGTGAGCATTCAAGGTACTTCCAAAAGAAAACAAAAGGTTCCTAGGTTGTTTCATAGAATACACAGTTGAGCCTTGTCTAGAAATGAGAGCATCCTTAACCAACTACAAGGCAACATATTTTTTCCTGAATAAAAAATTTGCCCAGGACTACAAAATACGCTTAATGGGATTTGTATGTAAATGCATACACTAGTAAGAAATAAGCTAATCTGGAAGAAGTTGAGTGCTTGTTATTCACAATATATAAAAAAGTATGGGTCTGTATAAATGCTTAGTGTATTTAATTGTAGGACTGCTAGGAAAAAGTAATTTCATCTTAAAACACTCCTGTTAGTAAAGACACGTGATTTTTTTTGGTTAAGATTTAGGGGTTGAAAATTCGATTCAGCTATTAGTTTCCAAGAATTTAATGACATAGGCCTTAAGCTTTTGATGAATAATACATTTCACAAAATCATCTTCCTTAGAGTTGCTGACAAAAATTCCTAAGGAAGAATGGATTTTTCTCTTTTACAGAAACATTTATAGAAACTTGAGTGGCTAGGTAATCCTCATTTTGGCACTAAATTTTTCCTTGGGTTTCAATTTAGATGCATTTCCACCAGCTGCGTTGACCATAAATAAATACAGAGGTCAGTGTGTACTATATGCTCTTAAATTCATAAGGCATCAGAATGATCTGTGATGCTGCATAATTTATTTATTTTCAATTTTGCTTTAGGGAACAGTAGAATCAATTGCAATGAAGAAGCCAAAAGAGAGAACTCAACTTTTTGAACAGATTAGTAATTCATGGGAATATGCTGAAGACTATGAACAAAAGAAGAAGAAAATGCAGCAAGCAGAAGAGGATGCGCAGTTTAATTATAACAAGAAAAAAAGTGTGGCAGCAGAACGCAAACAAGCAAAGATAGAAAAAGAGGAGGTAATTTCAAATTATTACATTTTTTCATGGTAAGTTCCCAGATTTTGCCTCTCTTGTGAACTTCAATAGTGTTTAAAAAAGCACAACAAACCAACAAAACAAACCCACAAACTTTTGTTGGTTTTAGTCTAGTAGTTGTTTTCAGTATGGCATACTAGATAATAATTTAGTATAATTTGAAAAGGCAGAGAGATACATGTAATCTATATAAAAGAAAGTATAGGCTTGCCAGTATAATTATTTAATTTAAGTATTGACTTCAGTATTTGAGTTTTATGATTAGTGATCATTACTGGAATTAGAGATACTTGTATATCATCTTACATCACTTTGGCCTTGAAATTAGACTGCTAATGATAGAAAATAATTTAATTTATAGTTTATGAAATCTTTCATGTTGGTAGGCAGAACATTACCAGATGCTAATCAAGGAACTAGATGAAGAAAGGATACAGCTGCAGCTTTTTCAGCTTTATCACAATGAAAAACAAATTGGCTTTCTGAAAAACAATTTGGATGAAAAGAATATGGAGGCTTATATCAAGAAAGAGGCTCTTTCTACAGCAGAAGATTCATTTAAAGTCAAGAAAAAGATGTTTGGGATACTAAACAGGGACCAACAGCATATGGAAAAAGAAATGAAGTAGGTTTTCCAATCAGATTTTGTGATAGTTGAATAAAGCATTATCTGCACTGGGAGTTGCTTTGCAGGTGTGCATTTCCTGGTAAAAATTTGGGTGATAGTCCAGTGCTATGGAAGTCGGTTCCTAGCAATTCACTGAAGTAAAAATCTAGAAATGGTTTTTACCATGCCTAATTACGTATTTTATTATATAAATACTTGCTTGCTATTAAATTTTAGAAGGTTATGTTTCACTTCCTAAATTACTATTTTCAGCTGATATAAAATAAAAATCCTCTGTGGGCATACCCATGGTGTAAGCCCCAACCTTACAGTTTAAAACTGATTGTTTGCATATTTGGTCAGAAGGGGGAGGGGGTTTCTTTCCTATCTTCCCTCTCTTGCGTTTTCCTGTGGCTTTTGGCTGTGTCTTGTGGTGGTTGGTTGTTCGGGCTTGTTTCTGGTTTTGTTTTTTAGGACTCTGGAGGCATTACTGATTCAGCAGAGACCCCTCTATATAAAAGCAAAGGAAAACACATCCTACCAAATCAAGAAAGTAGAAATGTCTAAAAAATCTCTAAGGGACAAGGAGAAATCCTGTGATAAGGAAAAGCAGAACATAGAAGAACTAGAGATGGAATTGATTGATATTGAGAAGGCATGGAGAGCGTTTGAGGAGAAAACTGAAGAAGAGAGAATGCAGACAGCAGAAGATATTGAGCTGGGAGAAAGTCAGGTAAACCAGGAGGCCCAAAAGTACTGTTTACTAGAGAAGTCCAAAAATACTCCTGATTACACAGAAACTGTTATTTTACTGAAGACCTGTGATTCTTAGTGATCTTTTTGCCCTTGAACAAAACCGGAAGTCTAAGTTGCATTTAGACACAGCGTAGGCTGTGGGAGGGTAGGACAGAAAATGTTGGTCAGGATCTCAGGGTGAATGATTTTTGAGAACTGGCTTTTCATCTGAGAAATCAATTAGGGGAAACCAGTGAAGACCTGGTAGTATACATACCATCTTCTATGGGTCTGAGTCTGAAACTGGGGTAGCTCATTTGAGAAGGAAAGAATGCTACGTGCCTTGATAGTAAATTCACTTTGAAAGAAGCTGTCTTTGCAACCGTATAGCCACAAATATTTGTAAAACTACATGATAGCTTTTTTCCACTGTCTCCTCCTTAAAAAAGTTTCTGATCAATTAATGGAGAACCTGCAGGGTTGTTACCTTAGTTTGTGAATCTTCCTGCACTGCAGTTTAGAGGCATTTGGTCAGTTAGTGATCACTTAGCAGATTGGTTTAAAATATTTATATTTCACTTACTGCATTAAATTTTTTAATAATATGAGAATGCTGAAAATATTGCACTAATTTTGGGCTATGCAAAAACTTAGTGTTAATCTTCAGATTGAATGGGAAGTACTATAAACTTCTATGAAAAACAAGAGTAATAAAAAAAAGACTGTAGGCGAGAACTATTAGATGTAAGCTTTGGATTGAAGCTGACAATAAAAAAAATACAGCTTGTTATAATGTAATCAGGAGCTAGAAGAGTTTTCTGGAGAATTGGGTAGTTTTCATAAAATTTGGGTGGGTAAAGTTACTTAAGGCTGTAACAACACGAGTATTCTCAATTGCCAAGGAGTGAATTTTTTTTTTTATTTCTTTTTGTCCAGTTAAAGCAGTACAAATACCTAAAGGAAATGGCGAGAAAAAAAGTAGCTATACTAGCCCAGCAGCTAGAAAAACTTCGTTGGGAGGATAAAGGAGATCAAGAAAGACTGAAACTTAATCGCAGGAAGAAAAATGAAATTGAGGTATCTGTATCAAAGTAGAGTTAGGTTCTTAGGAGAAAAATGTCTCTTTCCCATTCCCTCTGGTTAACTGTATATAAATGTGTTCAATGCTTTGATGTAATCAAATCCTCAGCAAAAGAGAGGTACATTGCAAGTGTTAACTCAGTTTCCATGTTGCAGCAGGTTTAGCAAAATGGCCTCTAAATTTGTTCAGAAATCGTTTGCATGGGCCCACGCTGGGCGTTTGGGTTTGACATCTTTGGCTCTGATATTTTACAGTTACTCAGAGCATTGGCTTAACTGTCACCTGGTCACTGTCTAAGTTTCTGGTTTTGTAAGTGTAGTCTTTCTGAGGTTGCAGTGCCGTTGTATATGTGTATGACACTCCAACCTTGCAGAGGTGTATTTGATCACAGCAGCCTCTTTGCTGAGATGGTTTTAAGGTCAGCTGTGTGTAAGTATGTGTTGTAGTTGGAAAAATCTCGGTGTCCACTCTTCTCCTGCACTTCAGAGGCAGCTTTTTTGTGTGAATACACTTGCAGTCATTTTGATTCTGGTATCTTTCATCATTGCAGATCCAAACGTGTAACAATAAGATATGTACATTTTTCACTCTGGCTTGGTTACCATACCTGATGTTTGCTTCTGATAGAAGTAAAAATGGCAGAATGCTATGTAGCATTTCTGTTTTGCTGGAAACCTTGTCCTGTTAGGTGTTTTGGGTTTTCTGGTTGCATTTTCTTTCAATCTCTGCTAACTTGCATTTTTGTCACCTACTAAGAAGTTAGAGAGGCAACATGCATTTCTTCAGCATTTAGTTACAGAGTCAAGGTGGAGGGAGACTGCTGTTCAGAAAGCTTAAAAATGCATCATGAGGCTTTATGAGTGATAGAGTTCCAAACACCTCATTCTTGAACATACAAGCTTGCTTGTATGGAAAAGTCTGTATTTTACTCCACGTTTATGAGGCTATAAAGTTATCCTTACCATAATAGCTAATATTTGTACATCCATTTTTTTCTTCAAAAAATACTATTTCTTTTTGCATTACTAGTTACCAGAAAAATGTAGTTAGTATCTACAAGTGAAATAAATTCCATTGCTTGTGCTTCTTAACCTGAGCAAGTCCCGTTGTGTTGTTGAGAAAGGAATAAGGATTACTTAAGAGTGCATGAAATACGAATATGCAGACATTGTAGTGGGTGCTGCTAGTGGGTGTAGTGGGTGCTACTAAAGAAGAGGTTAACTCTCCATCCCTATAACCATTTAAAAGGTCACAAGAAGTTCAGGGGTTAAATTAAGGCTTAATAAACGGTATAGGTAGCAGTATTTTTTTCCTCTCCACTTGCTTCAGTTAATGTGTTTTTAATAAATTTGAGTAATCAAAAATTCTTGTTTTACCATTGGTGGGTTTTTTTTACTACAGTGTTTTGTGTCAATTTGGAAACTCTGTCAACTTCTTTGGAAAAAGTTACTGATGTAGGGCCAAGAGTAGCACCTCTTCTGTTTCAAGACCTATAATTTCCTGGCGCTTTGTTTAAAGTCTTTTTTATTTGTTGGTGTCATGATGCTCTGTGCTGAAGAGGCTTTCCCTAAACTGTAGCTGAACATGGAAAATCCAATAATGGCCTTGGTAAAATAATTTCTCTATATTATTTGTTCAGGTGTAGCTTGGCACCTAATGTTGCAAAAGAGATGCTGTTACTTCATCATTAAATAGCAATAAAGAAGAAAATATCTATCTCAGTACTTGTTCTGGATGTAGAGCTGTATGTCTTAAAACTGTAATTTTGCTCTGATTTATTTTTAACACATTCTATTTGTGACTGCGTAGGAAACCATAAAACAGACTGTGGAACAGGTAGAAGAGCATGAAAAACGCATAGAGAAGTTGGAAGAATATGCTAAAATATGCATGTATGTGTAAAAAATTAAAACCTAGCTGGATTTCTTGGGTATTAATCATTTTCAAAACATAGCAGGTTTCTACTTCCTTCTAATTATTTTCTTTGAACTTCTAATAAGAACTAGAATTCTTACTAATTCTACCTAATTTTTCTTAATATTTCAGTCACTTTAACTGTCAAAATAAAGTAGGTAGTATGATGACTAATCCATATTTTGTTTGAATCTGTTCTATAATTCTAATTTCTCACAAGTTATGTTACTGTGGGTATGGGGCTATTATTGGACAAATTCTGAGCAAGAAAACAGGACAGTTTTGTACTTGTGCTGCTCTAGAAAGAATTAATATTTACGTTGTGTATTAGCACAGCTCAGTTCTTACCTCCTGGGTCTTGTCTTCTGCCTGATATTTGCTGCCTGTGAAGTTAGGTGACTGCAGAATGACCTTAATTTATACTGAAAGTGTGTATAAATGAAATTGTGAATTGCTTTTTATTTTTGCTTCTGTTCAAAGTGGATCACTAACAGAGAAGAAAGAGCAGGAGGAAGCGCTGGCTAAGGAAATTGAGAATGCAACTATACGAATGGCTGAAGTGAATGAAGACTTGAACAAAATAATTGGTGAACTGCAGAATGCCAAAATTGATTACCATGAAGGAAGGCGTGAGCAGATGAGAGCAGAGATCCTGGAAAGTCTAAAAAGGCTATATCCAGATTCTGTGGTAATGAAATGGCCTCATTTAAATGCTTTGGTTTAGAGTTAAGACTTAGAAGTTCTGCAATAGACTGAGTAAACAGCTGGAGTAAATTGGACAGTCTGGAATATCTTTTTAAATTCTGTTTTTGCTTGAGTATATAGTATTACTGGAAGAATTGTAGCATATATTGTCATTATTTTTCACAGGTTCCAAAAATAAAGCGATTACTGCTTGCATCAAATAGTAATTTTGATTCTTGTGTGATTTAGTGGTGTTTAATTCATTTTTTCCTTATTTGGTTTTGTTTTCTTCTGTCCTCCTCTTTGAATTCGTTATTTTGAACAAATGAATAGGAAGGTTAGCCAAGAGACCATTTATTCCACAACAAATACTGCTTCTGAAAGACAATTCTTATATTATCAAATGGTCTGTCTTTGCTTATAAGTTAGGATATTTTACATTATTTTCTTAAATTACACTACAGTAATGCCATTAAGGGTTTTGTCTGTTGATTTTGTATTGTGAGCAGACATTAACTGGCTTATTAAGCATATTTACATCTTTTTAGTGACACTTAAAAGGTATACTTCAACACTGAAGGCCATTTCAAATAGGAAATTTTTAATAAAGATAATCAATTAAATAGTTGGCCTCTGAGTATGACTGAGTGTAATCAGTCCCTTTTGATATACCTAGTCATTTGAGATATACAAGCTGGCAATCTTTTTTTTTTAGTGTTTTTTAATGTTTACTCAGCTTTCCAGTGTTGCCTTGAGAACATAAAAAGTAAAATGTTTTCACTTGTTTTTTTGCTTCTTGGTCTTTTGCAAGAACCTCCTCAGAATATGGCAAGCATCTGATCCTGTTGTTTTCTCCAGACAGTAATAAATTTGCTTTTCGGCTGCTCTTCAGAGTTTCTTCATCCAAGTTAGCAAGGTGGTGCAAAAAAATCCAAGACTTGATTGGCTTATCTCTTTTTGCTTACTCTTTGTTTTATACCCCTGTTTGAAAAGAACTGGATCAGATGGTGATGCTTTACTGGCTTAGGGAAGCTTGGTGTTGAGGAATATTCTGTCATTTTCCTGTAGGAACTGCAGATATAAGAGTACTTAGAGATGGGATGGCTGCTAGCAAAAATGAGAAGTCAAATTCATTACACAAACTGTCCTGTTACAGGGTTAGTGCTGCCTGCTTCAGTCACCCTTGTTCCTGCAGTAGTTTTCCTGACGCCAGCATACTGAGGCAATATAGTTGTTTCTGAACTGCTCCTTTATGCTCAGTTGTACTAATTCCAGATGAGTGAACACAACCTAAATCACAGTTTTAGGATAGAAGGATCAAGACAAATTTTGTCTTCTCATCTGCTGACAAAACTGAAGGAAATCTTTGTGTTGGTCTTCTGGATTTCATGGGCAAAAATGGGAGACAGCTTCTAAATGTTCAGTTCCTACATACGTCTTACAGCTTCTGCTGTGTTAAAACATGCTTATAATGGTGTGTGAACACTGCAGGTACTAAATATGATAAGAATAAAACTAGCTATGCAAGAAGAGATGAGTAGCTACATGTCAAGAAGCAGGAAAATTGTTTTTGCATGAATTCACAGGTAATAATGTTCAGAATGTGCATCAGTAGGTTTGATCATTCAGAAAAAGCTCAACTCTGCCTATAATTAATTTTCTCTCTAGAGGTGTTACTTCAACACATGGCAAAAGAGGCTTATTTAGACTATCCAGTACAAGAAAAGTAGTTTTTATTCTTTTCATGTTTCTTTGTTTTTGGGTTGAAACTGGAATGGTACCTCTTGCTGTTGTTTCGCAGGTAACAGGTCTATTTATTTAAGACATTATTGTCATTTTAAGATCTTACTTAGTGTTAGATACTTTTTTACTCTCCAAAAAGCATGCTTAGCTAACTTTGTCACTCTGTCATGCTTCTAGAAATGTATGAAAGAGATTCTCAGTAAAACATTGATATGTACCTGTAACCTTTGAGAAAAAATGAGATCCTTTTAGATTTTGAAGGCATACTTTATAAGTTGGGTTGATGACTGCTATGTTGTTTTTTTTTTTTTCTGATGTACAGCTCTTGTGAGAGAGTGCAGCTGGTAGATACGTAATACTGAAGCAGAAAGAGGAAAATATATCTAAAATGCAAAAACATTCTTGATATCCAAAATATTAATATTTCTCCGTATTCTAATCTTCAGTTTGGAAGATTGCTTGACCTGTGTCATCCTATTCATAAAAAATACCAGCTTGCTGTTACCAAGGTATTCAGCAAATACATGACTGCTATTGTTGTTGCCACTGAAAAAATAGCAAGAGATTGCATTCGGTTCCTAAAACAAGAACGAGCTGAACCTGAAACTTTTCTTGCTTTGGATTACCTTGATGTAAGTATGTTTTTCTTTCTCCTGTCATCAGCAAGCTAATATACTTGTAAGTCTTGATACTGGCTCATTTAAGTTTAACTAGAATGAGCTTAAATGTTAAGGCACGGGACTTGGGAAGTGAATTTTGTGAGGCTCCTGTTAGTCCACTTTGCCAGCCTGCTGAGGTCCCTCTGGGTGGCAGCATGACCATCTGGCATATCAGCCATTCCTCCCAGTTTTTTGTGATCAGCAAATGCTGAAGGTGTGTTCTTACCCATCATCCAGATAATTAATGAAGACATTAAACAGGATCAATCCCAGTATTGACATGGCTACCTACTGGCTTCCAACTGGACTTTGTACTACCAGTCACCACCCTGTGGGCTTGTCTGTTCAGACAGTTTTCAGTTCACCTCACTGTTCATCCTGATCCTATTTCATCAGCTTCTCATGATGATCTTAGTAGAGGCAGTTTTAAAAACCTCTCTGAAGTCTAGGTAGATAATACTGACTGTTCTCCCCTGGTCTGCCAGGCCAGTCATTTCTATTGTGTCAGGCTGTTGTTGATCATGCATGACTGACTTGGTGAATCCATGCTGACTACTTCTCCAAGATGTTGTGTTCTTACGCCTGGAACTAGTTTCTAGTATTAGTTGCTCTATCACCTTTTCTACAATCAACATGAGGTTGGCCGTCCTGTAGTTCCTTGGGTCCTCCTCCTTGCCCGTTTTTGAGCACAGGAGTGACGTTTGTTTTCCCCTAATCCCTAGGCACCTCTTTCAGTTGCCATGATCATTTAAAGGTATGTTGAAAGTGGCCTTGTAGTGACATCCTTCTGCTCTGCTGGTTGCATCACACCAGGGCCCATGCATTTACATGCATACAGTTTGCTTAAGTTTGCCTGACCTGATCCTCCTCTTGCAAGAATGTGTCTTTCTTGTTCTGGATTCCCCCTTGAGCTCCTGCCTGGATTCCCAGAGGTTAGTCTTGCAAGTAAAGACTGAAGCGAAAAGAATTCAGTACTTCTATCTATTCTATATGCTCTATCACCTCCTCGTCCCCACCCCACCTGTCCTTCACAAAAAGCCTGCATCCTTCCATGGCACTGTTCCAGCTATAGGAGCTATCTGACCATGTCTCCTTGACCCCAAAATCATAGAATCACAGACTGGTTTAGAATTGATCTTAAAGTTCATCCAGTTCCACCCTTGCCGTGGGCAGGGACACTTTCCACTAGACCAGGTTGCTCCTACCCCCTGGCTTTGAACACTTGCAGGGGTGGGGCAGCCACAGCTTCTCTAGACAAGCCCTGCAACCACACACACGTCTTGAACTCTATTGTTTATTCTCCGTGCATTAATGTCCTTTGATTTGATGCACAGGTTATACAATTGTATCTTAATGCCATCAAAAATAGTAATGCAGTTATTTAGGTTATGCAGATTGAAGGAGAGTGGTGTACAGAGAACATAAACCTCAGATCTGTTTCTAGTCTTGCAGTGATTGAGCTCCTTGTTGCATTGATCTGTACATCCTGTCCCCAGATTACTCAGATTTGGACATGCTTTGCTGTAACAACATGTATTCTAAACACTGCTTGTTTGCTTTACAGGTTAAACCAATTAATGAGAAGCTAAGGGAGATAAAAGGAGCTAAAATGATGGTGGATGTTGTACAAACACAATTTGCTCCACTGAAAAAAGTGATTCAGTTTGTGAGTGGGAATGCCTTGATCTGTGAAACAGTTAAGGAAGCAAAACACATTGCATTTGATGGACCAGTGAGGTTGAAAGTAAGAACACATTTTTCATTGCAGTTATGTGTTTGATGCCATTAAGTAATTCTTCTGTAAACATACTGGACTATTGCAGATAAACACAGAGTTGGTATTATGCTGTCTAATTCCACAGAAACAAATCACTAGATACTTCACATGGCTATGTTTTCCCCTGATAGTAAATTGAAGCGGTTTCCTGGGAAAAGGAGGAGGCAAATGAAAGGATAGTTAGTGTCCAAATATGGGTCTTGGTATGGTCTTGTTATGAGGAGTAGGAGGGAGGGATGATCATGCTTCTAAAACTGTCTGATTTAAAAATACAGACTTTATCTTGCAAGGTTTTCTTTGAAGAAATGCTTTCAAAATTCTTTAAAATATCTGCTAGAATATCTTGGTTGTAGATATGGATTATGTTAAGGACTGGAAGCTTCTCTGTTACTTCCTGCTGTTCTTCCTTCTTATTCCTGTCTTTATTGCTGCAGACAGTATTTTATTCACTTAATAAACCTTCTAAAATTTTGATTAAGAGAGCTTTAAGTTGAAGGTGATTATGAAGTCATTTTTACTGGAAATAAAGTCACAAAAACACCCATGTTCTTTACAAAAATTTATACTTTCACTCTACAAACAAGCTGTTTGCCTTTACTCTGTTACCATGTTGCTTGATCTGTTCTACCAAGTTATCTATGCCTTTTAAGTGCAAGTGTATACACAAGGGGCTATATGCAAGAAAATTATACAATTTCATTTTATTTTCTGATCAGTTACAATAATAACAAAATGTGATTACTCCTAAGAAGCAATAGACTTTCTCTTGGCTTCAAATGCCTCATTGTTAGCAGGTTTGGATGAGAAAAGAAAAATTTGAGTCCAACTCAAATGTGGTTGTTGCTTTTTTAACTACCAAATCTTGGGCACTAGTGCATGGGATATTTTGGCTGGGTTTTTTTTCAGATTTATTTGGATATAACTTATTTTCTTCCAGACAGTGTCTCTTGATGGAACTTTATTTTTGAAATCTGGGGTGATTTCTGGAGGATCAAGTGATTTAAGATTTAAAGCTAGATGTTGGGACGAGAAAGAAATGTGTAAAATGAAAGAACGAAGAGATAGCTTGATTAATGAGTTAAAGGTAGGTCTCTTAAAAGGACTTAACTGCAGAAGTCATGCTGTGTCTAACTTAATTCAGCTTTGGGAAGGTGATTTTCTAGAAGTGTGATTTACAAAGCTTATAGAAGATGCAGACAAGACTTGACAGCTGTTCATCCTCTTCTAGTTAATAATGAACTCTGCATCTCAGTTCTTAGCTGTGGTTCTCAGCCTACGGGCGGAAATACAGGAGAACGCTGTTGGTCCAAGCTCCCTCCAGGAAAAAGTTAGGAGTACCTCAAGACTTGTAGTGAAAATGACAATATGGTTGTGTAAACATGGGAATGTTGGCATGAAGCAAAACCTGCCAGTGTAAAATGATTTGTCATACCTTGAGTGTTGGCTTTTTTTAAGAGGGATGGAATTGTTATGTAGTCCATGAGCAGATACTTTCTTGGCAGAAATAAATCCATTACTATATTAATATTGAATATGACCTGTGCTATCAACCTTTACCTTGAATGAGGCCTACATCAATGAGGCTAGCTTTAAAATCTGAAAAACAAATAATTTTCCAATAGTTCACCTTTTGCTTAAAAAGCTTTTTCTCCCACCATAACACTTTCCCAGGACTTGATGAAGATCAGACGGAAGGAGGCTGATTTGAAGCAATTGCGTGCTCAGTGCCAAGGAACTCAGACACGACTTAAATATTCACAGAGTGAATTAGACCTTATTAAAAAGAAACATCTTGCTAATCTCTTAATGGTATAATATTAAGTCTTTATAATTTTCATGTTTAACAATTGTATTGTTCGAAACTGCAATTACTGATCAAGTAATGGTACTTTCTTATATAGTTTTATAAGTTCAGTTAAAGTTTTATATACAGCAGTTACAACCAACGGATTGATAAAATACAAAAAAACAAGATTGCAGAGTACTTTACATGAGGCTTTTTCTATTGTGGTTTTAAAACTTGGGTTTCTGGTAAGCTTGGTTTGTCATTTAGCAACCTTCAGAAGTCTGTAAGTCAGAGTGCACTTTATGTGGCACTTAGTTTGCTTTTCTGCTCGTTAAAACATGTAATTGTTACATGCAGATTGCCAATAATAGTGGTTAAATGGAATTTGAGAAGAAAATATTTAGTATTTTTAATCAGAAAAAACAGTTAACCTGGAACAGAGCTGTCCCTTAATTTCTAGAAAGTTGATCATCCTATTAAGAAAAATTACCATCTTTTTCCTTTCTGTCTAGGAGAAATCAAAACTGGAAAGTGAACTGGTAAATATTGAGGCTCAGCATGATATGCTGAATGAAGGAGTAGTACAAAGAAAAGAAAAAATAGAAGAATTTCAGAAAAAAATTAACGAGGTAGTGCCTTCTGTCAGAGCTTTGATAGCTCATGCTCTTAGGCTACAGAAACTTACGTTTTACTGATGTTTAGACCTGGACGACTTTTAACTTTGTAAACTGCTTTGTGAACAAGGCTTGTAAATTATTCCAGCAAGCTCTCCACATCCTCTACCTTTCTTACCAAGGTAGCTGTGAACAGAGAATGTTAGTGTATATGAGTCATAGCTTTGCAAATCAGTTTCCTTAAAGTTCTGTGACTGTCAAGTGCTAAACACAAATCTCAACCAACCAAATCTATCCATGTCTCAAACAGATGAAGTTTTTCTTAATATATACACTTTTCTAGAGCTGAAAACAGTCCTCAACACTGAGAGAGCACTGCTTTGTTCTGAACTCTACAGGTGACATGTCTGGGGGATGGCCTATCTGCTTGGAAAGTAGATGAAAAATAGCATAGTCTGAAGGTTCCTTTCTCTTGGGAAGTAGCCGGTATTTGTTCTTGATTTTCTCTGTGCTCTGATTACCCTAGGAGAGTGGCTGAGGTGTGCGTGATGATTGTCAGCAAATTCCTATTTAACTGTTTTGGGGGGTTTGTTTGTTTCTGTAGAGGTTTTGTTTCTGTGATTTTGTTGTTTGTTTTTTTCTTTGCTGTGTGGGAAGAAGGTTCTTTCAGGTTGTTTGCATGTTGTGATTTTTGGAGCTTGTTTTAGTATTTTGTTGTTTTTTTAAGAGCGTTGTATACCTGTATTCAAGTCCAGTTCATGGAAGATGAAGCTAGCCTGTGATAGTTGAGTGTTCTTTGCACACCCTCTCTTTTGACGTGTAGATGATGGAGAACATGGAGATCTTGTTCTATCCCTACCTGACCAAATTCATTATCTGTTATGGTACTGAACAGCTTTTTTCATTAGAATCTGCTCCTGTCTGCTTCTTATCAGTAACAGGAAAAGATCCTTATGATATGTGATCCACCACTTAGGTTTCTCAGCTGTTTTCTGTGTAGACGCTTCTGCCATCTCATCCCTCAGTTTCCCTGTAATTTACTAATCTTCCAGTGGTCCACAGAACAATTCACACAGACAGTGGACAGATTGAAGAGCAGGGTTGTCATGAGAAGACTAAAGGCATTCAGTGAAGGGAATGTTAGTAAAGCCTAATGTGATGCCAGGAGGGGTTTCCTGCTATGTTCTGCTAGAGTAGGCAGTAACTGACCTCTTGGAAAAATAGGCACCTCATCTCTACCTGTGTTTTGAAGCTGCCTTTGTTCCTACTCTTGTCAAACAAAGGAATTTGATATAAGCTGTGGAAAAATGGTACTGCAATTTTATCTGGAAAATACACAGCCCAGGACTTAGATGCTGGTGTACATGTATATTGTTGGAGAAGGAGAGATTCCTCAGCACTGTCTGCAGTAACTCAGGCTGTATTGTACATATGTAATTTAGTTCCTGGCTTCTGACCCATTCTCATCAGTCAGTCTGGGATTAATCCATGACTGGAATTCTATATGTAAGAACAAGCCAAAACTGCTGCCTGTTCTCTGTCTTGCTTGGGGTGCAGGCATGAAGGGAGTGCAGATGTCTGTCATCTGCAAACACTGAGAAAGTTGTTGATGGTTAACTGTGTAAGAATTCCAGACACAGGAACTCTTCTTTTGCTTGTTTTGAAAAAACAAAAACATGGAGGCTATCATTTGGAACCAATCATCTGTTTCCAAAGAGTAGTGTAACTTGGATAGTATAACTTGGTTTGATGTATTATTTGATACTTAGCTAAAAAATCCTGAATACTAGAACAATATAAACAATACAAGGCTTTGACCTGTATAGTTCTCTTAAAATTTTGTTCAGTCCATTGGGTTTCCTTTTAAACAGGAATGTATAGGAATGGACTGTTGCTATTTCTTCCTTCAGTCCAGCCATATACACTGTACCTAGTATTTGCCTGCTTAAATTTAAAAAAAAAAATTAGAATTGGTTTTGACTGACGCTTTTGTTAGTATATACTGTATAATTAGGAAATGAGATATTCCATAGCAAGAGTTTTTGCTATGACTTTTCTATAAACAGAGCATAGTAATTAATATTTAGGGATCTCTTAAAATTATTCAAATAAAGAACTGAACTATAACTCCAAGAAATCTGGTGTATCTGATTAGTGTCCTGTCTAGCTGTCTGGGAACGGCAGGCAAAACCAGGGAAGCTGGTTACACTTTGATGACTTCTGTCTTCGGAATGACCAGGTGCTATCAAGGAGAGGTTAAATTGGAGTTACACTTAGTAGATCATAGGCACATATCCTTTATGTCTGGCATTTGGACTGAAAGTGTTATTTGAAAGTTTCAAGTACAAATTACTTCTCAGTAGTTGTTAGTTGTTTTCTTGAAGTACCTTAAAAATCTAGTCTGTAGCATAAAGTGATGGAGTATTTTACATTTGTGAGTTACAAAATAGTATAATAATTTTTTGTTCAATTTCTCTGTTTTCAAAGGTTGAAGATGTTGTTTTCCGGGAATTCTGTGAAGAAATTGGTATAGAAAATATTCGTGTGTATGAACAAGAACATGTGAGAAAACAAGAGGAGATTGATAGGAGAAGGTGGTATATATCACTAAAATGTAAACCAGTGGTTGGTTAGATGGTGGGCACACTGGTACTTGAGAAACTCCCTCACAGGAAATGACACGAAGTACTAGGAGAATGTAGAAGGTTCCCCTTGTCACTGTTAGGTAGGCCACTGCTACAGATTAGTTAGATCACTGCTATGGTTTGGGTTTGTTAGACAGAGTCAGTGACAGCTTGCAACAAACTTGAAAGGTAATGTTTACTATTATGGTAGCACTATTTAAAAAAAATAATTTTCTTATACGCACATTGAAAAATGGCACTATCCCAGATTGAGAATAGCGTGAAGGGTCACTTGTGTGTGAAAAATCTTAAGGAAAACTGGGTGCAAGATGCAGGTATTTGGTATAGGAATATACTCTTAAAAGGAAAACAGGTTCTTGAGTTTTTCATAGGCAACCTCGGCTGTTGTTTCTCTCAAAGACACATGTCACTGCACCACAGATTTGTGTCTTAGAAGGAGAATTTTAAAATGAACTGATGCTTGAAGTTCAAGTGTCACTTTTCATATTGATGTGGCTATATTCTTTATTGTACTTGTTTAATCAATATCACTATATCATTGTGATTTCCCATATATTCACATGATGTGGTGTAGTAGAATCAATGTAATGCAGATTTTTGTGTTCACATAGAAGATACAGTAATGGTATCTAAATAGAGTCCAATCACAGTTAATAGCCTGCTTTGTAAGAACTGGTTTTAAATGCTGTACTTTGACTAGACTGGAGTTTGAAAATCAGAGGACACGACTGAACATTCAGCTGGAGTATAATCGTGATAATCTACAAAAATTAACAAACTCATTCAGCAAGTTGAGGGAGACAATTCATAAAGATGAAGCTGAGATTATCAAGCTACAGAAGGTAATAATCGATTTCTCTGTCTCAGTAATTCAACACATTCTTTCCTCTCAGTTCCAAATTTGAATAAATGTAGTTGATGCTGTGGATTAATTTTTCAAGGGGTTAATACAGTCTTGACTTTGTAATTGCTTAGAAAAATACAGATGCATATTGCATTTTAACCTTGGAATAAACTGCTGTATTTTAATGCTTATTTATTATTAAAAATAAGCTTACTGAAAATTAAGTTTGGGATTACTGTCTGTACAGTATTATTTTATATTTTGTTCAGTTAAAGTGTTCTGTTGATACGAAAAGGCAACACACAACTATAGATAAAACCAGCAGCATGTGGCTCAGATTCAGCAGAAGATTTTATGAGTAAGAGCAAGCAACTCTGGTGCTTTACATCTTTAAGCTACTTTACATTTACTGTAAGCTACTAATACATCTAAAATAATGCTATGAAACCAATTTAGATTTTTAGTTGAAGTAATATGTATAGGTTCCTCCTTCACAGTGTTCTTTATCCTGTACTGTGCTGATGGTGCTTGTTAAAAAACAAGCTCGTGCTTGTTCACAGAAAAGGGAAGGAGAAAATATGTGCTTTGAATAAAAAAACAAAAGTGAAATGTATAAAACTGCTACAAAGTGGGGGAAACCCCTCCTCCCCAGTGCTTTCAGATCTTCACTGTAACACATTTGAATGTAACAGGTTTAAACTTTAACTCCTTCTTTTTGTATAGTAGAGATTCCAGATCTAAATTCTTGGTGGGAGATTAAAAATCTAAATATTTCTATGCAGGATGAGGAAAAGCTTCTAAAAAAAGTGAATGAACTTTTGGAGGAGCAGCAACACCTTAAGAATAGACTAAGTGCTCATAAATCTGAGCTTGCAAAAAGCCAAAATGAAGTTGAAGAGTTCAGAAAGATGATGTTAACTCTTAATAGGTAACTCCTACTTCTACTCCTGGGAAGATGATTAAAGGGATAATACTTGGAAGGGATTTACTGATCACTGTTTGGATTTCTCATTTTGTTTTCTTGTGAAAGATTTATTAGAGACATAGTGATTTGCATCTACAGTATGCCTTAGTTTAACAGTGTTTCTAATTCAGTGTGTGAAAGAGAGTATTTCAAGAGGGCCATCCCATAAACCATGCAGAATTATTTTACCTACCTAGTCCTAGGTCTCACTGTGATCTCTGACCACAGATCTCTCATCTCTTGTGGTGAGTATGTAGTAGCTTGCAGCTTGATGGGGGCATGTGAAGTTCTCTCGTAGTTTCACAGTTTAGTTTGAGTTGTACAGTGGATCTGATTAATGGGAACATTTTTATTTTCAGATTTCATTGTTATTTTTCCAGACTTTTTGTGTGTTGGATACCTTAAACTAATACTAACTTTAGGTCATTATTTTATTCAATTGTTATATTAAATCAACTCCTTTGTGGACAGTTTATACTTCAGTTCTGTTGTGCTTGTTTATTATTGATGTCCCTTAATCAGGAATCATCACTATGTTTAAAAACCCCATCACATTGGCACAGTATGGCTCAGTAAACTTGTGGAATTTTCTATAAACTCATGACTGCATGCCTAGTAATTTATGTTCTGTATAATTTTAACAATGCTTCTGCTGATGGTTACTTGATGCTACCAGAGGAATTGGTTGCAAAGAATCCAGCTGTTTCAAGGAGAATAATGACAGAAGATACTTGATTACATGTTAAAGGATCAAATCTCCATACATGTTCACTAGAGCTGAACAGAACAGAGGTAGTCTGTAATTAGGAAAGATGAGTATTTGGATGTGCTTTTGAGTGAACTTAACTGAGTCAATGTACTGAGACTGAGGCTTCCTCTGAAGTAATTCAGGAGAATGGATGGGATGTCAGAAGTACAGTACCATTTTCCTTGATGTTTGGTGGGGGCTATTGCAGAGGAAACAGCCCTCCTGGTGCTTCAAATCTGTTTTCAATGCTGTATTTATCCCGCTCTTTTTCTGTGGATGTTACTAGCAGTGATGTTTCCACTCTTGAGTTGTTTTGTGCCTTTTGTGCGTGTAGAGAAGCAACAAAGTTGCAGAGGGAAGCTACAGCTCTAGAAACCTCTCTGGAAGAGATGAGATTAAAGGGACATAATCTTCTGCTTGAATGCAAGGTTCAGGACTTGAAAATCAAGTTACTGTTTGGATCACTGGATGACATCAGTGAAGTAGAGGTAATTAAAGTGTTTACAGAAGATAGGTATCATGGAGGAGCACTTACTCATTAATTTAATTTTTCTTTCCTTACAGGACTGTTTCTCTTACATAGTAATGTTCAAACCAATACACTCTATTCATGTGATCAGGTCTCTTTCATTCAAAAAAAGGATTTATTTTTATTTTCGTTGACAGAAATACTGTTTGCAAGTATTTTTGCTTGTGCTTGAAACATACTCCTGTGAAATACATAAAATCTTGTTGTACAAGAAAATTGGTATGAAGATAAGAGGATACATGGGTCAGTTCAGAAATGTAAATAAATATGGCATGTGCAAGGGTTGAGGTCATATTTGGTCTATCATCCATAATATAAATGCTGTCTATAAAATCATCCTTTTGTGTTCAGTAGATGTAGATATTCACAGAAATCAGGGATAGGCTAAAATAGAAATATTCCTTCTATCCGATGACTGCCCCTTATTATTTGTCTCCATCTTCCGTCTTTTTCCAACATACCTTTTGTGAGGAGAAATAAACTTTTTGTGCACTGTTACAAAAGAAATGAGCTGTGGGTTTTGAAGAACTTACAGGTGTGTGAATTTGGAAGGAGTCTTGTTGAACCCATTCCTTAGGAAAGTATTTTTGCTGGAGGATAGGTGTGAACTGGGCAGCAGACAAAATGCAGGCAGTGAGGTGGGGGGACAGTCTTTGGAGGGAGAGAACAAGAAGTAATGATCAGAGTATGTAGGAACTCATCTCTCCCTGTTTCTGAATAAGGAAGAGAGGAAACCAAGGAGGGGAGCAGAAAGAATAACAATGTGGATTCTTAACTAACCGACTGAGAAGACCAGCAAGATCTGGTTCCGAGAAAAAATCTTGGTGGGAAAGGGGTTTAATAATGAGAGATAGCACATGTTTCATTTGAGGGAAAGGGACTATTTGAAATTAAGGCAATGGGGAGTACAAGATTTTCTGCTTAGACCATGCAGAACTGAAACTCCTGGGTTCTTTTGAGTTTGAGTGGAAGAAATGCCTCAGCTTACACACTTCAGCCTTCCCTTGGAAGGGATTGAGGTATCAGCAAGTGTACATCTTTCCATTCAGGAGATTTACAGTATGTACAGTGTTGTAAATATGTAAACAGATTCCTGCTGCTTTTAATATAGCTTCAAGCTGAGTTTAGCAGATGCTTTCATCTTCATTTAACATGTGTGTATTAATTAGGCTCATGAGATCTGAACTGTTCATTCCATTTGGGCCAGGGGAAGAGCCATAGATTAAGTTTACCTTGTACCGTGTTACTACTGTCTCTTAATTTTAAAACCTTTTAATGAATTGGTTTTACAGTTTCAACATTAACTGTTGTATTTCTGAACTGGAATGTCCTTCATCTCATAGCTAGGAACTGAAATAGAAGGCACCCAGACTCTATCAGGGATCTATGAAAGGGAAGAGGGAATTCAGATAGACTACAGCACCCTAGGAGTTGACCTAAAGGTAATATTTTCTGTCTGAAATTATTAGAGATGGAGTGTCTGATTTTTGTTTTTGTGAAAGGTATTTTATTTGTTGTTCATTTTGCTCTTCACTCTGGTCTTTAAGTGACACTTCGTAAAGCCACTGCTAAGGTGAAGTGCATGTGTATGTGTGCTGTGGTTTTGTACTCATGATGTAGCATTGATGTGTGGGATTTCTTGACAGGTCAGTTTCCCATACACCTGGCTTTAACTTACAGCTTACCTGAACCACAGAAATGGAATTGAGATACTTAATATAACCTGGATTTTTTTCTTTCCTCCTTTACTTTCTGCCTTGAAGTTCCAACCTTGTATGTTAAGGCTCAAAACTCCAGAACCCAAGGATGGCCGTGGGGGGTTGTTTACATTGTTTGTGGTATTTGCAGAGACTGAAGCTTCCCATTGTTCCCTGTCCAACAGCCCATTAGCTCACATTTTCTCAGCAAGTTTTGTAATTTTTTTTTCCTTTTTAATCTTGAGGAATACAGTTGAATGTCAGAGGCTAAGCACAAAGCAAAGGATTAATCTATCATCAGTAGAACTTATCTCAAAGAATTCACTGAGAACCTCCTCTTTAAAAATCAAGGAATGAAGCACAAATCCTGCTCCTGTGTTGTATTTTAAAAAAGGAATAAAGGGAAAATAATTGGCCTCCTGATTTTAAAGGTCTTGGGGAAGAAGAGTGAGGGTCTGGTAGATCCATTGCAAGAAATAAGACCTGGGTGGCATTTTCAGTTGTATTTCAAGTTAAAGCTGTTAATGAGTATGGTAATTGTTTAAGGAATCATGAGTGCTTGTTATATGTATTAAAATGTCTTGGCCTAAATGCAAATTAGATTGCTGTGGTTTTTTTTCTTTAGGAACTAGAATCTGATAAAGAGATAGAGGATCATGTGAAGCAAATGCAGCAGGAAATCACATCTAAAGAGGTCACATTAATGAAGACAACTGCACCAAACCTGAGAGCAGGAGAGAAGTTACAGATAGCTCGGGACAAGTTCCAAGAATCAATAGACGGTAACGCTGAGTCTTTCATGTCAGTCACTTTTGTAATTCTAACCTAATGGAAATTCCTCTTCTTGGGGTTGGTCCTGCTGGCTTTGCCTGTTTCAGATATTAAGGTATCTTGTGCTCAAGTGTTTATCCTCAGGTATCTTTTTAATTATATATAAACAATTCATTAACATACACTTGAGTGTACAGTAGTTTGTTGAAATACAGTTTGAATGATTGGGAAGATACTTGTTCCCCACATGACATCATAAAGTGTTTTTTACTTGCTTTCTGAGAAGAATTGACTTTAATGTTAAAGTTGCTTCATTTTTTCTTACGTAACTGAAGGAACTGTGTATGTTGTCCAAAAGTCATACATGAGCATTTCTGCAAAATTATTAGTATCTTCAGAGAGTTTTGAAGATACTAACAACATAAGAAACTTAAGGGGTTCTGGAGCTGTACCAGGTGATATGCTGGTACTGCTTAGGGCTGCCTGGTTCCCAGAAGGAATTAGAAGAATATTGTTCCTTGCTCCAGACAAATGTGGCACAGAGCAGATTGAATACATCACAACTTCGCTGGTTTGTGGGTCCTTTGTTGCAGTCCACAGTGCTGGTGGACACAACCTTCCCTGAGAGCATCTTGCACCAACAAGAGCACCAGCACACACACACATAGCAGCTCGGCAGTGAAGGCACGGGAGGGTTTAGGCATGGAGTTCCAATGTGCTTTATTTCAGGGCGGTGCTGAAGGGGTCCGGGGGCCAAAGACCAAGACAGAGGAGGGTCTGGGGTATAAATACAGGGAAAGAGGAGAAGAGCATCAGGGATCCAATAGTCTGAGGGCTCAGGGGTGGTACACAGGGAAGGGACCAATAGGGAATGCCAGGGTGGATGGTTGGGGTTGCACAAACCAATGGGGTAACAGGGAAGGGAGAACTTACTAGAACATGAACATATAAGGGTAAAAAGGGTAGGGAAGGCCAACGGACCAGTGGGAAGGACAAAACTGGGACAAATTAACATAGTACTGCAGAGCACTGTGGGGGCAGCCTCTTTCTTCACCCTGAGCTGTGTGAGGAGTCCCCAGTAGGCTCAGGGTCCTCCACAGTCCTCCATTTGAAATCTGGAAGGAAACGCACACTATATTGGTATGTTTCTTTTTCTGCAGTAAGTATTTTCTTTGATGCTGCTCATGGTACGCAGTATATATTTGTTCTTTGTATTTGCTCAAAGACTTCTTAAGGAGTAATTCCTGTGATTTTTTTTTCATAGCTTTTGAGACCAGCAGAAAGGAGGCCAGAATATGCAAGCAGGAATTTGAAGAGGTGAAAAAAAGGAGATATGAGCTGTTTAGCCGGTGCTTTGAGCATGCCTCCATAGCCATTGACAGGATCTACAAGAAGCTTTGCAGGAACAGTAGTGCTCAGGTGTGTTGTGCTCAGGGGCTTTGCCTTAAAGGCCTTACTGGATGCTTTGTTACCCAGAATAAAGTAGCACTTGTGGTTTCCAATGACAGTCTCAGTCCTTAAGAAGAAAATTCAGAAATAAAGGCGAGAGAAGTTTAGGGTCAGAGAAGGAATAGGCAATAAGCCTAAGTATGCTTGACATTAGACAGAGAGAGGTAATCTGCAAGGAAAATTGGGAACTATTCAGCTTGGCTTAGTTTTCCTCTTTGCTTTTCGCAGACTTGTAAATTTTCAGAACGCAAGTGTGAAATGTAATTGAGTACTTTATTGAAAAATAACATTGATTTACACATCAAGCTATACTAATAATAATCGTTAGTACAGACAACTGAAAGTCATAAATCAGTGCTAGGGTTCTGTACAAGGTCTTGAAGCACCTTCTACCCCACTTAAATATTTAGAGAACTAAGACATAATATGTTTGCAACTTCTAAGAAACATGTAGAAAAATTGTCTCAAAATTATCATTGTTATTGTTCCTGTTTTAATACCAAAAGTCAAGAAGGAACTCTCAGATGCTTTGGTTATGTCAAATTGCATAGACTGTGGAATGTTTAAAGGATTGAACTCTTGTCTGTCTTAAGATTTTGTGTTTTCCTTCAGCATGTTGTATGTTTGTTTGATTTTCTTCCATGATGTCTGGGATCTGAGAGGAGACATTTGAAACAAGGGTTAAGTTAGGAAATTTGTCTTACCTGTCTCCACTTCTGTGGAGGTGAAGAGTCTGTATTATTTTTTTGTCTCTTCTATTAATGAGAAAAATACACCATGTAGCAAAGATCTTACCCATCATACCTTTAGTGGTTAGGAAAAATGGTGGTTCCTTTAAAATAATGCTTTTAAATTTTGTCCCTGAGAACCAGGATACGAAATACAGAAAAAGACTTTAATACATGCAGTCTTTGTCCAGCTCAGAGCTAGGTTCTGTAAAGCTAACCTTTCACCAAAAAAAGGCAATTTTGCAAAAATATTGTCTTCCAGGCCAAAAAAGAAGAAGAAATCTGCTTTTGAAGTCTAACATTTTAATAATACAGAAAATCAAAGCGGTTACATAAAAGGTGATAAAATCATGTTTGTTCAGTAGTTGAAAGTTTGGAAATAACAAGTATGTGTCACCATTTCCATACTGGTTTTGTTACTGAGCCTTTTGGTTCCTGGTTTGTTAACAAAACCCTGTTCTGTGGGAACTGGATATTGCTGCTCTCAGATGAATGAACAGGTTCCCTAAAAGGGAAGCAAACTCACTGGTTTCCTCACCAGCTCAGGCAGTATTTAAATCTAAAAAATACCCATCTAAATAATTTTATGAATCTTACTATTAACAATTAAATGTATTTGTTTCCAGGCATTCCTTAGTCCGGAAAATCCTGAGGAGCCCTATCTGGAAGGCATCGGCTTTCACTGCGTGGCTCCGGGCAAGCGCTTTATGCCAATGGACAGTTTGTCAGGAGGGGAAAAAACAGTGGCAGCCCTGGCTCTTGTGTTTGCCATACACAGGTAAAAGAACTGTTCTGGGATTATCCATGGGAAAAACAATTATTAGGATATTCTCCAAGTATCTGGCTAAGTAGGTGATAGACAGTGTTACGCTTACACACATTTTAAAAAAAGTTCTGCTAATGGTGTATTCAAGCATTGCTGAAGTCCTTATTCTTTATCTCTCATGACTTTATATATTCTATATAGAATTTCATGTTAATTAAAAATATTAATTGTTAATTAATTTCTTGTCTATTATTTAATATTAAATGTTAAATGATACCTAATTATTTAATTAAAATAAATATAAGAATAATATTGCAAAATACTATCAACCTTATTTATGGAGTAAGTAAGTAATTAGAATGTTGATTAACATTTTGGTATCTCAATACAAAATACTGTCTTGTCTTCTACAGCTTTCGTCCAGCTCCTTTTTTTATTTTGGATGAGATAGATGCTGCACTGGACAACACAAACATTGATAAAGTAAGTTGCTCTTTTACCGACAATATCTGGTACCTTGTGTAAAATGGTGGTTAATTCCGTTGCAGGGTGTTGGGATACAGAGATTGATTAGCCTGACTGGACCTGTTTAAATTAGATTGTATTTAGGGCTAAAGTAATGAGTCTGTGAAATATGAGATATGGGGAAAATTTGAATTCATTAATCCAAGTGTGTTTGATTGGTCTCTAAATTGTGAAGGTGAGAGGAGGTGTTGAGTGTGAATGTGTGCAGGTGTGTTGTGTAACCCCATGTGGCACAGTCTGACCTGGAGGGCACCTAGGAATAGTGCTGCTTGGAATTGGTAAGGCCTTGGAGTTCCCTTGGCTCCGACAAGTAGCAAGGAGTGGGTCTGCATGTGGAAACCAAGTCATTCTGTCACTGGAGTGTTTAATGTAATTGGCTTAGTAACTGTTTTTGCATTAGCACCAGTTAAGCTGTTGCTCCAGTCATTTTAGTCACATTACTTTTCTTGATTAAAACACCTTCCTGTCCTCTGAATTTCTCTTTCCCTTTTTGCCAGTAACTGTTCAATGTAACAAGAACCAAGGCTGGAGCACAAACAGCAGAGATTGCAGCTGTGGATGGCAGCCCCTGGGAGGGGGAGGCTCAGAACAGGGGGAATTGTTTGTAGGGAGGAATCCCAAAGCTCTTCACATATACCTGGATTTTCTTCTGTGGAAGCAATTTTTTTCAGAACAGTATTTCTGCTAGCATTACTGCTAATGTCAGTCTTCGTTGAACCTAACAAACAAAAGAAGTTGTTTAAACACCAAACATTTTGGTTTTTCTCTGATGGCATTAACTGTGATGTGCCAAGAACCCCAGAGTTTGCTTGGAGTGTACATCTGGAATAGGTAGCTGGAAAGCTCTACCACTTGTGCCTGCCAGATAGAATTCAATTCCTTCTTGGAGATTACTGTCTCACTGTGAGAAGTTCCTGAACCTGAACTCCCTAAATAATCCTTGGGATGCAAATCCACAAGGGTTACCCAGGCCCTGAGGTTGTTTTAACTTGGTGCAGTGTGTTTCAGCAACATCAAATGGGATATAGTGGGGCTATAATGAAGATCCCTAAGGAAGCTTCAGGGTTTGGCTCTCAGTGACATGATTAAAAAGAAGATTACACACAGCACCTCTGTGAGCTGAGCTTCTATCATATACTGCTCTGCTTATGAGTCTCGCTAGGGACCACTCTAAGATGATGTATTCTGGTTAAATACAAGTATTGTGTTTTCTGTGTGTTATTCTTTCTGGGCTCAGATGTCTCAAGGCTGATGGCTTGGAGTAGTGCAGGCTGACTCTAGGCATTCCTTTGCTGTTACACCATTTACTGCTGAACTTCACATTTCTGCTTTTTGTTGAAGCTGTGGTGTGTCAGGTGATGAGCGCTACTCATCTCTGCAGCTGACTGGGGTGGCTGGCTGGTGTGTTTCCTGGCTCTGTCTGGAGTTGGGCAGGGATCCAGATCATGCCTTTACTTGGTTGTTACCTGGATGACTTCATTAATCCAAATAAGTTCCTGTTGCAGTTAGACATGCCCCAATCCTGTGCATGTTGCACAAAGGTGAGGATTTCTGGGATGTTGCCAGTTTTCCATATAGGCTACCTATGATGCATTAACAGAGCTGATAATGATTAATAGATAGATAATTAATAGATTAATACACTAGGCACTTTGCTGCACTTTGCCTCTCTGAGGAGGCTCATTCTGCCTGGCAGAAGAGAGGTCCCCTTTATGCCTAAGGATGTGCTGAGCACCATTCTTGTCAAAACACTGGAAACAAATAGGTGATTTTGCCTCTATGCACCTGGATTTCTCAATTCAAACATAGCTAAAAATTAAATACTGCAAGTGAGCAAAACTAATCTGTGAAAGATTGTTGCTGGTACTCACTGGTATCTATTTTTTACCCTAAGAAATTAATCTGTTTCTTTCCATTCTTTCAGATCAATGATGTATTAAAGCAGATCTCTCACTAATTGGAACTATACTCTGAAATTATTGTGAAGTTTGTAACTTACTAACAGTTCTTCTCATAACTTACTAACAGTTCCTCCATTAAAAAATTAATTTCCATGTCATGTAGATAGAACTGTGCAGGCAGAGGTCTCATTAAAAATGTACTGGTTTTCCTTTATGCAGCATTTAATTTATATTGGGGGACATTGCAATCTCATCAGTTAATAAATTAAATTTTATACCTTTAAATTGCATTAACATTGAGAAACTTGCTGCTGTCTGCAGTGAAGTAATTTAAGATTATTACACAGCCAGTAGCGAACTTTTCACACTTTTTTTAAAACTTACTTAGGAATTTCCACCTTCCTTTTTAGTTATATAAAGTAAAATTGTTATTCATTGGCACTAATGTCTTTTTATAGCTTTATTCATTGGAATGAGCTATTATTTTCTTAAATGTTTTCAAAAAGCAGCACACCTGCTGCTTGAGGGGTTGTTCTAAAACCATGCAAAATATCTGGCTTTTAAAACTGGTTTATTTCTCATTTTAGCAATCTTATTTCATGATGGAATTCTGCAGCTAGCACAGTTCAGTACTTCCCTCACCATTCCCTAATCACAGCACTGTTTCAGGTTGCCAGAACTAACGGAAATATTTGGCTTCTTTCCAAAGGTCTCAAGTTTCATTCGAGAACAGGCACATGAACAGTTCCAAATGATAGTTATTTCCCTGAAGGAAGAGTTTTATTGCAAGGCAGATGCATTGATTGGAGTGTGTCCTGAGGTAACAATTAATTATGGGTAAATAATGCACATGGGGTTGTTGAAGTGCTGGGTCACACCTGAAGTGTTGCTCCAGTGAACTGTGCACACAGTTGGCGGCTGGGTATGTCCTGCTGTGCAGGTACCAGCTCCAGGGAACATCCTTTGGGGAACTCAAGCTCATGATTACATCTCATAGTTACGAAATGTTTATTTCAAGTACCAGAAGTGTGTTACATGGTGTGATCCTCCCTCTTCTCAGCATGATGATATTATGTTCAGCCAAGTCCTGACCCTGGATCTTACCGAGTACCCAGAGGGGGAAGAGCAGGACACAGCAGAGAAGCCCAGCCATGGTTCTCTCTTCGAATAGCGCATGGATGGTATCAGGGCCAAGTGACAACAGGAACTGGGTTTACAGCTGACTGTTGCAAACCTCAACTTGAATGTGGCTATTAGAGGTTGACAGGGAAATGTTCACTTGTCAAGTGAAGCAGTTTTGCAAAATATTATAGGAATCAACTGCTACTCCTTGATGCAGTTTTGTTACAAATTGAGAGCCTGAGGCTGTTTCTGAGGTGTGCACACTGGTACCCAAAGCTTTAATTCCAAATATTTTGGCTGTAAGAAGAAGTGTGGCAGGTTCATTTCCATAAGTATAGTATCCCAAAGAACAAGCCTCTTACTTTTCTTAGAAAAAGTCCATAGTGCAAGCACACTGTTCACGTGCTTACTGCTCCAGTTAGGACCTTTTGTGTTGTAGCTGCATCTATTTGCCTTCAGAACAGGATTATTTCCTCTTTTCTAAAACAGTAAGGTACTGGAATGTGTTCATTATCTTGGGTGACTTCTGTGAACCAGAAAGTCTTCCACTACAGCCTTACACAAAAGGTTGTACAAAAGATTGTGATGCAGCTCTAGAGCTGTGATGTAACCTTGAAAAATTTCACCTCTGAGCTATTTCACCTTGTACAGAAGTGGAAAGAATGAGTCATGCTATAGAGGCAAATGAAATATATACAGAAATATATAAAAATGTAATGTTATTATGCAGTTGTCCCACTATACTGAAGTTGCTTTGCTGGCTGTTTTTCATCTAAGCAGATGAAAGTTAATTAACTTTTCATCTAAAATTAATGAATTTGGGTAAAGAAAACTGAAAGCTGGAATCACTTTATCTGGTTTATGTTCCGCCCCTGTGTGTGCTGAAGAGCTTCCCTTGGTTTGTGGCTGTTCATAATAATTATATCTTGTGTTCACAGAGCAGGTTCCTTTTGTCCTGTGGGTTGCTTACACGTACCTGCCTTGTCATGTGCTGTGAGCCATGGGCTTGTGCTGGGCCTGTGAGGATCCTGCCTCAGGGAGGAAGATTGTCTGAGCAGGAGTGTAACATGTTTCACAGGAATACAGATGTTCATCAAATACTTGTGTTATTACTACACTTCATTTAATAAAATAATTTACTCTGAGGCATGAGTCAGCGTCAGTGCCTCAATTCAGAATCTGGTAACATATTAGGAGATAAAATAACCCCTCACTCTTCTGCTTTTGAGGATACAATAGATGGGCCCTCAAGACAGGAGGCTGCTGGACAAGCTACAGTTCAGCAGTATCTACAAGGGAAGAATCACCAGTGCTGGGTGTAAGCTGATCCTTACCGAGGGGAGGGATGGGATTTCCTATTGTGGACCTGACTTCAAGCACATGACTTTAGAGTTTAAATAGTGGTAGTCATGAGGGTCATAAATACCTCAATGCAAGTGATGGATTTTGCTTCAGCTTGAAGCAACAGGTGAAGCATTCTGAGCTGATCATCAGGATCCACAAGAGCCTGACTATTCACTTTCCAAAGCAGCTCTTCCCAGCAACTGCAGGAGTTGGTTGTGTAACAAGAGAGTAAAGACCTGCCAAACCAAAGTTCAGAAAGAAAGGTCACCTGCCAGACCCACCCCTTGCCCTCTCTGTAAAATCCCTGTGCAATGTGACCTGCTCTCAGAAGGCATAACAGAAATCCTTATGAAACAGCCACAGGGAAACCTGACAGGAGCAATCCTTCAGCCCTGCCAGGTACACCTGTGATGGTGTACCATTAGCACAAAGAACAGCCCTGGACATGCTCTCCTGCAGACATTGAGGTGAGAGCCAGCTGACTGGAAAACTACACATGCTTACCAGTGCTGGCAGCTGCAGTGGGAATTTTGTCTTGCTGCCAACATGATACAGGTGGGGGAAATACAAGGTACTGCTGGGCCTCACCTTCACCCTTGGAGGAGCTCAACCAAAGGCAACTTGTCGTGTTGCACTAAGTAGTTACAAATTTGCACTGAGTAGCTTGTTTTGTAGCAAATGGGTTCTGAACTCCCCATCAAGTTTGTGGTGTTGGTCTTCCCCCTAGGTCAGCCCCTCCCTTCTCCCTTCCTCTCATTCTATCCCATTGGCTGTAATCCCTTCCCCGCCCCTCCCCTCGGGTTTAAAATCTCCTGCCAAGAGACAAACACTCTCTTCCAGGAGTTTGTTCTACATTAAAACTGTTGGGACTCTAATCCTGAAGTGAAGGAGCGTCCCTCATATTTTTTTGTTCTTGTTGGTTTTTGCCGGGGTCCCGAGCTAGCCAGAGGGGATACCCAGGAGCGAGAACCAACAGCTGGCGCCGCACTTTGGGTGCCATCTGTTGCGGTGCCCCTGCCCTCCCAAGCTCGGTTAGCAGTGGCAGGGGCATGGGGGGCAACATACTCCTGGGTCTAGGAGGGGAATAGCCTTACCAGAGCCTCTAGAGAGAAGTCTCTAGGCTGTAGAGTAGCTAGCAGAAGCATGCAGGCAGGCAGGACAGGACACGGCTTCTGGGGATGCCATTTAGATGAGGTTTATTTGGGGGGGTTTGGTGCCGGGAAGGAGCATAGTTCAGAGTGAGCGACTGAGCAAGAGAGTGCGAGCATGTGCCTCTCTGCACTAAGTTAAGAGGGAGTTTCAAAGTGGGCACGGATACAAGCTTGGGCCAATGGGATACCGATAGGGGAGGAGAACACATCTCAGGAACTAATGGGAACAGGAGGCAGGATGGATTGGGTAACATGCAAGTGGGGGAATGAGAGGGGTTACAACAAATGGCAATTTAGGCAGGAGGATTACAATTTAGGAATGGACCATACATTTGGGGGTGAATAAAACAAACTATTTAGCGAAAAATGTATCACCACACAAACTTACACACTAGGCGCTACCTGCAGATGGATCCTTGGATACTGACTGGGTTTCATTCCACTGCAAGACTGTTACCTGCTGTCCATGGCAGCAAGCAGCAGAGTCTGTGATGTAGCAATATTTAAAACATTTCCATAGGAACCCATTGTAGAGAGGTCAGAAGTGCTAGCCCTGCAGTCTTGTCCCTGCAGATGCAGCACTCTTCCAGCCTTTCCTCCCCAGGTGATCTTGTGCCTTACGAGACAAAGGAAAAAAATAAATCCTCATGCCAAAAGTGTAAAGCAGGTGGGTCATCATGCTGTGGGTTCCATAAATGTAGAACAGAACTGTTCTTTGGGACTTGGGGGTTAGAGACTGAAGCCTGTAAGACCCCTGAAGAATCCAGAAACCCACCTGCAGTTCAGCTGATGGGAGAACTGAAACCCCTCTGTTATAGATGAGTAATGCAATGGTTGACTCTCACAATTAAAGAGCGAACATTAAGTATATGTTAAGAAAAGTTTTGTAGATGTATAGTTATGTTTCCCCTCCCCATTGCATTGTTATCACAGGATAGCCTTAGTAGTCAGGGCATTTGGAAGGGTCAACTTGTTACTATGGCAGCACCTGACCTCTAATCAAGACGTAAGAAAGTAACCTCCACCACTGGACAGTGAAGAAGAAGTCGATTGACAAGACTTTGGGAGGGGCTAAAGGTTTAAAGGGTGGAACATCCATTGTGTGGATGAGCACATGGTAATAGAATCCTTTGCTCCTGGCGCTGTATTATTTTCTTTATTCAGTCTTCTGTCGCATTTTTATAAGGTTTTAATAAACCTTCTAAATTTTTGAAAGTGATTATCATTTCTCACAAATGGGGGCTTGGTCTGGGGTATACACCTCGCCTCTGTGGCCCTAGGAGTTTTTGAAAGAGGCGCGCTCCACCACAAGTTCAGCGGATTCAATTGGACTCTCCCAGGACTCCCAGTGGTTGCAGGTTGAAACCTCAAAGACACCAAGATACTGACTTAAAAAAAAAAAAGGGAAAGGGAAGGTGACTACCATCCTCATAACTATTTTTGGCCAGATTTTAATTCCGTAATCCAGGTGTATAAACATCAGCTTCAGGCAAGTAATAGACGGGATCCGTCCTGGTCTGTTGAAGCCGCAGAATATTGGGCGGTCAAAAAAAAAANNNNAAAAAAAAAAAAAAAGGCAGGACGCTTCAGGGGAGGAAAGCGGAGACCCGTGGAAAGTGAGGACCCTGTGCCCGGTGGGACGCATGGGATTGAAGGATTTGTGGGGACTCGGGAGGATTGGGGGGCACCATGTTGAGAGTCCCCAGGTTTGCAGCCGGGGTTGCCCATCGGTGGGGACTGTGCTCGTGTCGGGGCAAGGAGCCGCGGTGGTTTTCCCAGCCCGCCGGCAAAAGGGGAGCCGGTGGGCTACACCACATGGTGCGGCAGCTCGCGTGGCACTCAGACTGGGGGTGACTTCTGGTGCACAGTCAGCGGTATAATTTCCAGAGCCAGCCGAACCAGGCTAGGGGCAAGGTTGCTGCTGAGCCAAGCCAGGGAAGCCAGGAGCGAGGCCGCCGCTAAGCCAAGCCGGGCTGGGGGTGAGGCCACCCCGAGCCAGACCAGGGAAGCCAGGAGCAGGGCCGCCACTGAGCCGAGCCAGAGAAGCCAGGAACGGGGCCGCTGTGAGCCGAGTCGGGCCGGGGCCGCAGCTGAGCTGAGCCGGGGGGACTGTTGACCCTTGCTGAGTGGGGAGTGGAGCAGGGCTGCCGCCGCTTGATGAACCGGGGACCAGGGGACCGGGGGACTGGGGCGGAGCCGCCGCTGGGCCGGACGGGGAGCAGAACGCGGCCGTGGGACCAAAGCATTGAACCGAGGAGATGAATGGCAGGGACCAATCTGGTGATACGAAGTCCCTGAATCATAGGCAATGGTTTTTTTACTTTTTGGAAGGGAGGTAAAGTTTTTTGTTTGTTGGTTTGGTTTTTTTTCTCTTTCCTCTTTTCCTTGTTTCCTTTGTCCCTTCTTTCCTTTTCTCTTCTTAGGAAGGTAGGCCTTGCTGGGAGGGCCTGAGGTTATCTGTTGAGATGGCAGTGGGAAGAAGTAGGGAATCCCCTGAGGAGGAAGGAGCAAGTGAGGAGGTACCAACAGGTATGCCCCCAGATAGCCCACTGGGAAGGAAACTAGCCCGGTGGAAATACAACCACAATACCAGAGATAAGGATGAGCTCAAAATGATTCAGTACTACATGGCAGAATGGACTAAAAGGGAAATTAGGAGCGGTCATGTACACTAGCCGAGATATGGATCAGACAAAGGATGGATATGTTGGGCATTAAACATCTATGTAAGAGCTAAGAAACCATTCAATCAGGAAGAGAGTGACTACACTGCCTACTGGGAAGGGGAGACTTCACCCTCGAAGGTGAGCACGTCTTAAGTATCAGAAAATAAAGAATGAGACCTGTTAGAACACTTGCCCCCTCCACCTCCAGTAGCCCCAACTGCACCTCCCTTGCTCCCTGATGGGCCTAGCCAAAACACTAGAACCAGAGTGGCATGAGAGGAAATCAGATCAGGGGATGGGAACCAAGCAATAGGATTATATCCTCTGAGAGATGTACCACTGGATAGGGTGCAGGGAGGAGTTTGATTCGTAACCTTACCACTCAATTCCTTTGACATGAGAATGTTCAAGAAAGAATTAAAAGGATTACCTATAGGACCCCACTGGATTAGCAGAACAGTTAGACTAGTTTCTGGGGCCCAATTGCAATATTTTGCAATTTATACATGGGAAGAGATGCAATCAATAATGACCATGTTATTCACACCAGAGGGAAGACAGAAGATCCAGGCGGCTGGGATACGGATATGGGAAAGGGAGCATGTGCAGGGACATCCTGGGGACCTGAAAATGCCCACAGTGTGCCCCAATTGGGACCACAAAAGCACTGGGGGAAAGCAAGACATGGAGGAGTATAGAACATTAATTATAAGAGGTTTTTTGATTATTAATCAAAGAAGCAGCTCCACGTAATCAAAATGCTCATAAGGCGTTTCATAAGCAGTAAAAGCAGGAAGAAACCCCAACAGAGTGGCTAGAAAGATTGAGGAAAAATATGAGGCAATATTCAGGGGTTGACCCTGATATAGTGGACAGACAGATCTTGCTAAAGATAAATTTTGTCACTCACACTTGGCCAGATATATGGAGAAAGGTAGAAAAGTTAGATGGTTGGCAAGAAAGGAGATTAGAAGATCTTTTAAGGGAATCACAGAAGGTGTATGTAAAGAGGGACGAAGAAAAGGCCAAGGCGAAAGCCAAGGTAATGGTAACTGCCATTGGGGAAGGAAACCAGCATGTAAAGAACAGCCCATATTAGGGAAGGGGACCCTGAATGCGAGAAGATGGAGGGGGGATGCAGATCCTTGGGACTGGACACAAAAAAGAGAATTTGGGAAACAAGAAAACCTAGGACCACTTTGCTTTTACTGTAAAGAGAATGGACATAGCAGAAAAAATTGCCCCCAAAATGAAAAGGACCTGAGGGTCTATGAGACTAAACAAAAAAGAGAAGCAGAAGATTAAGGGTGTCAGGGGCTCTACCTCCTGGGGACAGAATACCATCAGGAGCCCTTGATAACTTTAAAAATAGGTCCCTAGGAGGTTGAATTCTTAGTAGACATGGGGGCTGAAAGAACTTGAGTTTGTAAAATTCCAAAGGGGTGTAAAAAGGGGCAAGATACTGTCCAAGTAGTAGGTGCAAAAGGGGAAGGGTTCAAAGTCTCAGTTATAAAGCAAAAAAAAGTTTGAAGGGACAAATAAAATAGGAATTGGGGATGTTTTATTAGATCCAGAAGCAGGGTGCAATTTATTAGGGTGGGATTTACAGGTGCAGTTGGACATTGGTGTACTCTCAGAGGAAAGAAAAATGGTAGTTAAGCTTCTCCAATTAAGGGAAGAAGATGAGGAAGAAATTCATAGAATGGTATGGGCAAAACTGAAAAACCAAGGTAAACATGAAACCTATAGTAATAAAAATAGTTAATGAAAACCATCCAGTTTGGGTATGACAATACCCACTCTCCCTGGAAGGCAGACAAGGACTGCAGCCAGTGATGAANCCTAGAACGTGTGATTTGTCAAGGGAGCCAGCAACTGAACCCTGAGAAAATTACGGGGATAGTCTCACTTCCACGGCCAAAAACTAAGTGGGAGGTTAGAAGGTTTTTAGGCTTGTTGGGATATTATAGGCTATGGATTGAAGGATACATGCAGGCCATCAGGTTCTTATATGAAAAGCTGGTAGAAAGAATTAGGTAGGAAAAANCAGTGAATCGATACCCAGTAGTGCATAACTCCTATAGACTATTGAGTAATATTCCCCCATCACAGCAGTGGTTTAGTGTGACAGACCTAAAAGATGCCTTTTGGGCTTGCCCACTGGCAGAGGAATGTAGGGATATATTTGCCATTGAATGGGAGGACCCCGATTCAGGAAGAAAACAACAGCTTTGGTGGACTAGGTTACTGCAACGGTTTTCCAAATCCCCAAACCTATTCGGTCAAGCCCTCGGAGAAGTACTACAACTTTTCTCCATCAAACCTGAGATAAAACTTATCCAATATGTAGATGATTTGCTTCTCTCAGGATGGGAAGAAAATGAAGTTCTGGAATCCACCATAGCATTGTTAAATTTTCTGGGGGACCAAGGACCTTGGGTATCAAAAGAGAAACTCCAATTTGTAGAGTGTGAAGTAAAATACCTAGAACGTGTGATTTGTCAAGGGAGCCAGCAACTGAACCCTGAGAAAATTACGGGGATAGTCTCACTTCCACGGCCAAAAACTAAGTGGGAGGTTAGAAGGTTTTTAGGCTTGTTGGGATATTATAGGCTATGGATTGAAGGATACATGCAGGCCATCAGGTTCTTATATGAAAAGCTGGTAGAAAGAATTAGGTAGGAAAAAGATGAGCAAAAGTTTGAAGCTTTAAAGCAAAAATTAGGCAGTGCACCAGCACTGAGTCTTCCTGCCTTAGACAAACCCTTCTATCTGTTTGTAGATACAGAAAAAAGGGCAGCACATGGACTATTAACCCAGAACTGGGGAGGATCCAGGAAACCAGTGGCCTATTTATTAAAACTGCTAGACCCTGTCAGCCGGGGGTGGCCAACCTGCGTTCAGGCAGTGGCAGCGACCAGACCGGGTGAAACGAGATTGACTCCCAAGCAGAGACCAAGAGACAACCAGAGAAACAAAAAGACGTCCAAAAAGTAGAGCTTCCACCAACCAGCTCGAGGACTGTCCTTCCTGTTTTAATAGGTGAGAATCACAAGCATCTGTTGAAGGGAAGTACACAAGGAACTATAAGAGGTATTAGGGCAGTTTCCTTAAGAACCACAAGTAAAGTAAGACAAGGAATAGAAGGCAAGACCAGGTTGGCCCCTTTGTTCACTATCAAGAACATTCCATAGCCCTGCTGCGGATGGCAACCCCGTAGGCATGGTAAGGTAGGGGCAAAAAGGCCGTACCAGACCTCTATTATTCCTCAATTGTCTTTTAATTACAACAGACACTAGAGGGCAAGACTGGGTTGGCCTCTGTATACACCTACTATGGGTAGCAACCTCATAGGCACAGTAGATGGGAGTCAAAATCATACTGGACCTCTCTAGTGCCCTTTTGTCCATTCCAAATAAGTGTGTCTAGGGAAAACTTGAGATTTTTTCTCCTGTTGCCACTGTCCTTGCCCACATCAACAGATGCTAGTATGACTCATTCAAGAGAGAGAGATATTTTTTGAGTTAATTTTTTGAGCCAAATGACTTCTAGAAAAGGAAAAGGGGGGTTTGTTATAGATGAGTAATGTGATGGTTTTCTCTCACAATTAAAGAGCGAACATTAAGTATATGTTAAGAGAAGTTTTGCAGATGTATAGTTATGTTTCCCCTCCCCCTTGCATTATTATCACAGGACAGACTTAGTAGTCAGGGCATTTGGGATGGTCAGCTTGTTACTGTGGCAGCACCTGATTTCTAATCAAGATCTAAGAAAATTACCTCCACCACTGGACAGTGAAGAAGGAGTTGATTGACAAGACTTTGGGAGGGCTAAAGGTTTAAAGGGTGGAATATCCATTTTGTGGATGAGCACATGGTGAATAATAGCCTTTGCTACTGGCACTGTATTATTTTCTTTATTCAGTCTTCTGTTGTATTTTGGTAAGGTTTTAATAAACTTTCTAAATTTTTGAAAGCGAGTATCATTTCTCACACCTCTGTTTCAAAGGCAGGTGTGCCAAGAGGCACTTTTGACAGATTCAAACGTTGGGTGGCTTCACCTGGGGAAGAGTTTGGTCCAAGTGGCTTCACACAGACACAAAGAGAAGTTGCATCTGCTTCTGTCTGACCCTGCAGGTCCTGCCTGAGTGGTCTGGCAGTGCCAGGGGAGTGACTCATTTGACTGTCAAGCTTTACACTCACGACACATTTATGGCTTTAGAAAAAGAGAAAGCTAGTATGTACAATTTTATTCCACTTAAAATCATGGAAATACCAGCTCAAAACTTTCCATGCAGCAGATGTAAAACACCTACTGTTAAAAAGCTTCTGGGGTGGACCTTGGGTGTTTGGGTTTTTTTCATTCAAGACTGGGTATATCTGACTGCTTGATTCTCTTAGGAGAATCAGTGCCACTTTCTCCTAACTTCCGTTTAGCACAGTCCACACACGAAATTCCTGGGGTAAGAGAGGGGAAAGAAAACACATTAATATTGCTACATCCATGTGCTTGGTGTACTTTTTATTCTAAGCACCAGCTAGCACGTTAAACATAGTCCTGGTCCCCTGAGGTTCTCATATTTGGATTCTGAATTACATGTATCATTAACCCTGCTAAAGGTCTGGGCTCAAGCTCTCCCCCAAAACTGATTTCTAGTACTGACACAAACAACAGAGACCTCAGCTCAGGATTCAGCTGCCTTTTGCCAAAGTTAATTTAACACCCGTGGAGCTCACACGTGAGTCTGGATCCCTTATCCAGAGGCCCCAGCTTGAGCTGGAAGGTTCAAATAGATTACCCCAGTGGTCCCAACTTGAACCATTCCTGAAGTCTGCAACAAAAATCCTTGGTGTAAGCTGCTGTTGGAAGTACATAAACACCGTAATGGAGAGTAACATGAATGGAATAGAAATTCCTTCAAAACCAGAATGTTCACTTAGACGTTTTGGGGTATTACACACAATAATCCTCTTGGATATTTTACTTGCTCTGTATTCTGAACTACAAGTAAACAGGTGCTAAAACTACCTAAAGATGGTGCTAACAAGTTAGTAAAGGACTGTTAAGAGGGATGTTAATAGAAACTGGAATAACTTGTACTCAAGGTTGTGCTCTGTTCCACCTAATTGTACTTTATTAAAAATGGGATTTATGAACTCAGTTGAGAGAAAGGTAAATTTAAAAACCCATTGGGATTACAAAGCTAATCGCTGACTTTACACCTGCTGGGTGTAAAGACACAAGTGTCCTGGAGTTTGTGTGCTTTTTGATTGGGAAAGAACAGGGGTTTCACGTCTTGCACTGCCAAAGGCCCTTACATGCAGTACCAAATGATACTTCTATACAATTTTGATGTTGGCTGCAGCATCACAGATCTCTCAGGAGTGCAACCTGTTTAAGTTGTTTCACTATATTTTTTCCATCAATTGGAATGCATTATTGCTTGGGTTATTCACAGAAATATCACAAAGCAACCTGAACAGCTCAGCTGAAAAATCACCTTCAGTACCACACCCTTGAGATTCACTCTTCCTGACCCCATTAAGGAAGGCTTTTGGAACAGAAACCTGTGTTTGGAAATCTAAGCCAAAAATCTCATTGATGTTAGCATGTAAAAGCTCCAGAAAATGTATATATTCGTTCACCAGAGTAGTCTGAGGTAATACTATCATTTGTCATTTGACAGACCTGAAAAGGCCATCAGTTACCTGCTGCTAGGCAGAAAGAAAACCAGAGAGTAAAAAAGAGCGTCCAGCAAACTTTCAGAGCTACATCAGAGCTCTGCACAGTAATTATTTAATTACTTTGGAAATAAGAGGGGTATTTTTCTTGTGTTGGTAGGATTATGGAACTTTCTGTGAAAATAAAAATGTTACTTACCCAACAGCGTCGTGCTGTCCACTCGATCACCATCTAGAGAAGTGTAAGAGACATCAGCAATACACATGAGCATCCAGGAAGTTTTTATACTTTTATGCACCATCCTAAAACAGCATTTTAGAATCCCAGAATGGTCTGGGTTGGACGAGATGTTAAAGCTCATCCAGTTTCACCCTCCTGCCAGGGGCCGGGACACCTTCCACTATCCCAGGCTCCTCTAAGCCCCATCCAGCCTGGCCTTGAACACTTCCAGGGATGGGGCAGTCACAGCTTCTCTGGGCAACCTGTGCCAGGGTCCCACCATTCTGATCATAAAAACATGTCCTCTTTATATCTAATCTAAATCTATGCCCTTTCAGTCTGAAGCCATTCACCCTTGTCCTATCCCTACGTGCCCTTGTCCAAAAGCCTCTTTAGGCACTGGAAGGCTGCTGTAAGGTCTCCCTAGAGCCTTCTCTTCTCCAGTCTGAACATCCTCAGTTCTCACAGCCTGTATCCAAATAAAAGGTACTCCAGCCCCTGATAATCTTTGTTGCCCACCTCTGGACCCACTTCCATGTCCTTCTGATGTTGGGGACCCCCGGGCAGAGGGGGGGCCTTGGCAGCTCTGCAGGTGGGGTCTCACCTGTGTAGCAGCCACAGGGGCTGTAAGTCCTCCATGGAGGCTGTGAGGTCACCCTGGAGGTCAGCTTAAGATAAGAAAATGCTAAGTCATGAAGAAGCGGACCAAAATGGAAACCCCTCTTCCTTCTGTACCCCTGATAACCCTCTGTAAGACCATAGGCTGCTTTTACCTCGACCTCTACCATTGGACACTTTCCAAAACCCCCTTAGCCTTTATAAACCCCACTCCTGCCCAGTAAAAGCAGGATAGCTGTCCCTGATCCCTTCGCAGAACCCCTCGGAATAAAGACAACTGCGGAACTCACACGGCTGTCCTCCTCTCTCCTCCCTGCGTCTGCTGAAGGCACCTTAGCAAAGAGCAGGATTCACAAAAGAGCTGATTATCACTAAGAGCTGAATTTCACTAAGAGCTGATACCGCTTGCTGAGGTGGCCTACTGCTTGGGAGATTGCCTGAAATCCTGGAGGAGACATCTGCTATCCGGGACATTACGGCGATCTGGCGTCCGACAGACCCCCACCCCGAGCCGTAAAATAAAACACCTGAGCAGGGCAGAGGAGCAGAATCCCCCCTCCCCTGCTGCCCACACTGGGGGCTCAGCCCAGCACAGGGGGGTTTCTGGGATAGGGCCTGCCCAGCTCTCACCACCAGCACCCCCAAGTCCTCCCCAGGGTTGCTCCATCTGCTCATTCCCAGCCTGGACTGGTGCTTGCAATTACCCTGACCCAGCTGCAGGACCTTTGCCTTGCTGAACTTGGTGATTGCATAGCCCTACCTTTCCAGCCTATCCAGGTCTCTCTGGATGTGGCCCCTTCCCTACAACCACAGCCCTCAGCTTGCTGTCATCTGCTGAGGACATGAGCTCACTGTCTACATCCCCATTAAAGCCATTACATGGTCCTGGTCCTAACACGGACTTCTGGAGGACACAGCTTCCATCAGTTTCCATCTACACATAAAACCACTGACCACAGCCCTGAGTGTGACCATCCTGCCCATTTCTTCCCCACATCCCCCAAGTCTTCCTTTTTTCCCCTTTTAAAAGTGGGGGTTATGTTTCCTCTTTTCCAGTCAGTGGGAACTTCCCCAATCAACAGAGTTTTTCAAACCATATGGCTAAGCAACTTCATCATGGTTTAGCAGACTGAGAATTCTGCCAGGACATGATTACTCCAGCCCAGGCTATTACCAACCCTGACCTTAGGTCCAGCTGAGCCTCTCCTCTGTTGGGCTATTCATCACCTCTCCTAGGAAGTGGTCAAGGCATTCCAGGATTCCTGGACTGCTTGTAGTTTGGTGGTTTGCTGTGTTCCTTTTCCAGTGAGTGTCCAGGAGCCTATAATCCCCAGTCTGCATCAGGCTTATTTTGGTTTTGCATTTCTCATTTCTTTAATATAACCCTTTTAACAAACTCCCCCTGCTACATTTCGGAAGAGAGTTTGTAAATAGGCACAAAAAACCAAACCCTGACAGTCTGGTGATGTACAGAGCAGTTCTGCACACCGGAAAATGGTTTTGTTTGGGATCTTGACTTGTAAATGAGACCATGAGATTTTCAAATCTGAGTAAGGTCCCTCTTCTTGCAAGTCTGATGCAAATCAGACTGCAGACAAACTTCCTGAAATCTCAGTGGTGTGACAAATATTTTTTTTCTAGCCTTCATGGGAAGAAAAACATAATGCAGTCTAATTGGAATATTCATCAAGTCACAAAAACCAGGATATTAATTTGGGCATGCACTTTTCAGGGAAAGGTTCCTCCTATGCACCACCTGGGAATAATTTTAGACAAAACAGTTTCACTGAAATGATAAATAAAAGAGCTGTCAAATAGCAATTCTTCCCAAGGTCATTTAGTTATTTTCCTCTGTTCTCTGGATAAACCAAAACAGAACTGTCCTTGTTTGGAAAACATTAAAGAAATCTCTTTCCTTAGACATACAGTTGTTGTTTCTCTTCATTCTCTTCACAACCCTAAGTGTACTAAACCAAACACTTATTGGATGCACTGATTTAATTTCCCATTCTATGCTCAGTCAGATATTGTGGCTCAACCAGCTTATCCCACCAGTTAATCCCTTCAATTCTCTTAGTCTCTTTTCCTGACAAGTCAGATTTCTGATAATGTAATACTCAATAAGCTGAAGTAGTTCAAATCATAAATATATGTTAAGTAAACATCTTTACAAAATACTAACAAAGAGACAAATCCAGAATTCAAGATTAAATTTGCAAGAATCCACAGACCTCCAAAATCCAGAGATTTAAAAAAAAATCTAGTTACACTTTGGCCACATGTTCCAACTCTTCATGTCCCTCACAAGCAGCAAAGCTGCACACGAGGTCAGTGCCTTGGATCAGCTGCAGTGTTCAGGCAGGGCAAACTGCCCAGTACCTGCTCCAGATTGTGCTGGTGAAGAAGCCACATTACCTGGACTTCTCTGTTTGCAGATTTGAACAGTCAGATCCTGGACATACTCTGGGAATTGTTGGAAGCAGTCCCCATAGGACACCACTTTTATTCCATGCAGCAGCATATCTGCCTGGAGCTTAAAAAAGTGGTCTTCATTTTCTTTAAGCACCAACATGTAATGTTCTAGATCCACTTTGTTCTTTACTGTGTAAAGAAAAAGAGCTTGGAATATCTGGTCACGCAGAGTCTCTCCACAACCCAAAAACAAAAAAGACTTGTTTCGGTACAAGTTCTGAAGAACCTCCTGTGAAGGAACAGAAACAAAGAAGAGCCATAATTACTTCAGCAGACAAATGCTAAGGTCAGAACTTTTAAAATACATCAGCCAGAAAAGGACCAGCAGAGCAGAACCTCACTAGTGACCTGAAAAAACCAAATGTTTTAGGGCCAGGCCAAACTGACATTTCAAAACCATTGTTCTTACACCAAAAAGAAAGGCAAAATTATCATACAAATATGGGAGTTGGAACAAGATGATCTTTAAGGTCCCTTCCAACACAAGCCATTCCATAGAATTTAAATAGGCATGTAAGTGTTGCCAGCAAAGGAATTTAAATTAAAAGAATTAGGGTGACAGAATATTGCATTCCTGTTAGGCCAATCTCTAAATAAGGAAATTGAATATTCTTGACCAAATGTTTGATTTCCTATGACAGCTAAAATGATATTAAGTCCAGGATCCTAGTACCAGTTTAAACTCCTAAGAAACCTAACAATATGATGATGAATCCTTGTCCTGGTGTCCAGTATTTTGAAGCTCCTGTTCTTTCCAAAGGTAAATACAAACTGCAACATCCAGCTGAGGGGTTTGGTTGTGATTTACACAGCCACAGTACCCAAGGGCACAGACTGCCCTTGCAACAGAGCCATCTTCCTGAATAATTCTGAATAATTCCTCTGGCCCCCAAATATTTAATTTATATGATCCCATAGAGCCTTAGGTATCTTGTCTGCAGAAATTATAAGAAAACTGTTTGGCAAAACATAGTCAAAATTTTAAAGATCACACAAACCATGACTTCAGGATCTTGAGTAACATCTTTATATCCCGAGGGATCAAGGACCATTCCACAGGGATCTGTATATAAGCCATGAATATGAAGAACTCCGTATTTTATATGACCCCTTGCCCACTGAAGAACCTAAAGTACATCATACAAGATACATCCTTTTGTTATAATATATCACACTCACCATGAATCTGCAAAATTATACACCTGAACTGACTTATAAACCACTTAAAGCAGAAACAACTCCTTTTGCACTTTCCTACAGCAAGAGATTTTAATTACTAATTACCCAGCTCACTTTAAATCATAACAAAGAGGTGATGGTTGATACTGCAGCTGTCTCTGGCTTTTTGGGTTAAACAGCCAGTCAACCAGGAAGGAAGTTCCAGCAGCACTGACAGAAAAGGTATGAACAGCAAATTAACTACCAGCCAGGTGAAATTCTATTTGGCATTTTAACAATGAGTTAAATAATTTGTGGGTTTTTTTCCAGTAAATGGCAGGGAACTGGTTAACAAACATGTCACTGAAATTCTCCTTGGTAACTGTAACCAGAATTTTCAGAATAAAGAGATATGTAAAAGAAATGTTTGGGCATCTGCTGTAACCTATAGACATGCTTTAACAAATAACAACTTTTAGTCTTGACTCTTTAAACAGGAAAACATCTTCCAGTGCACCTTATGTGCTGACTTGTCATAAATTACGTCTAATAATTTTACTGCTCTCATTGTACCTTATCCTTATCTTTAAGGTCTAAAGATTCCATAGGTTTATCCTGTTGCTGACCAAATATTTCAAGCAAATTATCATAGTTTGTAGTCAGAACCATTGTGCCTCTCTCCATGAGCCTCAGGATGGATTGCAGAATCACAGGGTTCTGAATGTGTTGGTCTAAATTATCAAACACCTCCATTAAGCAATCCTGGAAGAAGTTGGGCTTTGTGTCCCCGGTACGCTGAGGAAAAAGGAGAGGAACACTCCATCAGGCCTATGTGCTCCGTTACAACTGCCTCCCACAGGAATTCACACCATCTGGCGACTTAATGACAAAGCATCCCTGTAAAAGAGGGCTTGAACAGTACACCAACCAAAACCACCCAAAACAAATCGCAGTTTTTTCCAGTGTTCTTGCCTCTACTTAGTGTAGCTCCAAACAATTGTCTGAGTTTCTCAAGAGAGCTTGTAATACAAGTGCAATAGAACAACACTAAAATTAGCTTACCCTGGATTCAGACATACCAGTATTTTATCAGTATTCAGCTATTCAGTATATTCTGGGTNGGGGGGGGAGGGGAGGGGGGGGAATGACAGTTTCTATGTTTTCATTCCTGGTTGAGAAAACTTTATTAATTATTGAATCTGCTATGAACACATGCAGACTTATTGTCACACTGGAGCTGTTGAGAGGCTCACCCCAGCCTACACTTAGCACTATGTCTGTCACCCAGATTATTTCAACTAGAAGGAAGACTTGGCAAAGGTCTCAATACAGTTTGAAAACCTCTGGAAACTCAGATGGATGACCGAGACTGGGCATGCATGGGCTGTTCTCAGGGAAGCATGAGCTGCACTGGTGATTGACAATGTGTCGCCCAACGTCATCAGTAGGCTCAAGACCTACCTGTACTTACAGGGTCTCTCCAGTTATAGCCACAGATCTAGAATTTCCTCTTTCAATCTCAGAAACATTACAGCAAATATTTAATAGTCAGGACTCTTGTTTACATTAAGTCTGATGAATGCTAACTTATACTAAAACTCAGGGATTATTTAGCCTCCCCAAAATGTACAATGTGCTGTATGATTACTCACAAAATTTCCATTTTCACCAAAAAAAAATCAACTTTTGGAAGTAATGTTCCCTTATAACAGAAAAAAAATACACTGTAGGCTTAGAAATTGACACAAGTTATAAACATACTCACTGGTGACATCTTCCTGATGAGATCATGTGCAACCACAAGCAGGTCTCGCTCTTTGATTACTTTCTTACGGAATTCAGTGACATCCCCCGGGTGCAGCACCTCCAGCTGCTCAGCTGCTCCAAGGACAGCCTCAATGCAGCTTCTCCAGGAGCAGAGTGCCGGGATTCCTGGGGCTACTGCAGCACTCACCCCCGTCCCAATTACCAGGAGAAGGTCCTGAGGCTGCTTTCTTATGAGACTTTTTAAGAATTTTCTTGAACACAGAAAATGAAAGTGTTCATTTTTCATGGTGCATTTCCTGGCTTGCCTGAAGAGTTCAGGGACTGACTCCAGAAGTTCACCTGAGCAATTAAAAGTTTCTGCAAAACACCAACCAACCAGCAGGAACACAATTCTCCATTCCCACACAACAGGATGAGACAGGCAGCCACAGAAGCTCATGGCCTCCCCGTAATAGCCTTGATGCCTTCTTGCCATTTCACACAAATAAATGTGTATGGTTAATGCCAGCCAAAATAAGGCAACAACTTCAAATCACTACAATCTCTGAGATCCAAACTGACAATTGCCAATTTCCAGGCCACTGGGCACACCAAACACCATTTCCTATGAAATTTTGAAAAAAGCAGGCAAAAAAATTGTCCAGTGACTGAACTAATACATGTGTGATAGAAAGGAAGTAGAACTATTCCAAGAAAACAAACTTTTGGTTTTTTCTGGGAAAAAGTGGAATATTTTATTCCATTTATGGAATCTCATTTATGATCACTGTAGGAGATGTGAACATAGCAGTTGTGCTGGTTCAGATGAAGGGTTCATCCAACTCACTATTTTGAAATTACTACCCACAGATCCCTCTCAGAGGTGTGTTGCTGTTACATCCATAGTCTCTGCACAAACCAGCATAGGGAAACGTGAGGAAAATCTGTCTTTCATGATTACTCAGCAAGTAAGTGAAAATGCATATAAACCATACAGCAAAATCACTTCTGTACAAACAAGGATTTCAGTAGTACAGAAACTCAGAACTCCTCTGACTTTCCGAACTACCTTTACAGATTTTCAGTTCCTGGTAACATGGTAATAAAGATGATTAACATATCTTTATTTCACAATCACCTGAAATTACGTAGGTCAAACTATAATGTTCAACTTAAAATGGCCTCAAGCAAAGCAATAAACATGTAGGTTTGGTTGTCAGCTAGTGCCTACAATTAAAATATGTTTGATGACCCCATGCCTTCCTGCTACATTTAGCCCAAATTGTTTCCTCTCATTATTTATTCCTCACAAACAACTTGAGTGAGCATGAAGTACTTGGTCAGTGAAGAAACTAGCTTATTTCAAGTTTTCAGGCATGATGTTGTTCTTGTATTCAATCTTCAGAGTTTATTCCCACTGTGGTTTCAGATTTTCATTAAGAGACAGTTTTGTATCAACTCTAATACAAGTTACCTGTATTTCTGCTCACTTCTAATTGTGGCCTCTTCTGGTGAATCCATCTCTGACCCCTGAATAAAACAAAAAGCAAAATAATTCTTAATATTACTTCTTAGAAAAAGCCCAAACCAAAATCAGATGTATTACTGTTGACTTTTTTCTCTTTATTCCTACCAACTATTTTAATATGAAGGCTCCATGTCACATCCCAGTGAAGCAAGGTACTGATGGAAACAAACCTGCCAAAGGACAAGTGTGCAAACCCAGCACACTCCAGTTAAGCTTCCAAATGCCATAGGACTGAGATAACAGAGATGCAGCTATTCATGCAGCTAAAAAATACTTGTGTCTAAATTCAGGGTAAAATTAATCATACCCACTAAAACTACAAGTAATTTCAAGTCAATTAATGAGTTTCTGATTTTATTTTTTTTTCATAATAATCAGTTTATTCAATCCAGTTTGTGGAAACCAGACTTCTACATGACATCCTGCTCACAAAAAGCGCTCTGTGAGCCACCTGGCTAAATGACCAGACTGCACAGTATGAGAGATTTTATTTAAAACACTTGCTGAGAAAAAAATAACTTATTTCTGTACCATCTATTATGTCTTATGTCTGAAGTACAAGAAAGACTCTGTCTTGGCAGGACAACTGGCTATGGGATCATTACTTGGAAACACCCAAGTTTCATTACATGGGTTTATTTTTTTATGAGGATGTAATTTTTGTTTGGCTTTGAGACACAGTTTTTGGTGGTGGTGATGGCAAACTGCAGTCCCTAATCCCTCAAATAAACATTGTGCCAGAGCCTAGGGCTCGTAAGGTAGTTGCCAGCTCTTACATTCATGTGCTGGAAGCTAATTTGGAAGCAAGACGCTCCAAGTTTGGAAATTATTTGACTAACAAAAAAAACCCAAACCAAACCAAAAACCCAAAAAATAAACAAACAACAAAAAAGAAAAGCAAACCACCCCAATCTCCCACGCAAAAAAACCCCAAAAAAACAAAACTTAAAAACCCACAAAAAAACCAACCAACCAATTCCAACCCAAACCCCCCCCCAAAAAAAAAGCCAAAACAACCCCCACCCCCCAAAAAATCCCTCCGAAAAACCCTACAGATGTCTTCAGCAAATGCACCCATGGTGTCTTTTAAGGTGGAAAAAATCTTTTCTTGTTGTAATATTTATTTTCTCTGTACTCCCTTCTCTGATCAACAGTATCCTATGGAAGTGCCCCACTAGCACATCCAAAAATCAGGACAATAATCTGTCTAGGGCAAAGCACTTCAAAATCACACAGAACCATCGAGGCTGGCAGAAACCTTCCAGATCATCAAGGCCACCACCCCAGCATTACCGTAACCACCCCTAAAACGTGCCCCCAGGTGCCACAAGACTCCTTCATACATGGGAACATTATGAGTGCACAATGCAAAAACAACACAGGAAGGAAGGGCAACTTACTTTTGTGGAAAAGATAGTTGTTATTTTATAACCCCATTCAAGAAAGCTTCATTAATTACAACTCCTCAAATCTAATAAAAACATCTCACCACTGCTGTCAATACCAACATTTCAGACCTCGCTGTTCCCTTTTAGCTCCTAAAGTTGCTTCCTTGAAGGCGCAGCCGTGCAAGGAAGCGGGAGCAATGATCCCACACTCCTCACAGAGAAATGGCTGTGATAAGCGATAGAGGTCAAATCTCCCCGCGGTCCGAGCACTGGGAGCTACTCCGGAACATCCTCCGGGACTGACCACAGGTGTGGACAGCTGCTTTTCCACAAGGTTTCCTCACGGCAGGCTGGAAGTGGGAGCCCACTGTGGTCCAAGGATGCCTGACAGCCGGGATGGTAGGTGGGTCCTTACTCCCAACACAATGAAGGGACATCAAAACAACTTCTAATTTCACATTTTTCCTGCTCAACACGCTCCGTGAAATAAGAGCTCTGAAATAAGTGGAATATTCACCGACTGAAACTCCAGGTCACCGGGCTGACTCGACGAAGCGGGTGTTTCCATACTCTTTTATATCTGAAAACAGCCTAAAACGTTCAACCCAAAGGCAGCAGCGGGAAAAGGAATGCCCCGTCTCGAGCCCGCCAATTCCCTCTGCGAAGAACCACGCCTGGAGCAGAAGCAGCGGCGGAACAGCCGCTCCTGCCGATCCCAATTCCCTGCCGGCTTCCGGGAGCGACCCGGACGGGCTCCGGAGCCGAGCCTCCCGCCGCTGGGGAAACAACCACCCCGCCGCCGAGGTTCCGGGCAGCTCCGAAATGCAGATTCCGATCAAAATCTGCTCCCAAACCGCGGCCGTTCCGCTCAAACCCCCAGGAGGGTGGGCGGCGAGGAGGCGAACGGGTCTGTGCCCTAGGGCTTGGTCCAGGAACGGGCATGGGACCGGCCGCGGGTCTCTAAAAGCACTGAAAACCTCTGAGAGGCAGGAGTAGACAGCGGCGGGTCTGTGCCAAATACAGCAGGCAGCTCTCAGTTACAGAAGGAAGCGAACTGGATAACCCGCATATTAAGCAGTTGGTGCTCTGAAAACGTACTGGTGATAGAGGTGTTAGAGATGAAAAACATTACGGTGAGGAGAATGAAAAAAAATAAAGGAATAAACGGCAGTGTTACTGTGAAAAATGCATATTATATGATTGGCTCTTCGCAAATATTAGAATGAATACTATATGCTAGGTGGTCTTCTTTGCTCTGGTGGTCTTCTCCGAGGAAGGCTCCTATCTTCTTCCTCAGTATTTCTTGCTGATCCTAAAGCAACTCTCTAGATATGGTTACAATATTTTAGCTCCTAACAATGCAACTATGCAAAAATACTTGGCAACTGTCTTATGATTCTGTGATTTGTTACATAAACTTATGGTTTGATTGCAAGCATCTACTGCTGACTGTGGACTGCATTCACTTATTGCTATTCTGTATCTCTTGTTGTATGGTTTTGCTGTTAGTTTCACAAGCACCCCCTTTCTTTATTATTTTGATGAACAAAAAGCCTTTCAATAAATGGTGCTTAATCTATCATAAAGACTGTAATTTTTTTTTCATTCCTTATTTGAAGCAGTGTTATCTGGCACACAGGCTGGATTGATCAGCAGATACAGAAGTATGCAGAAGAAATAATTTCTGACTGTGTGTTGGAGGTTGAGTTTCTTTCCTTTTTACTAATGGAATTTTTTCCCATTGAGTTGCTAAGACGCACTGATGGCTGGGTGCTTGAGATGGGGGGAGGTGACCAGGCCTCAGGGAAGGAGGGTGTCTGGTGGCACTCTGGTTTTTGGGAGTTTCTCTCGGAGGGGCAGAGATACCGTGAGAATAGAGGCAGGTAAAAAAGACAGCAGTTGGGGCGTTGGGGACTGCTCTTGCTCTTTGGCATCAGAGGAGGACACCCAGGCTGTTGAATCCACCGTCACCGCTGGAACTCAGCCATGAGGGACCTATCGCCACCTGCTTGTGTGCCCCGGGAAATCCTGAACTTCGCCTCTCCCTGCCCCGCTCAGAGCCATGCTGTTGCTGCCCACCCTGCTGTGTCTTTGGTACTGTAATGAATGGGCCAGAAGATCCGCTCCTTTTCAAAGGCCTTTATTAAATAGACAGCCTTGGGGTGGGGGCCCGAGGGGCCACGCACACTGCCGCTGCTCCCACTAGACACCGCAGAGAAAGAGGAGTGCAGTTTTGCCGCTTGGGCAGAACTGGGGCTTTCGTCCTCATGTGAGTATTCCATAGGAAATCCTCAGTGGTTTCGGAGTTCTAGGAGTGTTCTTCTCATGGAGTGCGGCTGAAGTTATGGTGTTAAAACGAAATCCAGCTCTGGTTGGTGGTCAGCTGCTCCTTATCTTCTTGCCAGCTTGGGAATGTTATTTTCTTTAGTTTTTATGGTGGCTCGTTGTCTCTGGGGTCTTTCTTTTCGGCTGCTACTGAATGTCCCTTAATTTGCATATGTGCGCAAAGTCCTTTGGGAGCAGCGGATACCTGACGGAAAGGGGGTACAGGGAAAGGGTGTACATAAAGTGAAAGGAACAACCAGAACGAAAGAGGAGATGAACAACTGGAACAGGTAAGTTATGAAAGGAGTGAACATCTAGAACAGGTAAGTCCTTGTTATAACTACAAGGGGATGAACAATCGAGATAGGTAAAGGGGGATGACCTCCCAGAACATAACGGGCTCTTCACTTAACAATACTAAAAGGGGTCTCGGGACACCTCTGCAACAAATACATAGTGGTGAACGTTCTTTTAATTACCAGTTTTGACCCTGTTTATTTACCACGGGTAATGTTCTGGGTTTCTCCACATGGTAGCCAGCACCATCCCAGAATTCCAGCTACCACCGCGGAACTTCTAATACCTCTCATCCACCACCCCAGGATTTTTGCTCATTCATGCCAGCTTTGGTGGTAACTGCACCAAAGAGAAAAGTGCCGGCAGCCGAGAAGGCTTTTACTGTGTCTCTGGTTCTGTTTGTTAATGCCATAGTTGTTGTTTTGTTTGCCTTGTTATACATACTAGTGAAGAACTGTTATCCCTATCCTCATATCTTTGCCTGAGAGCCCCTTAATTTCAAAATTATAATAATTCAGAGGGAGGGGGTTTACATTCTCCATTCCAAGGGAGGCTCCTACCTTCCCTAGCAGACACCTGTCTTTCAAACCAAAACACTGTGTAATTCAAGAAAGTACCATAGCACCTATAACATGCTAAATGAATATTGCAGAAATATCTGTAATATGGATTTCTACTCTTAACTAACTTGACTTTGTAGCCATAGCATTCTTTTAACACTGCTGCAAGTGTAAGGTAAGGTTTATGCAAGACAAACAGAAGAAATTCCTTTCTGTGTTTTTAGGGCAGAAGACTTTAGAGGCAATTCGAGGACCTTTGTCACCTAAGTGAAGAAAGGAACTGACAATATGAGAGAAGTTAATTTGCTCTAAATACTGAGATATTTGTGGTGGTATGGGGGTGCATGCATATTGCTGTGGTCTGTTCATTAACAAAGGACTCCTGACAATAATTTCAGAAGGCTAAATATGATTTATTAACACAACTCCATAATTCATAGGATTTAGGCTATAATCTGCCCAGGTACAGAGCTCAGATGCTTACTTCTTCATCCTCTGTACAAGAACGCTAGAATGCTTACAATATTAAAGAGATAACAGTCCTTCACCTCATAGGTTGAAAGAGAGAACCTCTGTCTCCCACTCTCAGGAGACAGGCAGAGCAATCCAAATGTCCTTGAAACACAAACCAGAGATTTTGTTTACAGAAACTTATACAGAGTAAAAAGACAGTAAAAGATGCTTTCCCATGGGAAGATTTTTCTGCAGGCTTGCATACAGAGAAACTTATAATATGTTCTTGCAACACATGCACAACCCTCTCATCCCTGGGCCTTGCTCTAGGGTCTCAGAGGCTTCTGATAAACCTTGACTGGATCATCTGAGGGGTGAAGAGTCCTGTGAGCGAACCAGTCCAGCTGTGAGGCACTCCCTGACCATACCAGGAGCTCTAGCATGGTAGAGGTGGGAACAGTCAGCTTCTCAAGAAAGGTGGGAAACAAAGGATAAGCAATTATCCTTTGTAGCCCCAGTAAACCATTTACCTGACTCAAGTGGAGTGGCACCATTGTTCCTGCATTTTGGGAATAAAAGCCCAGTAATTACCAATTATTGGGTTATAGCCAGGTTGGAAACTTACTGGTGACCAAAGTCAACAGTCTTGGGACCCTATAAACAGTGGTCCTGAATTAGACCCTTTGAGCTCTCCCAGGTGGCAGTGGCTGTGCCAGCACCTCCCTCTGAATGGGACCCGCCTTGGAGCTCCAAACCCTACAGCTACACCTGGAACAGCTTCAGCCTTTCCCAAGATCTTGCCTGTCCATATACATTTTATCACACACATGGTGAATAACATAAAAAACTTTCCAGTCAAAGTCCTTTCCAATCAGCAGTTTCAAATCAGATGCTGTCACTAGATTACCTGTGCTAGCATAGAAATAGATCTAGCAGTTCACATATGAGTTTTCCTACTGGCCAATGAATTTAACCTGAGGGAGCTCAGCACTATTGCGGCACCATGCAGCAGGTTGCTATACCAAAGCCAGACACCCTCATGTCTACACCTGTAATGGAGCATTTCAGTTGGGGGCAGGTAATTCACATTTTACCTTTACACAGAAACATTATACACTCAGTGCTACTTCCTACTGTGTTTTAAGAGCAGAAATCAACTTTTAAGAAGTAAGAATTATACCTGTAATGTTGTATCTGATGCAAGAAGTGGGTTACAGACATCTAGAAAGTTTGGGTCATACAAGCAAATCCCATCACTCCCCACTCTGAAGAGGTATTGTTTCAGGGTATCAGAAATTTTGCTGACATCTCCTGCATCTGTGAGTCTGGGAGGCAATGCACAAATTATGTATGTGGAACAAAGCAACCTTTTAAGTCCAAACTGCCCCCACTTGCTTGCTGGAAGGTGCTGTCAGACACTTTGCTGCTGCTATCTGTCACCATAGAGCTTATTGCACTTGCTGCAGGAAAGATCTTTAACAAGGCTGTTAGAACAAGTTTAGCCCTTTCCATTCACCATGTATTTAATTGACATCTTTCACTTTTACCCCCAAAAAATCAAAGTCTTGCTTATCCCAAGACAAATCAAAAATCAGCTACCAGTTTGGCTGTACAGTGATCCTACTCCTTCCTGTAAGTTTGTTGGTGAAGCTCTTTACACTTATCTTTCAGAAACTGTAAAGGATCTCAATGCAGCTCAGAGCAAGAGTTTTTAGTAGCTATCATTGCCAGATTCCTCTTTTCCAAACAGAAAAGAGAATCTGATGGAGTAGGAAGGAGGGTAGCAAAGGCTGCTCCGCCTCCTGCCCTCCTCCCCCATGTAATGGCTCCAATGAACAACCAGCAAGTCCTGCTATTTCAGAATTAATCCTGTAGCCAAGGCAGCGTTCCTGTAGTCACAATTCATCTCTTGGCACAGCAGCCCTTTGGCCTCTGGTCTCACAACACCTGGACCTTCCAGGATCAAAGTGTGTAGGGGCTGCACACTAGATCGTGAGGGATCTCCATTTCTGCCCAGCCAGAAGCACCAGCGCTTCCAGTGGAATGTGAAAGCCCTCACAGGTTCTAGCAAAACATGACTGCATCCATTGAAAGCTGCATTGCAAAGATGCAGCTCTCAAACCTCCACTGCTGCACAGCCAAGGCACAAGTCCCAAGCTCTGTAACTGGGAGGTAATTTTTTTTTATAGCCTCCTTCAGCTGTACAGTGCTGTCAGCAGTGAAGGAATGGCAGTTTTTCCAAAGCTGTGGTACGTTGGGAACAGTTCCTGTTAGAAAGCATTCCGCTGTACTCCTGGAAGAGAGTTCCTGCAACTGGTTGGTTGTGAGATGTTTTTAGCTCTGATCCAATGCAAATTTAAATCCGTTTTAAAAGGGAGAAGTTTCTGGCACAGCTTAGAAATAAAACTTGAGGGTCAGTGCTCAAGTTAGTGGAGTTCTGATACCCCTGCCTTTAATGGGAGCCAATGGCATGTAAACAGACAATACCTGTGAAAAATGCATATTATATGATTGCCTCTTCGCAAATATTAGAATAAATACTATATGTGTTATGTTAGAAAGTTATGTTGTATTAATTTTTGTAGTGCTGTATTAATCCTTTAAATGCAGTTTTTTTGTTAAGGCATAATATTAAAATAGAAACTATGTAATGTAAGATACTTTTTGTAACTAACTCAAGGAATGGATAAGATAACCAAGAAATTCTTCAGCTAAAGAAAACAACACGAAGACACAAGAAAAGAGTTATTGCCTCCTTATCTTACCTTAGTAGACTCTTTGGAGCCAAGAAAATGATTTGCACCATGAGACGAGAAACAGAAATTAAACAGAAGACACCCTTTGTTTGAGAAGAATGTTTGAATCGTGTATGAAGAAATATGAATATGCAACAAGCTATTATTTTTAAGTGTCAGTCCCTTGTGAGTGCTTTGTGCTTTTCCTAGAGAGAAGTACCCGAACGTCCATAACTCTTTGCTTTTCATTGTCTCTTTTATTGTCCTAACCTTAATTGTCCAAATTTGTATTACCTTAAATTTTTTATTATTAAACTTTTAAAATTTTTAAAACACAAGTGAGTGGCGTTTCTCACACTACCCAAGACATGCTCTTTCTTTAGGCTTACTTCCCCAAATTATAACACTTCTTGCAGCTAGGTCTTCCTGCTCTCCCACTCTCCACTTCAGTAACTCTTAGCCTGGCTCTGGTAAATCAGCAATAGGGAGGTTTTTGGAGTGGTGTTAGTCTTTTTTTTTTAACTTGAGTAGGTAAGTCAAGTCTGATAGTGACATTAACAAGGATAGAGCCAAAAGTTACAGCACTTTTCCAGAAATTCCTCATACCCTCAGCTTTTTAGTATGCTGATGCATTTTCTTACCAATAGAGCTGCATATAAGCTGTTATTGTTATGAATAAAATTTGGGCAAGGAGATCTTCTGCTCCTTTAAAAATGCCTTTATTAAGTGACAGCTCTTTATTGGGAATAGGGGGTGCTGCTGCCGCCGCTGCCACCGCCCCAGGGTTTGTGGACAAGGAGGAGGTACAGTCCTGCCATT
>VXAX01006481.1:0-66711 GCA_013399835.1 Leptocoma aspasia | reverse complement strand
ACTACCGCGGCACCGGCAACGAGGTGCTGCCCATGTCCCACCAGGGTGAGCGCCGGGGAGCGGCGGGGGGCTCGCGAAGAGAGGGGGCCCCGCGCCGGGAGCGGCCCCTTCCCTCCTTCCCTCCCTCCCTCCCTTCCGTCGGGGCGTGCGGGAGCAGGGACGGCCCGGCCGCAGCCCCAGCCGCACATCCGCGGCGCGGCTCCTCGGTAACAGCCGGGAATGTCGCTACCTCTCCCGCACCACAGGAGTTTCTGCCCGGACTGGCCAGTGCTGTTTCGGGCGCTGATGATGTTTTTTCTCTGATTAATGAGTAACCGTGTCCGAAATCTGTGGCTGCTGCTGGGGCTGAGGACGAGTGGGTGTTTGCCGAGCGCTCCGGCCGGGCCGGGCCCCGGGTTTCTGGCCTGAGCCTGTAGTCGCCGGAGGTGATGGATGCGGAGGTTTGCAATGCCTGTTAAGACTGTGGAGTTGATTTGGGCTGTAAAGTAGGCTGGGTTTCCATGCTCAGGCTCTGTTTCTCCCTATGCCCCACACACTAACCAGCTCAGACATAAGCAAAGTACGAGAGTCTTCTGTAGGTAACTTTTCAGCATCAAAATGCCACTTCTAATACAAGTAGCTGAAGGTCTTTAAATGTTATTTTCCAGTTGGCACAGGCTGATAACAGAGCTCCTCTTCTCTTGCTGTGGAAAAGTCTCCTACTTAGTGGAAGGTTTTTCCTGACCTGCCCATCTTTAACACGAAGAATGAGATTTGGATGTGTTTTAGGCTAATGTTACCTGAGAAACAGACCTAGGCTGAAAGCTGTGTAAATGCCTTCTGGTGGCAGTCGAAGCAGGTGCCACTCACAGGATGAGTGGCTTTGGTGGCTCTGTCCAGCTGTTGGACAGACACGCACTCCTGGGTGTGTTGGAGTTCAGTGAAGTGACATTGCTTTAGGAAGTCCCATCTTCTGGAGAGAAATTGAACAATGAAAATAAGTACTGCATATTAAAGCTCTTGAGTGGTTTGAAAAATAATTATGTCCTTGCAGCAACCGTCTTAGAAGGTGTGGAGAGGATTTCTGTTAGCAGTGGACGCAAGTGTTCTGGTGAGACAAGAAAACAGTAGCTGCCTCTGGAGGTTTGCTGTCTTAATGAGCTTGCAATCTTAAAGAGCTGTAGGACTGTTGGCACTCTGCTTTAAGAATTCAAAACATACAGTCTGGATAGGCTTTGGCCTTTCTGAGGCAAGGCTTTCTTATGTAATCAAATCATCAGCTGACAAATGCTGTTGAGATCTCACTATTGCTGAGCGAGTTCCTCCTGCTGAACTGTCCCTGCCTGAGCCCTGCTCACTGTGTGCCTGCCTGATCCTGCAGCTCTTGGAGGAGCTCCCTTGGCACTGCTGGCCTGGGTAGGTCACTGCTGAACCTGTTCTTGAGGGGAAGGACCATGTGCTCCTGCCCCTCCTCCGTCCTGGCTGCTGGGAGACTTACAGCATCTTAACCGTGCTGGGAGCTGCCTCTCGAGATGAGGAGATGAGCCACGGGCTCTTGGCAGGGTTTGCTCCAAGAGGAGCTCCCTCCTTTCCTGTGCTGTCCTTAAGCTTTCTGCTGAGGCATTTACATCAGAGTGGCTCTAACTGTCCTGATTATCCTGCATGATGGGATGGATACTTGAGGGCATGTTGAAACTTCCCAGCTGAACTGCAGACAAATAGGACAGGGACTCCTTGGAGAAGACAGCTTCTGACAAACCACTTATTTAATCTGCCTGACTCCTCCTTGCCATGTCGTAGCACAATTACTAAGCTAAGCGTGGGCTAAGGTTGTTGCTGCTGTTGCTTTTATTGCTTGTCCTTGTTTTAGTCCCTCACTTTCTTTCCTCTTCCACCCTCCCTTTTCTTCTTCTCTGGATATTGAGTCCCTTTTCTATTGTTGCATCTGCCTGCAAGTCCCTGTTCTTGGCTCTTCCCACAGCCATGCTCTTCCTTCTGCTTACGGGGCTTTGGTGACACACTGTGCTTGGGCCACCCGTGCCTTCTGCCCCTGCTGCGGGCCAGTGCTCTCTGCTCAAACTCCACAAATGTTGCAGGCTTTGAACACAGCATGGCCAAGATGGAGCAAGCTACGAGTCATCAGCCTCATTTGGTTTGCCAGGTGCAGGATATTCCCTGTATAATGCTGATGAGCTCAGCCTACAGCAGTACCCCTCAAACTTAGGAGGTAAGAGCTGCTCATAACTGTGCTTTGGGATGGCTCCCCTCTCCTGGCCTCATTGGTGGCACTGGGTGCTCTAGCTCTCCTGGAACCAGTGGGGAAGGTGGCTGTGCTCATTAAAGAATGGGCTTTGTGCAGCTGCAGCTCCCACCATGTCTGTAATGGCTGTAGCTGTGCGAGCAGTGACTTTGCAGTCTGGGTTTCCTTTGGCTTCATTTCTGCTCTGACTGGAGCCATATGCCATCAAGTGAAACCAAACGAGGCCAAACACCTCCTCCAAGCTGAGGCAGTGGGAAGTAGCAGGAGATGGCTTTGCTGGGGTGAGGGGGAATTAAACCAGCAGTACTGAGTGCTCTCCTCTCACCTGTGGGGCATGGAGCTGTCATCTGCCTGGCAGAGAAGGAAGATCTGTGTGGGTGGGCTCTGATAAAGTGTATGGCACAATCCACTTTTCTTCAAAGAACTTTGGTAGCAACAAAACACACAGTTATTAACAGAAGCTTATAAAAAAGTGTGGTAGGCCTTTTTCTGGGGTGTTCAAACTTGGCTTTTGAAGCAGCTTTCTTGCTCAGAGACTTAAATGGGCCTGTATTTGCAGCAATGTTCATCCTAGTCATCCTGCTTCCAGAGACTTTTTCTTACAATCATCATGTTTAGTCTGATGAATTCTTCATTGCATCAGTGCTCCATATAACCTTTTGGTGTGCCAGCTGTAAAAAAAAAACAAACCTAAACTACAAAAACAACCCAACAAAAGCAAACCACTCTGGCAATTAAAATAACAGAATGCAGTGAATAGCCAAATCAGATATGATCAAATCCTGCCTAATCATCTCTAACACGTAGAATGTGGAGAATTTAATGGAGTCCAAAGTAAAGTGTACTTTGTGGTTTATAAGCACAAACCCATATCAATTAGCAAACTTGAGTTTTAACTGTGAACATTTTAAGATGGTACCGCTCTGTGTCAGGCTGAGCAGGGTTTCAAAGTACAGTTCTGTGTGCTCACAGTTGCACCTCTCTGTAATCTCTATTGACCTTCTGAAAAAGACATTTGATTGGAGAAAACCAGCAGCATGTGGGGAAAAAAGTGCAGGGCAAGAGTTGATTTGTATTAAAGGTGGACCTTGCCTTAAGGTAGAACCAGGCTGTTGGGTGGCTTTGGCTTGAGGGCATGGTGGTGCCCGTGGGAAGCATTCTTTGGTGTTCAGTATTTCCTTGCAGCTGGTGAGGAAGGATTCTTTGCAGGTCAGAAAGCAACTGTGAGAATTTTCTTTGGTTTCTCTCTTGTGGTGTAACTCTAGACTTGAGAAGCACATCACCTGATCTGCAGAGGGCTTATTCTGGGGGAGCACACTAGATGATTCTGGCTCAAGCAGTAACAGCTTGTCTCAGGCTAACAGGATCTGGTTCAAGTGTAAACTTGCATCAGTGGGTGAAAGGGGAAGGGAAGGTTAAATACGTAGCACTGCTACTTATTCTGCAGGAATTTCACTGAGGTGAAGGCTTAACCTCCATATGCTTGGAGAAAACAGTGTAGGGCAGAAGTGTCTAGTTGTGCTCCACTGCTTTTTGTGAGGTATGGTCTTCAAAAACAAGCTAAAACTTTACCAAGGTATTAAAAGGCCGATGTGACCTGTAAAACCACTAAAAGATTGAGTCAGAATTGTAATCCCGAGGCAGGCTGTGCTGAGACTGTGTAAGCCTTGTGTCAACAAATAGTGCACCTCTCTTTGCAGTCTGTGAAGACTTGTGCTGAGAACGTCTGAGGAGAGGAATGAGGATGGAGGGTCTAATTAAAGACACTTCCTCTCTCATGTTCCTTGGCCACAGCCAGATGAGGCTCTGCAGATCATTAAGCCTTTCCTACAGTTCCTTTTTGAGAAGGAGCTTGCTTGCACCTGTGCCTGGATGGTATTTGCAGTCTGTAGTGTCTGGAGTTTGTAGTTCTTTGCATCTGAGAATAGCTTTTTGATGTGTATGTGCTGCAGCTTTGTCTTCATGTGCTCAAACTCAGTTTGGTTCTACTGGCTGCCTGGTCTAGAGTAAATTAATGTCACAGGTGTCGTGGCATTCAGATAAGCACCTGTAGCACATGGGTCTGGCTGGTGACCCTGATCTCCCACCCTCAGGGGGTGGTGGGGTGTGACAGTGACTGGGGCTGCCCCCAGCACGACAGTCTGTGAGCAAACAGGAGGGGCATTGAGAAACTGGATGAGACTAACTGGTGCTATTGACAGCTTCTGATCCCTGTCCTTGCTCTTTATGATATCATTTCAGTACCTCTGTGCCATGGAAAACTGTAGGGTAGGCATCATCCCTTAGACAGCCTGTAATAGGTCTGTGAAGTGCCCTTGCACTTTGGGTTTACTGGGCTGCTGAAATGTGAAAGGATAAATTAAAACCCTAAGTGACAGCTGTGGTAGCAGAGGCTTCATTGTGAGGGACATCATGTCTTTAAGACAATGACAGTGCTTGTTTGCCTCCAGCCTTGAATGTGCTGGTGAGCACACAGCAGTCAGCTCAGCACAGTTCCCCACTGTGTCCAGTGTGACCTGTCATCTTTGCACAGACAGATGCTTTCTGGCTGAGACTGTGCCCATTTACATCATTTTACCATTAGCTTTCTCAAACTCACTTGTTCCCAGTGAACACTTAGCTGCCACCAGCATGGGGAGAGCAAGGGATATTAGTGGTGAGCTCATTCTCATTCAGGGACGGTGAGCAATGTATTTACTAAATCAAAACTGCTGAAAACTCTTGAGTAAACTCGCCAAAGAATTTTCTTTAGGAATTTTGCTTGCTGTTTCTCTAGGAGGTTATAGATGCTGTTTGCTAGATTGAAAAGTGGTACTTTAGTCTTGCAGGTGCCACTGACCAAACAACATGTGAAGAGAGCTGTCCTACAAGATCTCATTCATTTCTGTGCCCTTGAAAAATGTTACTGTCCTGGCTGTTGTTGCAGAGGATGATTTCATGTTGTAAATGTTCTAAGATTTATGGGATGGGAACATTAATGTAAGACTTTAAGGCTCAGAAGGGGGGGGAGGGGGAGAAAAAAGGGTTGGTAACTGTTGGATTCACTTGACAAATAACAGCACTATTTAAACTGAATGGAGTGCAGGTTGGTTTCCACTTCCAGTATTCCACTGTGATGCCATTCAGGGAGGCCTGGACAGGTGGAGCGCTGGGCAGAGAGGAGCCTAAGGAAGTTCAGCAAGCATCTGCACCTGGGGAGGAATAACCCCAGCCAGCTGTACAGGCTGGGGCTGATCTGTTGGAAAGCAGCTCTGAGAAGAAGACCCCACACATCCTGGTGGACTCCTATCCATGACCAGCAGTGTGTTCTTGTGGCCAAGAAGACCAATGGGATCCTGGAGTGCATTAGGAAGAAGTAAGGGAGGTGGTCCTGCCCCTCTGCCCCTGGTGAGGCCTCATCTGGAGTTCTGTGTGCAGTTCTGAGCTCCTTGGTTCAAGACAGACATGGACAGACATGGAACACCTGCAGAGAAGGCCTGTGAAGATGATGAGGGACTGGAGCATCTATCATACAACCAGAGGTTGAGGGAGCAGGGCCTATTTAGGCTGGAGGTGAGAAGACTGAGAGGGGACCTCATCAGGGCACACAAATGTGTTATGGGTGANAGACTCTTTTCAGTGGTGCCCAGCACAGGACAAGGGACAGTGGGCACAAACTGAAACAGAGAAAGTCCCATCTGAATAGGAGGAAAAACTTCTTTAGTGTGAGGGTGACTGAAGACAGGAACAGACTGCCCAGAGAGGTTGGGGAGTTTCCCTCACTGGAGATATTCAAAACCTGTCTGGTTGTGATCCTGTGCAAGCTGCTCTGGGTGACCCTGCTTTAGCAGGGGCATTGAACTGGATGATCTCCAGAGGTACTTTTCCACCCCAGCCATTCCATGATTTTGTGTGAATGCTTGTCCCTGCATGCTGGAGGCCTTGTGTGTTTAGGAGGAAGAGATCAGACATAGTGCCATATGTCAAGTAAAGCAAGCTGAAAATAGATTTAATTAAGCTTAGGTAATAGTGTGAGGAAAAAGGCAGTTCAGTCAAACAGTTTAGATCCTAAGGGGCTGTAGCTTTAAATAACTGCAAAAAAACCTGAATGTAAATTATTATTTAATCTTGCTGCCAGCTAATGTTTGTGCAGAACATGAAAAGCAGGGGAAGAAAGAACAAGCCTACACGTCAGCTTATTCAGGCTTATATTGCTCCTGAACTATGAGTTCAATCACCGTCCCCTCTTGCAAAGGGGAGAGCTTATCACAGGGCAGTAAAGGTGTTTCCTCTGACAATGTCTGAGATGGAGGATGGTTGTGGGGATGGGCACATTCCTGATGAGGTTTTGCCTTGTTTGTGTGGATGACAGCATTTTAGTTTTAGTTTTTTATCCACACTGTACCATGGATGAGAGCAGAGCTGGCCAGCAGGGTGTGGTTTCCCAGTGTCTGAGGCCAGTGTCTGAGGCCAGGGAGAGCCCTCGTGTCCCTAGAGTGGGGTCTGCTGCTGGGACTTGATGGCTTTTATGTGCAGTGCTGGCCTGTCATCTGAGGTGAATTACGTAAGGTTGGTAATACCAGCTCAGTCTGTATGCACTGTTTGTTTGTTTTTCCTCCTACTGTAACAGATAACAGAAAGCTTGTACCAGCCTGTTTGATAACCACCAGAAATCCTGTTTCTTACTGTTCCAGTACAGTGAGATAAGCAATGTTCAAGATGTTGTATTTTTTTTTCTAAACATGAAAGATAGACTGTCAGATACTCTTACATACCTGAGGAGCCAGGTGTGCTAAACTGGTACGAAATGGTTGGAGTGTGAACTGACAATGTCTTTCCTGTTCTAAAGAACAGGAGATAGTTTGATGTCCTAATGCCTTTTTTGCTGATGGTGGGGTTGGAAGGGTGCCAGGGGAGTACCTCTAGCTCCTTTGACTAAGGTGTAAGGCACAACTATTACTGATCTGTGCTGTAAGCACCATATCTTACAGATAAAAACAATGATCCAGGCACCAAGGCTAGAGTTGTGTTTAATCTCCTGAAAGAGCCTTCAGATAGCATTTCTGCCATGGTGCTGTGGTTAAGGAGAACCTGTTCGTTCTTTGAAAATTCAAACTCCAAAGTCTGCACTTTACTTTTTTTTGCTTTTTTTAAATATATGAAACATTCAAAATCAAAAGTAATTTCTTCCATTCTGCTTTTTCTGAGCGGGTGGCTTATGTGGTGGCCAGCTGGGGCTGTTGAAATGGATTGGTGATCCCACCAGGAGCAAGGATGGGATGGGGATATTCCCAGGTGGAGTGCTGGGAATGCTGGGGTGAGCTGTGCTGGTCCTGGGGAGAAGCACCATGGCTGTGCTATAGCAGAGGCATTGGTTGCACGAGGTGCTCTCTGGACAGAGTGAAGGAATACTGGTGAAACTGTGGGCACTTAATTTCAGTCTAATTAAAGGTGAGGCAAAACTTCAGACTTTGAGAAAGCGGGGGGGGGAAAAAATGATGGTATCCAAAATGTTGGAGGCTGTGTGTGGCACATGAGGCTCGTCCTTGTTCTGAAACAACTTACCTACTTAGCATGTTTTATACCTTATTTCTTAAGAATGCCCTCAAAACTATTGCTTTCCTCACATATTTTCACTAAACTGTGTTGTAGCTTGGTCTGTTTCCAAAGAGAAAAAGGGTCCATCAGTTTGACATCCTGTGCTTGGGAAATGGTGATAGAGACATTAGAGAGACATTTGGCTCTCGCTGTCCAAGAAAAGAAGGATCTGTGGAATTTGCCCGAAGTTACACTGAGGCCTTTAAACCAAAATGAAGGGGTCTTTCATGACTTAATTGAAGCTTGGTTTAAACAATGCAAAATGGTTGCAATGCCTGAATGACCTGAGAAATTACTTTTGAGTGAGGGTAGAGGAAGTGACTTGGAGTTCTTGAGTTGGCTTTGGTCAGTGGATTTGTTTGGCCTTGAGGTCTGTACCTTGCCTTGATGTGTTTTAATGCATAAATAGATTGTGGTTTTATTGCTAAAGGTGAGCATTTTTAAGGCACAGATTAGGCACCATTGCATTCTAAATATTGCGGGGCAAGTGTTCTCTAGGCCTAACAGCTTGGTTCAGGATAGATTTATCTGTAGCACACAAAAATGTAGCACTGGGTTACAATAATCACCCTAAATGAATGTGAAAAGGCAGGTGTGTACTGTGCAAAAGTTAATTTTCCCTGCTCCATGCCCCCCCTTGCACATCTCATTTCTCTACTGAATTGTCAAAGCTGTAACTTCATGTTTAGGAGCAGAAGTGTACTGGCAGAACAAGTGAAATCTTTGCAGGGCAGAGTTTTGTATAGGTATTGATACCTATTGATAAATAGATCCAACTCCACTCTATGTCTAAGTCAAACTGATCCAGGAAGGTGAAACTTTGATTCCAGCCATGCACTCTCCTTGTGGACCCAATGCTCTCCCCTGCCCCAGCAAACCATTGGGGTTCATGTGCTTCTTCAACCCATTTCCTTCAGATTTTGACCAGATGCTGCCTTACAGTTTGGGAGGTGCTCAAAGAAGCAGGCTGTGTTTTCCTAAAGAGTTGAAAAATTTTCCCTTTTCAGTTTCACAGGAAATGGGAAAGGAAAGAGGCTGGGAAATGTTTAACTGAACAGGTCTTGCTTCTGTTTAGCAATGAGCCCATTATCAGCTAAACAGGCAGCAGATTAATTTCACCTTCTAGTGTTCCTTAAAAGCTGCTTCATAAGCTTCAGCTGAACCACAAAAGCTGACACCTGGGCAAAGAACTTGGGTTGCTGTGAGGTTTTTGCCATGCACAGCTAACTGACTTCCCTCTGCTTTGCTGGAGTCTGGATGGGGAAAAAGCTGAGAGCAGCTGCTGTGCTTGAAACACCTTTGCAGATGTCCCCTTGTGCTGGTTTGAAGGCAAACCAGTGGGAGATCCTAGGTCAGAACTACAATTTAATAGGAAAACTAAAATAAAATGCAGTAGTACAAAAACACTGGCAGAGTCAGAATATACCCTGACACCCTATTGGTCAGGGTGTTGGTGGCAGTCCCATTAAATGGTGGCTGCATTTAGGTGGGGTTCTGCTGAAGCAGTGATCCTGTGTAAGTGTAGGTTTCCTCTGAAGGTCCAGCGGTGGTGTAGAAGGTCCTGGTGTTCCTCTGGGAATCCAGTGGGAAAAGGCTGCCTGTGGTGTTCCAAAATCTCAGATTATATCCAGGTAGGAATGCTTGGCTCCTCCCCCTGGGCAGAGCATCTCACAGTGGGATGATGGAATTTTATCAGTCATGCAGTGACACTCAGTGGCCCATTGACAGAAGATCTCTCCCTGGGGGGAGGATGGGTCATGGCAGAGATGAGGAACACTGCCCCACCTGGTTTTAACAGCTGGAAATAGAACACATACTTTTGGTTACGTCTTGGTTTGCAAATCCCTTGTTTCCCACATGATGGCCAGGCCCTTCAGGAGCCTCTGTCTAGGCTGGTGGTTTCAAGGCCACCATAACATGTTTCAGTACCTGTCATAATAGGACCCAAGTAGCAGCTCAGGAAGTATTGGGTGGGGGTGATCCTCTTGCTTTTGTTACAGAAGCACAGAAGTTGTCACAAGGGTGCTGATGGAAATGGCCACTCACCTCTGCCCTTGTTGTGCCAGTGTCGAAGCCACCAGCTGGCCACTAGCATGTGTTCATCTAAAGCAGAGATGAAAACAGAAATCTCTGGGGTTGAGAAGTGTCAGTGAGGATTAAAGCTGTCATCTGGTGACATCTTGTGAACTATGCAGTCTGAAACTTAAATGGAATATGTTTCTTTCTTTAAGGGTAAAACTTGCTCACAATGGATGGCTTAGTAGCTGGAACGGTTTTGCAGGCTGATGGTGAATTGCTATTCTGTGTCTTTGTTGTGCATAACCACAAGATTGTTCTACCTTATATCCCTATATTTCTGCATGTCTCACAGTAAATCTATCATTTTTACCTTTTTTTGGCAGGCTTTTCATTTTCCCATTGTTGCAGCCTGTTCTTCCACACTTTCTTCCATGCTTATGAAAGCTAGTCTCAGCTTCTGACTTCTTTGCTTGCCTCTAACACCTGACTCCAGCTCATTTTATATATGATGTATATGTCCTAGTTCATCCTTAAGAGTAGCTGCAGTCTGGAAGACTTTTTTTTTTCCTCTGTGTGATATCGTTGTCTTTACAAGGAGCTTTCTGAATAAAATATGAGTTTTGTCCCACTGAGGAAAGTTGCTTGCTGTGTTGAATCATAAGCATTATGTGAACAAGCTGGAAAACTAATAAACACTTTCTCCAATGACAGTCTTTGTGGTTTAACACCAATGCTAGGGTTTCTTGGTAGCTGAAAATTGAATAACTTTCAGCAGAGGGAAATAACTTGAGTAACTCAGCAGAGCGAAAAACAATTGGTCTTCCTATTAAAGAGTGTTTGGCTGGGAGTTAGCTAAAAATAGCATTTTGTAACAGTCCTTATTCTTCCCCCATGCAATGTCTATTATGAATGTTGTGCAGGTGATGGTTTAATGCAGTGAGACTCCTGATTAGCTGGTCTCAAATCTGCTTTTCTTGTATTTAGTTTAGAGAGAGCAGTGATAATTTACTCATTACCCTTTCTCCCTTTTTTTCCCCTCTTAAGAGTCTCTCTGTTATATTGGGACTTTCTAATGTTTCTACAAAAGGTATCAAGTGTCCTCAAGCCCTTGCATGTCACTGAAAGGAAACCAGTTTGCTCTGGTCTGTGCTTGGTGACTGGAGTTGTTTGAAATTTTTTTTGTACCATAAACACCTTGGTTCCTCTGACTTCCTGTGGTGTTCAACTAAGCCAATAAAACCTGTTGTTAAAATCAGGATGGCATTTGGCATCTTGCCCCCAAATGTTTAAAAGTGAAGCGCATCTCTTTTTATATTTGCTCCCCTCTGAATCTGCAGTAGAAACTCACAAAAACATTTAGAATTCACAATGCAATTTCCCTCAGTAATTTCTTTCTATTGCTGCTGAAAACACAGAAGTGAAGGGTGATCTATGTCTTTGATTAGTCAGTCTCAGGAAGTACTCAAAAGTACTGTCAAATTTAGAAAAGAGGTGCTAAGGAGTAGCAGTGGAGCAGGGAGGGAGTTGGATCCATTACAGGAAGCAATCCCTGTACAGATATCACAATCTCCAGTGACCTTACTCTGTAGAGGATTTATTTTTAACTTCACGTAGTTCAAAGGCATGTTAAAATGTAAATCACCAAAGTGTTGTGTCTAAAATAGGACAGTCTGTGTCCTGTGTAGGAGTGAGGAATGCTGTGGAGACAAACGAATTTTAAACATGGTTCACTTACACTGCTCACAGGTAATGGGACATATCAGCTGGACAAACACACTTGTTCCATTGGTTCATATTGAATCTATAAATACTATTTAGAAACTTCCCACAGCCATTTCTTTAGCACTTGAAGCAGGACATCTGAGACAATGCCTCTGATACAATGCCTGGGAACTGAGCATGGATTCCCTTTCTTTGCAGGTGCTGAAAAGATCGTTGCAATTATGATTGGCAACCTGAAAGGCATGGAAATCCTGGGCCTGATTCAGAGCGGCATGAAGGTCACCATGGTCATCGAAGTGGGCAAAAAGCGCAGCCTTTCCATGAATATCTTCACCATCCTCTTCATCTCTGTGTCATTCTTCGTTGTGGCAGCAGCAACTGTGGGCTGCTATGTCTCTTACTCTGCTCGGAGACTCATTATTGCAAGGGCCCAGTCCAGGGAGCAGGTGAGTTTGTCCTGTTGTTTTTTTATACCCCCATCCCTCCATGGTGTGGATCTTGAGGTTTGTAAGTTTTGGTTAAGTACCAAAATTACTGAATTTGTTCGTTTGATCTTTAAATTGCTAAGAGGTACATCTTTGCACAGCTTAAACCTTTCCTAAAGAACAGCCAAAAGTCAACTGTGTGGAGAAGAGTTGATTGTGCTCAGCTAACTGTGTTTCCTACAAATACTCCCTGAACTGCAGTGTAGCCATAATGCTGATGTAGTGGGGGCTGTGAGAGAGCTAAACTGCTTTTAGCTGACCCTCATCCTTCCCACATAGCACTGCCTACGTGCTTGCCATAACAGGAGACACGACTGGAAGTGTGTCTGCTAAATGGGGCATGACTTTGGCTGCAGGTTGGGAGGCTGCTGCTTGTTGAAAGCTGCTTTCTGACTGAAAGCTTTCTGAGAATTACAGTGGCAGCCTTGGGGTTGGAAATATTGGAAGTTGTCATCTACCTGTGAGATGTTGCATTGCCACTCCTGAATGAAATGTGTAGTTGTCTCTCTAACCTGATGCTGTTCTCCTGCTGACATTTGTGGACAGAGATGCAGTCTCTTGCTGATGAATCCCCTCTTTCATTACCCTGCCATCTCTCTTAGTCGCACAGCTCTGTTTAACAATGCTAAATAAATCTTGGCAGGAAAACCTGGGTGCCCTATGCACTTTTTATTAAATAAAAATGACCTGTTCATTAAATAAAATTGAAATGTTTCCTCCTTTGAAGGTACTTAACAGTGCAATTGTGAGCTGTCAGGATTTCAAGAAGCTGCAGATGTTTTTAATGCCTCAGTGACAGCTGGTACTGGAAAATCCAGTCTGCTTGGCTAGCAGTCTTGGGTTCCATGTGCACAAGGAGCTTACTGCAGATTGAAAAAATAACATTGATAAATGACATTCCAGTTCCATATGATTTCAGCAGTGCTGAAATCAAGGAGGCTCAAGAAGTGCTTTGTAGAGTGTAAGAATAGAAGAAAGCTTCTCTGCTGTCAGGGCGTAAAAATATACTATTCTGTCAAAGTGAAACTCAAAAACAATCCAGAATTGTTTTCTATTGTTTTTATACCCTGGCATCTCAGACTGACCTCACAGTGATTAGGTAAGTAAAGAATAACAAGAAAATGCTTGTTAATTCAGGTGAACTAGTAAAAGGTGATGCTACCATGTGGCCTGTTAGCTGCTGATTGGATTTTCAGTGTAGATCCAAAGTTTGAGAGTTTCAAGTGCTTTGGCTCTGTTAAGTACTGAGTATTAGTCAAACAACTTCCTGGCTTGTATGGTACATCTTGGTGGCTTTCCTGTCACCCTGTCACTGTTCAGCCCTTTGAAAACCCAGACTGTCTGGACTTGAGTGAATATTGAGAAAAGCCAGTCCTGTCAGCTTTTGGTCCAAGTGAAATGAGAAGTTAGTAGCCTGTCTGTCCTAACCTAACAGTTAAACCAGAGTAGTTCTTTCCTCTTGAGCAAGCTACACTGTGCAACTTGCTAGTTCCTCCTTGAATGCATCTTTTCTTCTGGGCTTGAAATTCAAGTCTCCACCTCTGCAGACTCTTCCTGCATTGGGAGGTCAGTGAGCAGGAAGGTGGAAAATTGAGGCAAGTGTGGTAGGTGGCTTCCTACCTTTCTAGTCAGTGGAGTACTGACAAATTCAGTTCTCAATATAGTAACCTTTCTTAATAGACCAAAATGACCCATGATGTTATCTGTAGCCTGGTTTCTAATTTCAGCTGAAGTCTTTGCTTCCTTTGATTTCATAAAGACTAGATGTTGCAGCTGAGAAATGACCTAATTAATGGCTTTGGAGGAGGCAAATTGCTCAACTTTCAACAATTCAAAACTGCTTCAATGGCAGTACCTACCTGTGGCTACCTGTGGGGAAGAACTTCTTTAGCTTACAGGAGAAAAGAGGAGTTCCCAGCCTCCTCAGAGCTGTCTGGTCTGCACTGCCATGGCTGTGCTCACAGGGTACCAGGAAGGCACCCTTATGCAGAAAGGGCTGGAGGTAAAACTGGCAGCTTTGAACAAGGAAGACATAGGACTGAGTGACTCCAAACCTAATTTTCCCATTTAGGTACCTCACTACTCCAACCTGCCAGAGCCTGGGTAGGAGCTGGGACCTGATCTGTTTTGTAATATCTTGATTCTATTTCCTCAACTTAGCTATTTTTTCTGGCTTTTTCTATGTTTGGGCTTTTTTAGTTCTAACATAATTCACGTTTCACACTCTCTTGAAAAACCTGGCTTCACAAAATGCTTTGACATTCCAAGCTCGAGTATCCTGGTGACTATTCAACATAAAGCTTCTTCTGCAACCTTTCTTCATCCCCTGGAGGGGTGTTCTGCTGTACTTGCCAAAATCAATGTTAAAGGTGACTTTGTCATTGATGCATTTAATGAGGAGCAATTAAACCGGTGCCCATGCAAAACTTAAAATACGGTTTCAAGTAAATTATTAACAGTGCAGCCAGTTGGGTCCTGTCTAATATGCTTGGCCTGACATTAGATGTGTAAATGAGATACCTTATGAGGGAGTACATTCCTAGAAAGTTTAGTTTTCAGTTAATAACAAGTAGTGGTGACAGTTCTGGCCATGTGTGAGAAGTACTTGCATTGCTGCATTCCTGCTCTGTTATGTTACCACATTTGCTGCTCAGACTTTTGGGGGCCTCAGTAAACAACAGTGTGTTTGCAGCTGCTGCTCTGTGGCTTCAGTCTCAAACCTTGACAAGAGCAACATCATTTCAAAGTTAACCATGAGTGACATACAGAAACATATATTGATGTCTTCAGCAGAACTTCACAAACTTCCAAGAAAACCTCAGTAGTTCTTGTTTCTAAACAAATGTGCATGTTGGATGTTGTGTGTCTCTTCCTTGATAGTTGTTAGTAGCTGTCAGCTATTAAACTCTTAAAGCATGCACTTGGATACTCTTAGGGCACAAAATCAATGCTAATACAAAAATACCTCATTATGTGCCAGGACTATTTGACAGGGTCCCAGGGGGATGTATAAATCAACCTGTTTGCTATTAACTGCTTCAGCACAAGGAATCTCATGCAGAGTTGCATTGTTAGGTGTCAGCAACAGCCCTCGTCCCACTTGTCCTTCTCTACTTGTGCCACCAGTACTGCACTTGGAAAAGTTTCATGTAACTGAGCTAAAATGCCTGAGGAGATGGAATGCTGGAAAGCCAACAGTGTGGGGCTCCTGCACGGAGCAGTGGGATTGGAAAGAGGCTTTTTGGTTAGAACTTGAGTCCAGTCTGTCCCTGAGGTGTTGTGTTGGGGATGGCACAGCCAGAGCTGCCTGAAGTGCACCAGGTGGGGAGAGGACAGCTCTATTCTTTGAGTCAGTGGAACAGCACCAACCTGTGACCTTTACACAGAGGTTGGCTCCTGGGCTAATTCCAGGTACTGCAGTGACAGCTGGACAGCAACAGTTGCCAGGCAAGCTGTAAAGTAGTGGAAGCAGAGGAGTAGTTCAGGGTGTATTGGTGCCAAGTGGGCTGATTGGTAAAGAATCTCTCTCACTCTCATCAGAATGTTTGTGGCAGGAAGGTGTCCTAAAGTGAGAACAACATAATTGATTGTTGAACTCCATGTTCAGTCTTCTGTACCATGTCAGTTTGAAGGCTTCTGTTTTGGATGGGTCTAATGTGATCAAGGTATTACCTTGCATCTTCTCAAACTAAAAAACCCTTATAATCCCTGTGCTTTGTGAAAAGGTTAGGTACAACCAAAGCAGACCTGAGCACCATCATGGTGTATCATCCAGTCAGGAACTTCATCAGTATGTCCCAAAACTCTGTTTTATGTTGTCTCCAAATAGGTCATGCTTACTTGGCTTGTTTTGATAACATCTGGGTTTTAAAACTGTTGCTTGCTTGCAGTAGGCACCTGGGTAAGTATTAGTAAGTGAATAGAAAAGTGGCTGTGTCTGACCAGGACTGCTTTGTGTCACAGCGGCAGCTGAGGGCCAGGGCTAAGAAGGCCATTGAACAGATGCAGCTGCGCACCCTGAAGGAAGGGGACAAGGTAGGACTGACCCTGTCATCTCCCCTGCACTACAGCACAGCCTTTGCATGGAGCCCAGGGAGTTCCCTAGTACTGGAGCAGGATGCAGAAGTCTCTCTAAGCCTGTAATTCTTGGTGGCAGAGATAGTTCCTCTTTCAGACCAGGTCCTTTTCCAGGCCTCATGACTTATATTCATATAAATCAGTTTATTTTGTTAACTGCTTGTTTGTAGTCTTGCTGATGTGAGAGGACCTAATTTGCTGGCATGGATGCTTAAACATAAACTAGCATCTAATCAGTTTCCCTGGCTCTTCTTGTAATTAAAACTGGAGGCAGCAGTTTCTAAACCTCTACACTAGTGCCTCCAGTAATCCAATAACTGTTTCAGCTGGAATTCTAAACCATGGGTTTATATTTTCAATGCTTCTTTTGAAGTGTCAGCTTGACTGTGAGTAATCCATGAAGTGTGTTTATATAAGATTATATTTGGGAGCATCACGGATAACTCTATCTAGACCTCTTCCTCTGCAGTAAATCTGACTGGAGTTCAGAGGAAGCTTTCAAAGTGTGTTAAAGCTGTAAATTCATTTCACTGTTTTAGGAAACTGGTCCAGATGGAGATTCCTGTGTTGTGTGCTTTGAGCAGTACAAGCCGAATGATGTAATGCGTGTTCTGACCTGCAAGTAAGTTACCTTCCAAACTGCCCCTTTATCCAACATTCTGCCATGTTTGTTAACAAACTTTCATCAAGCTGTTGTACAGTGAGAATTCTTGAATATCTATCAAAACAGTATTTTCTGCCAGAAACAGTGTGAATAGATGTTGTAGTGTGCCCCACTGGCCTGTGTTCATCACTTGCCCTGTGAAGGGATTGACACACATAACTTTGGAGACCATGGTGTCCCTCAGTGGAATGTCAGGACTTTTTAAGGATTTCTTCCTTTGAGGGTGTACAAGAATGTTACCACTAACTTGCAGGTAATTGGCAAAATGTTGCTTCTTTCTTGTCCCTTAAATTACTATTTTAGTAACTAAGAGGGTTGTGTTTCTGCTAAATTTGTTAAACCATGCTGGCTTTTGTAGTTTAGAAGAAAGCATTTTTATTCTTGTATGCATCCTCTTAAACAGAAACCAAAATAGAGGTATAGCAGGTTTTTTTTTCCTAGAATTCTCTCCTGTTGTCTCTCACTGCTGTGCTGCTGTGGAAGCCCAGTAGTGAAGCACTAAGGCTTTAATGTGATTGCTCCTGAGGTGAGCAATGAAGCTGCCTCAGGGCTTAAGGAAACTTGTTCTGTGGGATTTCCCCCTGTGCCTGCTGACTGGGACTGCTCTGTCCAAGCTTCCAAAGCTTCAGAGGGCTGCCACATGAACTGCCCAAATTGTGCAAAGGAAGAGGTGTCATAACCCTCAGGGAGGGTTAAAAAAGCACTTTGAAACATTTTGATGTAGGAAAACAGAGTTCTGAAGAACAGAAAAATGGGCAGCTGCTGTTGTGTGCTGAGCAGTGCAGTGAAACACTGGCAAATCTCAGCTGGAGTTACCTGTGCACCAGGTTACAGTTTTGCAGAGGTTTTCTCTGCTCCCAAGCAATAGGACCTCTAAGCTATTTTGGTAATAAAAAGTTGGTCTGCTGAGATGTTATCAACCAACTCCCTTGATCTAATGCTTAATACTTAAAAAAAACCCCAAAACTGAATAACCTTTCAAGCACGTAGGGTAATGATTATCCAGTCATCTTGTCATGTTTATGCTTGTGGGTAGTTTTGTTTAGTAATGGACTAAGTGCCATGAGTACAGAAACTTGTAGACAGGCTCCAGACACTGCCTGATAGGAGACCTGACTTCTCATTATTTCCCTATAAACCCTGCTAATCTTGGTATGAACCTGCAAACAAAGCATGACTTATTTGGGTAAGAGTGAAGTAACATCTTTTGATAGTGTTCTTTATACACAAATTTGCTGCATTTGCTCTGAGACTGCTTTTATGTACATTTGTGATGTTTCATTCCTCTGTGGCCCAAATGTAGCTCTCAGAGTCAGGCTAGCTTAAAATGACTCATGGACTTGATAACCTTCATGAGTGGTGATATCTGCCAATACCAACCATATTGAATTCTCCCTGGTGTGAGTTATAAACTGATATTTACTGCAAGAATGTGCTTGATTTTGGTGGTTGACCTCAACACTGAGACTCTACTTGTTTGAAGCATATAACTATCTATAAAAGAACCAATCAAAGGAATGTTCCTGTGAATCACATTGTTGGTATCTGAGTCCCTGGGGTGTGGGTATTTACCAAGAGCATTCTTGTCCAGAGAGTCAAACTGAAGGCATTTATAGTTGCAGAGGTTCACAAGTCCAGTATTAAGTTCAAGGACTTAAAATATTCAGGCATCAAGAAAGTTTCAGGTTTTATTCTAAGCATGGCGTTGGTGCAGCTGGAAGGAAGTGCTGATGATGTGAGCTGAGTTAGAGAATCCTTGGATCCTGCTGGAGTGTAGGCTGCTGAGCACTGGATGTGGTGGCACTTATAATAGGGTTGATTAATACTGAGCAGTGCTTGTTTGCCTTGCTGTTTCTATTCAGGCTGAGGGAACAGGCAGATTACAGGATTTCAAGTCATCCTCCTAAATCTGTGGCCTAATTTAAACCCACTGTGGAATTGAGTGTCTTAATAGAAGCACACATTTGCATCTGTGATGGCTGAGCTATATTTACTTTCTTGAGTGTACAGCCTGCCAAATAGCCACTTGGAATACACAGTGATTGCACAGACACAGTAAATGGGTGGGAGTACAGTTTGTCTTGAGGACATAACTCTGTGAGATTATTTGCTTGTGCTTATTACAACAGAAACAAATGCTGTGTAGTCATCTACATCTGCATGACAGAAGTTAACCTTAAAGCTAAGGCTGAGGTGTCAATAGTTGTATCATTTAAATTATCAGCTGGGAATGTATTGTACACAGTTTTGGAAAAATAGCTTTAGACTGTTTAGGTGTAGCAAAAATGATAATGCTGAATTCTAGCAAGTTGTATCGGGATACCAATAAGCACAAACCAGCTACAGGTTGAAAGATCATCCATAACTTTCAGCCGAAACTTGTGGCAAAATAAGGTCATCCATTCTAGAAGGAATAAATTCTTGGTGTTACAAAAGGGTCCTTCATAGCTGGCACATGAGCAATCTTCCTGGTATGAAACCTAACCTGTTGGCTACCTTCTTCCACCAGCCACGTCTTCCACAAGACCTGTATTGACCCCTGGCTTCTGGAACACGGGACGTGTCCTCTGTGCAAGTGTGACATCCTCAAAGTGTTGGGTGTTGAGGTAAGCCAGCAGCCTGTCGTGGTGGCAGCTGCCAGTCACGGTGTTACACTGGTGTCTTGACCACATCTTGAGCTTTTTCCTGCTACCTCTGGAGTGCAGGTGATAAGCACAGGTGTGGCCATGTCTGTGGCCAGATGCTATAGGAATAATTGCAGTGTCCCTTTTAGGGAAGCCTGCAGCTGACCTGGTGTGAGTTGGTATCACCTAAAGGCTTGGGCAGAATGTCAGCCAAAGCTGACTCATGCCTGATGGAAGAATTGCTCTTAACTCTTGTGCTTACAGCTAAGGGTGTTTCTCAAACCTTCAGGCAGGCTTTGACAACTCATACTGTCCCTGAAACCAGCTTCTCTTCAGTTGTCAGTACCTGGAGCCCTTGAAGAGTGAATGTGTTAGCATGTACGACATTTCTGAAACTGCAGGATTTCCTAGGATACATCAGCAGTTTCTGATGTGTTCTGTAATTGCTCATTGTTGCAAGTGCCAGAGGAAGATGATGTTGCCAGTGCCTGATGCTGCCTGGACCAGCTAAAATGTAAGCCAGAGTTTGCCTGGGGGAGGCAGAACTACATTGAGTCGAAGGAAGACTCTTTTCCTGATACTGGGCAAACAATGCAGAAGCTGTGTCTGAACTTCCCACTTAATTAGGCACTAACTGGTTTTCACCTCTGATGCTGGAGGTTAACACAGGAGCTTTTATTTCATTTCATTTCATGTTTTTCCCTCTATGTAAAAGTGCTCTGGACTCATTCCTTGCAGGTATTGTTCTCTCAGAAGGATGCACCCTCCTGCCAAGTTGTAATTTAACCATTTTCTCTTTTTTTCACAAAGATGGATGTAGAACCCCGGTCTGAGCCTGTGCAAGCCCCAGGATCCAGTGGCCAAAGACCTCTATCCACTGTCACTATAGTTAATGAAGAGGACAGTCATAGTGAAACAGCATCATCTGGATATGATTCTGTCCAGGGACCAGATGAATCTGCTCAGGAGGCACATGCACCATCAGAACGTATGTCTACTGTTTCATCTGCCTTGCTAGATCATTTGCACTTGGCTGCTTAGGCTGTGAATTAGGGGGAGTTGCCTTCATAGTATCTCACAGGGCTTGAACACTTTGTTTTTCAGGGTTATCTCGATCTTCCCTTTTGTTTTAGCTCTTAGCTCTGAAACACAACCTTAATGTGAATTAAAAGCCCAAGTCTATGAAAGAATAGTTCAAAGTCAGAGGTTTACTACTTCAAGAGCAAAGAGACTTTTCTAAAGATGTCCATTATCCCTTTGTCTCTTTGGAGATTTCATTTGGATGAGTGAGTGTTGCTTTGCTACTAGATCTGTCTGCTTTGAGTAGTTACTTACAGAAAACTTGTGGGGAGTCAGTCTTGCTCTAGCTTAGATGGTGCAAGATAGAGAAGATAGATACTTCAATTGAATTTCAGATTTGCTAAGGCTGAGTCATTCTTGAAGCTTTAGAGAGTGTGAATTTGTAAAGAATATCAGATTTTCCAAATACTTTATCTTTTTGAACAAGAGCAAAGGAATTGAAAATGTGTTTTTAATGCTCAGCTGTACCAACACTTACTCAGTGTTGCTGTTGCCTTTAAAAATAAAAAGATTGCAGGTAAACAAATGAAAGTAACTATTCCCTGAGTTGTGGCATGGCCTTAGGAAGGGGATGCTCTATTTCCCATGGGAAGCCTAACTGATGGGAAAACTTGGGATTTGCTGCCTGTCTCCTGCAGGACATGTTGCTACAGCAAGGGGCATGTGTTTGGGAGTGCCCTATTGAAGCACCCCAGTAGAGAAGAGGACAATTCCTATGAGCTAAACATCAGCAGTTGAAATTGCATCCCTCTAGGCAACTCAAGGCAAGCTGGGTCATTACATTACATGGGTTATTCTTGTGTGTTCTCACTTGAAGTGGGAAGGACACACAGGGACATCAGCCAGACAAGGGTAGTCTGCAGGGAGAAGACCTTCCTCTCCAAATCAGCATGGGCCCCCCCCAGTTTATCCCAAGCCTGGTCTCTAGGAGTTGTTCTTCATGCCTTGATCTTCAGCAGCCTAAAGATACAAGACCTGCTAATATCCTCCTAGTTGGATTTTGTAGCCTTCTGTGGCTTAAGCACACAACTTCAGCTTGCTCAGCACTGCTGAGCTGAGCAGGCATCTCCAGAAAGGACAGGCAGTGGCAAGAATGGGCTCCCAAAGTAACAAGGGGCAGCAGGAGAGGAGATGTAGTTGGAGCATGGCCTTGGATTTCCATCTCTGCAGGAAAAGTGCTGTTGAGCTTGCACACATCAAGTTTGTGTGGTTTGCTTTAAGGTGGTAACGCTTGGCTGTGGCACTTTTTAACTTGTCTTGACTTGGTTTTCTTCTGGACAGATGACAACACACATCCTGTAAGTGAAGAATCCCAGCCCTCCACTGTGACTGTCCTTTCACACGGTGACAACCCAGGTTTTGAGGGAGATGAAACACAAGTTTGTGAAGGCAGGATTGTTTGTGAAGTCACGTTCTAAAAACATGCCCAGCCACGTGGTGCAAGCCTTCTGCAAGGAGCTGCCTACTGCCATTCCATATAAATCAAAAGTTGCAAGACTGTTGCAGAAAATACTGCATTGGCAATGTTTAGATAAATAGACTTGTCCAAATCAAAATTGTATGGTTTGCCTTTCTTAAAACTGTATTTCCCACAGGAGTCTTAACACTCTCCACATAAAGCTGTCTTAAATATAAAGAATACCAGCAGATTTTAACTAAAACAAGAATTCCATCTCCAGCAGAGCTTCTCTACGGTGTTTGAGTTAAGTGAGAAGATTTTTTTACGTCATAATTGTCCACACTGGGAATAGTTTTGAGTTGGGTTTTTTTTGTTGTTTATTATCTTCATTCAAGTGGATTTTCATTGTAAACAAATTTATTTTGATCTGTTCTAATACTTATTCATGAGACAGTTTTGTTTAAAGCAACATGGAATTTAATGTTTCAGTGCACTAATTTGATAGGGGAAAGTGCAAACTAATGCTTGTCAAACTGGATTTTGTCCACAGTGTCTTTGGTTCTCTAGTAACCGATTGATTCTCTACCTCTCAACTCCAACCTGCCAACCACACATTCCTAAAGGGGAAGAAAAGAGAGCTGCAAGCTGACAGGCCAAATCTGACTTACTGTTAAGGGAACAACTGCAGGAACTTTGCAAACCTTGTTAGCATTAGTTTGTTAGTCTGAAAGATCCTCAAGTGATTTGAGGAGCTATAACCATCTCTAGCACCAGCAATATGCCAGAGTCCTGGCTTTGTGGCAGTCTGGGATGACTTCAGGAAAGACTCAGCCGAAGATGAAAAGATGGATTCTTACGAAAAGATCTGCTGTGTTTTGTTCAGAAATGATCCAGCCTCTGAAAAACTCTGGACTGTTGCTGTACATTGTCTTGCTCAAGCTGCAGGGAGAGCCGATGTCCTGTGAGTCTAACAGAGGGTTGGAGAAGCTGTCTGTCCTCTGTGTGGAGTTGAGATGGGGTCAAGTAGGAACATGGGGTGCCTCAATAGTAAGTGACTTGGCCTTGTCCAGTGAAGGTAACTAAGGACATCTTATAAATGCACTTTATTTTTTTACCTCTGCATCTTTGACTAGTTTCTATTGTTTAGTAGGATTTTGTCTTAGAATCTCCTATAAATAACTTAAGAATCTGGGGGGGAAAGCAGTGCATTTTCTTAGCTATAGTACAAATGAAATGGTTGTAAATATTTCATAATTTGTATTGAATTTGAATATGAAAATGTAAATGTAAATAAAACTCTATTTTTGATGATCCTGACTGACATAAAATATTACCAGCTCTCATGGAAGCAGATGCTGAATTTGCCCTGTCCCACAACCTCAAAAGCCATCCTTCTTTTGGGAAGCCAAAAAGAAGCAGTGCTTGCTCAAACTAATTGGAATGAGGGAGTGCCAGTTATGTGCTGGATGCTACTGTTACATGGATTGAGATGCTGAAACCTAGCAGCTGTAAAGAACATCCAGGCACCTTAGGATGTGTTCAGTGAGCTGCTGAGTTGTGCTTGTAGGCATGTTCAGCACAAGGCATTCTGCCATGTGAACTTGAAACCAGACTGGCTGCATCTCACTTTTCCTTTGTCAGGTTGCTCAGTATCCCTTCCCTACTCCAAAGTCTATGTTTGCTTTGAGGAAAAAACATTTTAAAAATTATTACTTGTCCTTTGTTCTGTACTCTGCTATGATATACAGTAAAAGCTTGTTGCTCTCCTGGCTGGTTTGGGAGCAGTTAAGTCTTGTATTTCTTTTTAGCTCAGTTCCAAGTCTAGTCTAGTGTAAATATCAGTTGGTTCTGAGCTCCAGTTGCAAAGCTGAGTATAATCAGACTCCTCTCTGAAGCTGTCATTTGCTGTGATTGCCTTTTTATTCTACCTCTGAAGTGCAGAGCAGTGAAAGGAACAGCCAAGCAGTAAATATGCAGCCCCTGATCACTTAATTCCATTTCCATTTCACAAAGCTGGTATAAATTTATTGTGGTGTGTAAGCTGCAATGTAGTACAATCTCATAGGATACAGTCTTACGAAACCATCTGCCAGTTTTGTTTTCAATAGGAGCAAAATGTAATGTTCAAGGAAAAAAAGTGAAGGGATTCAGATCAATTCAATACATTGAAAGGCACTTTCTGGGTTGCTTTGTTTGTAGAATTCAAGCTTTAAATTTACTGCCTTTTAAGAGCAACAAACCTGCCTTTTTTTCCAGTACTTCTAAGGAAAATCTAAGGATTTTCCAGTATTTCTAAGGATAATGTGGATGCACAACCCTTTCTCGAGGAATGCACTAGTGCAGAAGTGGGGTGGGGGTGCAGAAGCTCCCATTGATGAACCTGCAGGATCAGATGATGTGTATGTGATCTCTCTAGGTGGGCTTGCTTGCTCAAGGCATTTATGCTAATTTTCAGAGTAATACTTATTTCAGAGGGAAATTTTCAGAGGGATTCTTATATCAAATGTGACCACTGCTAAAAGAACATGCAAGGTCTGTACCTGAGCAGTATTTGAGCTACTGCTAGGCAGAACTTAATGGTTCTCCAGTTTTGCAGCTTAATTTGCAAGTCTGCCATGTTCTTATCTGTGCAGGTTTGTTTGTAACTAGTAGCTATGCAAAGGATTTGGTTTAAAAATGAAAGTATAATTTTCGTGAACACCATCTTGATACTAAACTTGGGTCTGTTGCTGTCAGACTGCCTTAAAGAAATTTCAAAGATCCACTCTCACTTTTTTGTATTTCCAAGTTTCCATGGAGAGCAGCTGTCTTTACCAACCCTACTTAGGGGAATGTTCACTTGTTTTTGGTATGCCATGGGCTAGAATGTCTCTAGGTCCTGTGTATATATGTTTATATGTGTGTGTGTGGTGCTGGGGCATGACAGACTCTTTCCTCTAAGCAAGAAGCCAACAGGAATGTTCCTGGGGCTAGGGCTGTTCCTGAAAAGCAATAAAAACCTGTTGTTATTGTGCAATAGTTTTTGGGTTTTCTATAGATACACCAATGCTCATCTGTAAGATAATGGAAATAAAGAGCCCACAAGTTGCTAAAATGTCTGCCTGTTGACTCTGTTAATATTCCCACTGAGTCACAGACATGTCAACTCTTCTGTCCCCAAAGAGCAAACTGAACAGGCTCTGGCATCACTCCAAGTGTTTTCTCACTCCCTCAGGGAAAGGGAGGGAGTTACCCCTCTCCCTCAGGAATGTTCTGATGTAGATACTTCAGTCAAACACTTGTGTGCTCTCAAAGGGGACTGGGAAAGTTTTTTTGTCCCTGCAGGAGAGGAAGCCTTGCTGCCTGGTGCTGGATTACTGTGCTTTCTTGTAAATCAGCCTTTACAACAGCAGGGCTTCATTTTAAATTTCAAATCAAAATAATACCATTTTCTCATCTTGAGGAAAATTTTCAGGTGTCCCTATAGAAATATAGTTTCAGATGAGAATTTTGTTTAAAGGGAAAAGCAGGACTTGTGATGAGGGCTGCAAACATATAAAAGCAGTTTGAGTCATAAGGGCAGTCGGACTCTTGCCATAAAATGGAGAGATTTAGTCCATCTCAGTCTTCAGGGGGAAAATTCTGCACTTCTCAAGTGACCTAACAGTTGGACATCATAAATAGACATCTACCTTGACTGTGTGATTTAATGTAATTTCTTTCCATGTTTAACACACCAGCACAGAAGGAAGCCCTGCCTTTTCCCTCAAGTTTAGACTGATGCCTTTCCTGTGAATGGGCCTCCTCTCCTGCAAGGGTGTAACGTCTGCAGTTTGGAAGAGATCAAAGAAAATCTACTGGCTTCAATTAATTTTGGTTTCAAGAGAAAATTGAAATCAAATCGTGGTGTTCATGCCATGTGAGCTAAAAATTATGTAATACTCCTACAGCAACTCTGCACTGGTTGTTCAAGTGTTGGTTATACAGAGTGAAGCCAACATTTATTTATATAGCTATTTATTTATGTAATTTTGATGTGGTTATTTGAGGGAAGTAATTTACAATTTCTAGGATAAGCCTTGAATAAGTGAAAGAAAAATTCTGGAGCACTAAATGGATCTGTGTTGCTGTAGGATGCACTGATTACATGGTAGCATGATTGTGCACTGATTAAGAAGGTTTTCAAGTGCCTATAAATAAATTCCTCGATGCCCATAGAGGAGCACTCTTTGCATTTGAACAGTATTTGATTAAGAATCCAGTGCCTGAGGGAACTGGAAAAAAGAAAGACATTCTCCTTGAAACATGGAAAGAAATACAAAGCAGACATTTTCCAAGCAGTAGCATTTTACTGTTAAATATTTATCCAATTAACAAAGTTTGAATGTTACATAAGCAAGTAGCACACGTCCTAACATGTCCAGTGTGTGTGAGTCACCAAAAGGCAAGCTCTGGGTAGGAAATGCCAAGAGCATCTCTCCTTAAAATTAGCATCAGAATTAGAAGATCTGTGTTAGGTCCTTAATTTCCAGGGGCTTGTCTAATTGGGGAAAATTAAATGGTAAACACTCTCTCTGGGAATGCTCTTAGAGGAGCAGGATCCATGCAGGAACCACTCAGTCAGGTCAGCTGGTAAATCCCCAGCAATGTCTGTTACTCCTGCTTCAGGTGGGGGATTGAAGGTGCTGCCTCATGAAGAGCTGTGTGCCAGGGTATCAGAGACTCTCATCAATGTTTGAGCTGTGTTAGTTACCATGTGCTGGCTAATGACTTTTATTTTTCCTTTCTAGTAAGGGAGACCACCAGAAATCTGTTGCTTCCTCTTCTGTTATAAAAGCAAGTAAAAGAATTGTAATAGTTAAAGCTATATTCAGTCACCAAAGTACAGCTCTTCAATTCTACAGCTTCTATTGCTGTGGTGCAATGAGTGACTGAAAGAAAAGGAAAAAAAGTCTTATGCCAGTGCAATTCACCCAGTTTTGAATCTTCCTTTGAGTTAAATGTGATTGCACACTTGGCTCTGCTTTCACACTGGTCCTTTGGGTAGGTGGTTGCTTGTGCAGCTGGAAGTAGATTGGCATTGCCAAATAATTTCTGTGACTGCTTGGCAAAACCTCACTGTGCCTGTGCTCACAAATAGCCCAGTGCTAGCAGCAGCATTTTTGGTAGTGAAGTACTATTGCAAAGCATGAGCGAAGGCAGGATAAAGCAAAAGTGCCAAGGTTGCAATGTACAGTTAGTGCATAATGTGCATAATTTTTTTTAGAAAGCTCAAAGTAGAGGCTGAGTTTAAACAACTGTCTGCTGAATTTTTTTGTATGACACACAATCAATAAAGCATTATCCTTGAAAATCTTAGGAAGGTCAATTATGTTGGAAATACAGTGCTAAGGAAAGTGCACAGAAGTTCTTGGGAAACAGGAAGATCTACTCACTCCATTTGTACTGAACGACAGATTGTGTTAGGGGCAGGAGTGAATCTGGCATGGAGGTGGGAAAAGATGGTAACTGGGGAGTCCTCGGCACCAGAGACTGGAGCAGAGCAGGCACTGGGGCGTCCAGCCCTCTGGAGCTTTTATTTGTGCTTTTTGCCAGCCTCTGTCTGCGCCCCAAACCCCGCCTGCAGAGCCGGGCCGAGCGCCGGCTGCAAAGCACACCTGGGCACCACACACCGGCTCTGTGACCTCTGTCACTGGAAATGGAGTCAGGTGTGGCCAGAACTGAACGTGGGACTTGTGCCGTGGGCAGAGCGGCCACAGCAGCTTCTGCCCCGCCTGGGCTAGGGAGGTGCAGTGCTGTGTGCGGGAGCGGCACAGGAGCCGCTCCAAGGGGCGCGCACAGCCGGGATCCCCGGGCCCCGCTCCGGGGCACACACAGCCGGGATCCCCGGCCCCCGCTCCGGGGCGCGCACAGCCGGGATCCCCGGCCACCGCTCCAAGGGGCGCGCACAGCCGGGATCCCCGGCCCCCGCTCCGGGGCACACACAGCCGGGATCCCCGGCCACCGCTCCGGGTCACACACAGCCGGGATCCCCGGCCCCCGCTCCGGAACAGGCCGCGGGGGCTGCGGGGGCAGCTCCGCACCGCCACGCGGCACCGGGCGCGCAGGGCCCGACGGGAGCTGTAGTCCCGAGGCAGGGGAGCGCACAGCCGAAGGGAGTTGTAGTTCTATTACAGCAGCGCAGCGCGGCCCCTTGGCGGCAAGGACTACGGCTCCCAGCATGCGTTGGGAGCCCCGCCCTCCCCTGCCTGGCTCCGCAGCTGCGAGCGCGGAGCGGGCGCGGCGGTGGGAGCGCTGCGCCGTGAGGGGCTGCGCGATGTGGCTGAAGCCCGAGGAGGTGCTGCTGAAAAATGCCCTCAAGCTGTGGGTGCAGGAGCGCTCCAACCAGTACTTCGTGCTGCAGAGGCGGCGGGGCTATGGCGAGGAGGGCGGAGGCGGGCTGGCAGGTACTGCCCCCGTGGGGCCGGGGCAGGGCTGGAGCGGGAGGACGGGGGTCTGTCGGCCCCGGGACCCCCAGCCAGAGGGGCAGGAAGGGGACCTGCTCGAGTTCTGGAGCCCCGCACCTTCGTGGGTTTCTCACGGGGCTCTTCTCGCCTTCCTTTCCCTGGGTAGCGCGGCCCTGAGGGAGCAGAGTCCGGCGGGGACGGGCACCCGGCGGGGCTGGGGGCGGCTGGAGCTCCGGGTCCCCGGGGAGCTGTGGCAGCGCAGCCTCGGCCCGGGCCGGAGAGCTCTGCCCCGGCCGAGTCCGGCACAGCTCCATCGGCAGCTTGCTGGAAGTGGACACGTCTGAAGGAGGACTCATCTGTCTTGCTTTGGCGAGATGCTCCTTTCCAAATCCCTTTTTCTGCGTGCATCTGGGGCTGCTTGAGATGAGCTCCTGCTCAGGCGTTTCTGATTGCTTGTTTTAAAAGCAAGCATATGGTTTGATGGAGCTTGTCAGCAGTGGTGGGTCAGGAAAGTGACAGAGTGATGGGACAGGAAATTGTGATACGACAGGGACCCCCGTATAATAAACTTTATTCCATGAGAACTTCAAAGTATGGAGCTGAGTTTCTATTTATAATTCTTGCTTGTTTGTATCATCCGGCACTGCAGGGGCCCCAGCTGCTGCTGAGACCTCTGTGATGGTGGCAGCTATTCTGACTAGAACTGGCTCCTTTATAGACTGGTGGTGTCTGTCATTGACCCTGTCAAGGAGAAATGCTACAGGGAATCAGCATAAAGTCATTCCTCAGTGGGATGTGGCTCTCGAGTGTTTTGCATTTCTGTAGCTTTTCTAGGCTCTCTCTAATTTGTGTCATCCTAAAGCAAGCTATGTTAAAAATAAGGCATAATTGTCTTGTGGAAACATTTATTGATTTTACTGAACAAAACCACAAGGTTCAAACTTCTGGCTGGTGAATTTCAGATATAGAAATGGCCCTTGCAGTTGGATGTGGGTCATTCTTCATTGGCATCTGAATGAACCACTGGCAGGGCACATGAAAAGTGTTAAAGAAAGAATCCCAAAATCCCAGGTTACTATGCATATCATAGTGTTGTAAGCAGATAGGTAATGTCAGGCTTAGAACCAAGGGTGATATATTGCAAGCTTGGAAGTCTTGTGGGGATCAGACTTGATGGCCTGTTCTCTACCTTGATATATTTGAAAGCCAAGGAAACCAAGTTGCTATGAAGGTTGACTTTCTGCATGATAAAATTCATTTAATGACTATGATTAAAGTGGAACAATGAGAACTGGAATAAGTTGTTCTTCTGAAAACCTCCTCATAGCCTGACAGCTGGGTAGGCAGCTGGGGCCCTCCAAGTGCCCTTTGGGTCTTGGTGAAGGTGAGGCTTCTGTAACTGCTCTCCTGTTCTTGGTGGCTGTTGACAGTCTGGGAAAAACACTTGGATGGGATAGTTGCTGTAGTATGCTTTTTTTGGTGAGGCATTGCATGTTTTATTTCTGTAACTTTTCTTGTAAATTCTTACAGATTCTTCTGTGCAAGTTATGTTTTTCCCTGGACAGAAACAAAAGGAGTGAGATGTTCTTGAAATAAAATTGTGATTAAGGAAGATTAACGAGACAGTTGCATAAAAATTCAATTACATTGGTGTTTGCAGGTTTGGAAATATTCAAACCCCCTAGGTATAAGCCAGCATTAATTTGATATTGCTGCATGCCACTTGAGAAAATTAGCACTTCTTTAGGAAAAAGCAAAGCACAGCTGTTGTGTTATGAAATCATCCCAAATGTACAGTGCTGTTCTCCTGAGGAGGCTCTTACAGCTGGTGAGAAGGCCCAAGGTGACTGGCAGCACTGAGGGACTGGGAGTTAGGAGTGAAAGAGGGAGGCAGCAGTGCAGGACCCAGTCACGAGGGAAGAGGGGGACAATGCCTCAAGACAGGAGTGGAAACAAAGATGGGCAGTGCTGCAGGGTTTGAACAGCACTCATGGGGATGTGACAAAGGAGTCCCAAAAATACAGGAGTACAGTTGGCAAGACAGGGTTTAAGGAGGGGAGTTTTGAGGGAGCAGCCAGTACCTGGAGGAAGGCTGGGAATTCTGGTGCTGTCCTAGGAATAGAATGAAGTCTGCAGTTGGATTTGTTTGTGTGACCCCTCTGTATGACAGGGGCAGGACCAGTTTGTAGTCTGTAGGTGACACAGGGAGCTGTTATGGCTTGTGTGCACACACACCACACTTCTGAGTTTGGTTGTGTGGATGAGTGTAAACAGGTCCAGAAATACTTTGTGCTGGTTGTACTCAGCCTGGAGATATGTACCTGCTTAGCTTTACACTTCATTCTTTGTTTTAGAGCTCCCCTAAGGGTACAGATGCTGTAACCTGTTGGAGTGGTGCTCCATTGGGTAATTCTTCATACAATGGGCTGTCCTAAAGTGTCTTGTCTGACAATGCAGCCATGTGACCATGTCCTCTGGTTGTTCTGTCTCCTGTGGAGCCACTCTGGGAGAGCTGATTAGGTTTTCTAGAGTGGGTGGATAAGAATATAGTTGTGAATACATGTGCTGTAACTAACTGGTCACAGAGCTCTAGCTTTGGTTCTAGTTTAGGCAGGACCTTGATTAGGAGATGGGTATGCTGGGAGTAGTGATGCAAATGAGTATTTGGTGTCATAAAATTCCAGCCTTTCACTGAAATTTGAATAGATCAATTGTTTATTTCCTGCTTCTGCTGTTTCAATTTGCTTTATTCTGCTTGAGAATGATAAGTAAAATGCAACTGTGGGAGGAGAAAAATTTATCAGTGAAATAAATGTATGGTTGGAACTAGTCTTCCCTGTGCCATGCTCAGGGAAAACCTGTGACTCTGCCCCAAGTCCTGGATCTCCTGGGGCAGTTGTTGCCATCCCAAATCTGTCAAAGGCCCCTGCTGGTATTTCCACTGTTTAAAAGCTGTGGCTTGCTGGGTGGGCCGCTTGCTGGGTGGGCCACTCCTGGCTGGCTTGCCTGCACAGGGGGTTGGGAGAAGGGGAGACAGAGCTGGGCAGGGATGTGGGCTGTGGGGAAATTTTCCTTCTCTGACATCTGACAGAAGGAACAATGTTCAAGTAGTAGTTGTGGATGTCAATGGTAAGAACCTTGTCTCTAACAAAATTTTATGGTGGACCATTTAAAAAAGTACTTGGTGATCTTTGTACAAACTTAAAAGAAATTTATTTTGGTAAGAACTGCAGAATGAGAGAGGAACCTTGTGATGTGTCTTGACCCAGTCCGCAGCACAAAGGTTTGTGCTTTTTCAAACTTCCTGGTCTGGGAAGAAACCATTTATCCCTGCTGGTGTTTTAGCACAGAGAGCTTTAAGTGTGGCTTCCTTGCTGTGGGTCCTCAGCCTTGATAGGAATCAAATGGGAAATGTGCTGGTTAATGAAGATCTGAAGTTTTGTCAGCTGTAGCAGAGATTGTTTTGCAATGCCTATATTGGTGAGACAAATAACATGCCTCTGTTAAGATGCATGTTTACATTTGGGGATGACAGGTGGAAAAAATTACCAGCATGGGCTTCCCAGTTCCTGTCAGACAGCTTTTTAGAAACAAAAACAAAGAGCAACTGTGGTCTGCAGTACTTTGTTCTTACCAAGTGGACCGATACTTACTTTATTTCAGAATTGCACTTAGGTGAAATCCCCAGGACAAACTCTAGTTTTAGGCAGAGGTTAAAGCAGGGGACCCTCTGTAAGTTGTCCGTTGGTTCCCATTGGGAAATAGCAATCCAAGGGAGTGCCTGGGGAGAAACACACAAGAACTTGAGGGTATAGCAACCCTGACCAATAATTCAGTATTGCAAACATTGGCAGCTCGTGGAGGACTTCCAGGACTAGGATGAGAAGATGAGTGAGCCTCTTTTCCTCACAGTTCCTTATGCTGGTGTCCATAGCCATGGAATTAGTTTGTTCTGAGGGGCTGTTTATTGCCCTAGGCTCAGACCTGTGGTGTAGATCCCACTCATGACTTGTGGCCATGCTGAGGTGATGGAACCAGTTCATTGTGTCTAAAATCTGACCTTCCAAGGAGACAGGAGCTGTGATGGCATTTTGAGGAGTGCTGCTTTCTAGTGCCCTGTGGTAACCATTGGCTCAAACTGAGTTGCATTAGCCTTATAAATGGTGAATAATATCCTTGTACTGTATATTATAACAGAAAATGTTATTAGGAGATTTGTGAACGAAGTAATGCAATATTTGCTGAAGCAAAGCCATCTTTGAGATCAGCTCATGTCATGACTCATTCAGTAAACAAAAGCTGCTTAAACAGGCATAAATGTTGTTACTTAATGTTGGTCTTCAGTCAGGAGCTACAAAATAATTCTACTTTCCAACAGCAACTTACAATCTGTTAATTGCAGACAAGACTAGAGATGTAATGTACTGCTCTGGTTGATTTTTTTTGTTTGTTTGTTTGGTTGGGTTTTTTTTCTGGTTGTTGGTTTTGGTGGTTTTTTTTTGGTTTGGTTTTTTTTCTGTGGTTTTTTGAAATTATTTACTTCCATGTTTTTGAGGAGATGCAAAAACATTTGAAACTTGAATAACCACAGTGAGGTAGTCCCAGAGGCTCTATGCTGAAAGTGTATCCTCAGGAAAACCATGCTCTGCAGATGAGTGTCTAGACTTATCAATTCTGCCTTATTTTGTTTCCTTGTATTCTTTCACAATTTATATTTTTCAGAATTTGAGAGGGAGTTAATGGAAAGAAAGTGAAACCCAAAGTACCAAAGCAGCCAACCTAAAAATTCTGAAATAACTTTTGAAGGATGCATTTGAAGTTGTCTAAATCTAGTGCTTCTACAGAATATTAAAAACCAAAATCAAAAGATCATTTTCCATTAAACAGGGAAGGGTATTTAAAGATATATAGGTTCTATAAGGGCTATGTTAGTTTTGTATTCCAGCTCTTTACTCTTAATAGCATTTTTTGGGAATGCTTTGCATTCATGATCTCAACAGATTTCTGGAACAGACTTTACAGCAGTTCTTTGAGTAATTGTGTCATGATTTTTTGGGTAATCTTGTCTCTTATTTTGCTGTTCATCTGTAGGAGGCTAAGAACCCAGTGTGGTTGCTTTGGTAGCTTTGCTTCAGTTGAATTTTCTGTTTCTGTGGCCATGCTAGAAGGGTGCAAACATAGGAAATACAGGAAAGAAGCATAAGATCCTGTTGATTGTACTTTTGTTTCTGTTGTAACAAGAAAAAGTTTTATGGTGCATCAGGAACCAAAGGCTTCAATTATTTCTTCAGTATTGATTTTTTTTCTTTTAGAATTTCCTGATGTTTAGATTTTAAAGGATCAGTTAAGATATCTGGGCTAATATCTTTTTTACTGCACAGTGAGAGAGAATGATTTTGAATCATTATAAAATGCATCCTCATTTTCCCAGACGATGTTTTTGTCCTGGTTCTGGAGAGATGAAGTTTGGCTCCTTAGTGAGATTAGTATATTTTCATCTGAACTCTATTTAATGGGAGCTAATTTGATACTTAGTGGCAGGGAGGTGACAGCCAATTATAGTCTTGAAGGGCTCTTTCCTGTGCCTGGAAAACAGAACAACAGTAAATGACTAATTAAGAGGGAGTTCAATTACTGCTTGTGCTCATTGAAAGCTGGGACTGCCCTGTTACATTTCTGGTTGTGCTCTGGTTTCACATACTGCATGGCTGTCACTTCCACAGGGTCATCTCAAGAAACTTCTTCACCCTCATTTGTGCCTCATGGCTTTTACTGGATCAAAATATCACATCCCAAAGAAGTTCCTCTGGGAATACTTTGTGCTCTCCTCGATTGTGCTTCTTACTTTCTCAGAGTTCATTACTTGGGCAGCATTCCTGTTCCCCAAGAAATGAATTAGAGGGGAGTGTGTGTTTCAAAACTTGAGTTTCACTGTGCTGTGTACATTTGCTTGGACACAACAGGTCTCCTTGTGGGAACATTAGATGCAGTGCTGGACTCGACGTCGAAAGTAGCCCCGTTTCGGATCCTGCACCAGACCCCAGACTCCCAAGTCTACTGGTCCATCGCGTGCGGTACGTACGGGGCTCTGGGAGCCAGCCAGTGGGAAAGGAGGGTGCAAAGTATGGGATCCATTTGTGGCTTAATCCTCTCACATCATTGCTCACTCTCGTGACCTCTAAATGGTTTAAAAACATTTGCAAGCCTGAGCTTGACAGCAGAGCGTGGTTCCAATTTTTCAGAATGGATTTATGGACTCTTCCTATTGCACCTTCTGATTGCCTGCTTTTCTGCAGGAGTCCTTCAGGTACCAAAGCCTTTGGTCACTGTTACAGTGACAGAGGTACAGTATTTTCTTTTGTAAGGAGCAAGGATAACTTGACACAGTTCAGGATGGACTCCCAGGGTCAGCTTATTCCAAAGTGTGCTGTAGGTAGGAATAACAGTACATGCTTACCCTAATATTTTTGTTTACTTTGTTTTTGCATGTTAAAACATGCAGGCTAACAGTCATGGTCAGAGCTGAATTCTTCCTCATATCTGTTGCTCTTGTAGTATAAGTTCTATCTCTTCCTCATGTTGTGTTATTAATCAATAGGGAATGGAAAAGTAAATACAGATTTGTTCTTGTAGCTTTAATTTCATGTAATTGCATGTCACTTTAAAAGGGCAGCCTTAAAGAATTTGAACAGTTTGTGGATTGACAATAAATAACGTTTCAGGGCCACTTCTGAAAAAGTCAGACCTGGTGACAGGCTATCAAAAAAGTACTTTAATATGTATGTTAGAAGTGTACTCTGGGGAATTCTACTACCATCAGGTCAGCCCTTGGGAAAGTACCAAAGGCAGTCTTAATTTTAGGACTGAATTTATATAGATTTTGTGCTGCATAGATATGCTTTACAACAGAAAGCTACATAATATAATTGTCCTAATTCTGTTAGATTGTTTCTTCTGTGAAGAAATTGAAGAGATGACACTTTGTTCCTGCTATTACATATTAATGGTCTGAAACAGTGCTCTTAAACCATTTAAACAATTACCAAAAGAGTTTCATTATTCCTGGGTCACCTCTGTGCCTCTGATTCACATTGTGACTCAAATAATTGGCCTACATGTGTAGTCTGAGAAAAATAATTACTTTTGCGGTGTAATTGCTGTGTTAATTACTCTTCATATAATCTGTTAAGTGTTGTTGCAAATCCACCCAGTGTAATGCAGTCTCACTATTTAACTGTATTTAGAGCATTTCTATTCATTCACAGGGCCACTTTAATTCTATGGAGTCCACTGAAAGTTGGTTAATTACCCTTTACAAAGTAAGCTGAGAAAAAAGCAGTTGTTCAAGGTGTGTTCTTGCTTGAGGGCATCAACAGTATGTGCTCACACTGCCTGCTTTGATTGGTGAGCGTTCTTGTGGAGGATGAAGCTGCCAATTAACTTACATTCTAGAATGCCTTCATTCAAATCTATGTAAGTTCTTTCACTCTCCCTGTCCCCCAGCATCTGATGGGGAGTCACTGTCTTTAAAGCACTGACTCTGTATTGAATTTGCTGAAACCCTGTGGTTTCACTCAGTCCTTGCTGTCTCCCTGGTTCCAGGGATATTTGCTTTACATCTTCAGACATGTAAGGGATTTTGCACAGCAGGCCCTGCTCTGGAAACTGTTGTGGGCCAGTGATCAAAGCTGAGGATATCAAAGGCACAGATTTAATTTCCTGCTGAGCCTCATGCGTTTAGTCTCACATTTCCTACATTCTGGCCTGTTAAACTGGGAGTGTTGCAGTGGTGCTGTGTTGTCCGTGTTGGGGAGGTGCTGCTGAGAGGAAGGAACTGTCAGTCCAACTCAGGCCTCAGCACTGAGCCACATAATGTTGACAAAGCTGAGATGCTTTTGGATTTAAAGGCCAGAAATAGAGCTGCAGAAAGGACTTGAAAGATAAAAACACAGCATTGCACATGTCTCAGCTACACTGAATATGTTTCCAGTGTTCACAAGAGGTAACAAGAAATTTAAGACTTGTGATTTTGATTTGTGTATCTAAATTACTCTGTGACTCAGGAATTAGCATGCTAAGTATTCTCTTGATCCATAGTTTTGGTGAAATGATTGAAGTATGTCCTAATTTAAAGCAATACTTTCTTTTTCAATAGGATCCAGCAGAGAAGAAATAACAGAACATTGGGAGTGGTTAGAACACAATGTTATGAAGACTTTATCAGTATTTGATTCAAATGAAGACATTACGAGCTTTGTCCAGGGAAAGATAAGGGTAAGTAACAGGCATAACTGGGAAAGGCTGAGTATTCTCTTTCCTTGAACTGTACAGAAATAGTAAGTCTTTTGTAGAATATTCAAGGACAGCATTGAAATGCTGCCTATTCTGATTGAGTAGTATGTGACTGTTCACTTTAACATGTGCCATTGTTCCTGTGTCTCTGCCCCTCAGCTAACTGAGCTTGTTTGTCATAAACTCCACTTGCTACATGATACAACAAATGCCTTTAGATAGTGGTCTAAAACTGCTGATAAATTATTTCACAATAATTTTAGCAGTGCCTGCGAAGCATATGGTCTATTTTTGTTCACTCTGTGTATGCTAAATATTTAGCCCAGGAACTCTTGGGATTAAGTGAGGAAACTATGTCTGTTTCAGAAGAGAATACACAGGAATGTGTGTCTTGCCTAAGCTGTGTGGGAGACTTGGTGGGTGAATCTGAAATAACATTTTATTTGTGACCTATGATTTGATCCTCAGACTCTTCTTCCCCTTCTAAGACTTACATGCATAAAGTAATGTGATTTTTTTTGTTGTAGGGTTTGATTGCTGAAGAGGGAAAAGATTCTTTTGTAAGAGAAGATGATCCTGAGAAGTTTCGTGAAGGTCTTATGAAGTTTGAGAAGTGTTTTGGATTGCCAGAGCAGGAGAAGTTGATTACCTACTACTCGTGCAGTTACTGGAAGGGCAGAGTGCCCTGTCAAGGATGGCTGTATCTTAGTACCAACTTCCTTAGCTTCTACTCATTTTTGCTTGGAGCAGAAAGTAAGTAAGCCTTGATGCTAAGCTGTGTCCCTTGATGCTTCACTGCTCATCTTTCACATTAGGAGGAATTCTTCATATGTGCTAAGGGAGCTGTTTTGCCATGTGAGCAGATGTCAACAGAGATGAGCAGAAACTGCCAACATAATTTATGGAAATGCATACATTTGTGTAACATACTTCACAATATCCATTATTATGGTTCCTTAATTCAAGCTTCAGAGGGAAGGCTGGCTTCCAGAAGTTGACTGTAGCTAAAAGTTGTCCATCATCTTTAGTTCATGCTGCATTACTAACTCTAGGAGGATTACAGTTATTTCTTCATACACAGGCTTAATATTTCACATGGGTGCAGTACACACTGGGGATAATAGCACATAACTCTTTTTTCCTCTGTGTAACATTAGTTTGAAATGCCCAAACAAATGCCTCTCATAGTGTGCACTATAACTGTATTTATGCAAAAAATGGAAAACATACAGAAAATAGGATCCTTTCCAAAGCTGGTTTTGATCTGTGTTGAGAAATGCCATAGCTAAAGGGCACAGTTCCTCTACATGCCAATTCATGATGGATTTAATTTAAGAAGCCCTGTTGGTGAGCTGCTGAAGGGGGTTGGCTTGTATGGTGGTGTTTGTTTGCTGTTTGCAGTTTCACATAAGAGCAAGGAAAAGGTGATGTAAACTTGTGTTGTCATACATGGTGTTTGTTTTACTGTTTTTCTATAAAACTCTTTCTAATGGAACTTTTTAGGAAATAGGAAGAGAATGCATTTTGTGCTTATTAGTTTGTAGTCCTTTTCAAGTGTGTTATCATTTGACTATGTTGTTTATTTCATTAGTGCTGCTACTGCTGCATTTCTTTCTTAATACAAGCAGATATTGAGAACTGACTCACATGTCCTTACATTTTATTTTCAGTAAAACTTATTATCTCCTGGGATGAAATATCAAGACTTGAGAAAACTTCCAATGTGATTCTGACAGAGAGCATTCATGTGTGCTCTCATGGGGAAGATCATTATTTTTCCATGTTTTTGCACATTAGTGAGACATTCCTTCTCATGGAGCAGCTGGCAAACTATGCAGTTAGAAGGCTTTTTGACAAGGAGACATTTGAGAATGATCCAGTCCTTCATGACCCTCTGCAGATCACCAAGAGGTAATGCATTGCTTATACTTTATCTGTTCTGGGCCCAATATTTGTTTAGGCAAAGAGGAAGAGGATCCTTGTCTCGAGGAGATAGTAAATATCAGCAAAGCTGATATTTTCTTAACCAAGTGTCTCATTAAAATGTTGGACCAAAGCCATGTGAGGCACTGTAATTTGTTGTTACTTGGCAGGATCCAAAGTCTGTATGAAGGCAGGAGGTGATCAAATCTTCAGTGCTGGTCTTCCAACTAAAGGGTCTATATTAGTTTGAATTTTTAAAAGGTGTTCTTGCAGCATTTAGGATTAGAAAATTCAGATTAGAGCTACAGTGTCTCCAGAGATACCTGATGAGGAAGGATAAGGTAGGGAAGAAATCATTTAATAGACATGTGTAAGGATAACTGCATGGCTTTTCTGAAAGCCCCTGGAGGTGAGTGATAAAACCAGTGAGTTGCAGATGGGTGCATGGCTTTCCTGAGATACAGCATTATTTTGGGTGGTGGGAAAGATATGAATGTCAGTAACTTAATGGTTAAGGTCCTTCCTTTTCCTTTGATTCCTCAGTTTGGTAGCAGTGCTGGAGAGGGATACTGCGCTACAACCAAACTACTGTTCCTGCAGTTATCTGTGAAAATTAGCCCATGGCAGATGTTTGCAACATGTGCTACATTTCTAGCTAATTAACCCTCTGTCAAGCCCAAACTTATTCTACTTTTAAATGCATTATTCTGATGTGTGGGGAAACAGAGCACATAATGCTATTAGTATCTTTTCTGGACTATCTGTAGACCCTGTAGTGCTCTACTGTGTAAGAACATTATTGAATCTGGTCTTGTTTAGTGACATATTTAAATATTTTGTTAAGAGTATGTACAGGTAGGTGTGGTCCTGCCCTTTGTTGCCTCTTCAAGAAAAACATTGAACCCTCCATATTGACCCCATAGATTATGGGAGAGGAGAGCATGATGTTTTACTGTCTTTTCCCAAGATATTTTTGACTTTCGTATTTGTAAAGACATTTAAAACTTAGTTAATTTTTCTTTCCTCTTTCCTACCAATGTGTTATGTTTTTAATCCAGAGGCCTGGAGAGCCACGCCCATAGTGAGCAGTTCAGTGCATTCTTCAGGCTACCTAAAGAAGAGTCCTTGAAGGAAGTTCATGAGTGCTTCTTATGGGTTCCTTTCAGTCATTATAACACCCATGGGAAAATGTGCATTTCAGAAAACTACATCTGCTTTGCTAGCCAGGATGGCAGCCTGTGCACTGTAATCATTCCATTGAGAGAGGTAATGCAAACTACAAATCACAGTCAGTTATACCAGCAGTTTTACACTTGTGTAGTTTAATGCCAGTTTAGCGGATTCTCATTAGAATCTCCTTATTTTATGTGATGTCATGTATTTCCCTCTACTCTGGATACTACATGTAGGAATCCTGTTTGTAGATTTCTGGAACTGCTTTCATGTTTTAGATTTGTTTCTCTATCTTCTTTTCCCTTTTCTATTTACTCTTATTTCTGTTGCTCAGTACAGAATCCAAATTTTTTAAATACGTTTTTTTATTAAATGAAAAAGCTTTTGCTTAGTACTTGTAGGTGAGTTAATGATACAATCTCAAGGTAAGAATAAAGAACTGTAGTGGGTAGAGGATTTTGAAAATTAGTAATCATGCTGCTGTTTTTCTTAGCTCAGTAGTGCAGTCTTTTGCAGCAGTTGAGCAGTGCTGTCTGTTCAGAAGTCTGTAGGAAAATCCAGTTGTCTAGTGAGCAAGTAGCAGTGCCATTACAGCTGATAATCTTAACAGACTATAAGGACAGAATAAAGATCATATAGCAAAGGACACAGCTTTGGAATTTCTATTCAGTATTATAGTAGACTGCAGAATAACTTCTGGGAAAAATAAACCAACTCTCTTCATTTGTCTTGACATTATGTGATCTGGGATATTGCCACATTTCAGTCGTCCAGTGTTAAAAGCTTTTCATCAACACCAGGCACATTTTACAATAGCCTACAAATAAACTAGGTTCTATAATTGCTCTGTTAATTGCTTTACATGCTCTGTGTACACACTGCCTAACATAAGACGCCTGACATAGGGGGTGAGCTGTACTAATTTCAGCAATACACTTGGTATTCCCCACCTACATAAAACAATTTATTTGATTATCTATAAATAGTGCTGCAAACAATAGAGACTTCCATAACGTAAGAGGCTGTGTTAAAGGAGCTGGCTCTAAATTTATCCTTATGGACTGTCAGACCCTCACTATTTGTTCTACAGGACTGCAGTTACTTCATTTCAGTGGTCTTTCCTTCTTTACCTATAACAGTGTGCTCAGTGGTTTTCCATTTTTTACCTTTAACAACATGAATACATCAGCAATGCCAGTCAGTCTAGATTCTCATGATTGTCACACTTGAACTTTCATGATTAAACTGTTTTAACTGCTCGAATCTGTAACTGTTCCATCATGGCAATTAAAGTCAGCTCTAGCTGACATGTGTTATGACAGCTGTTTTGACAGGGTATTCTCAGTGGAAATTCAGTCTTGTAAAACTTGTTTCATTTGATTACTTACAAAAGTCATGTTTCCTCTGCTTTTGGATGATAAGGAAAAAAGCAACTGCTTCAGTGGGTAGGAGACAAGATTTTCAAATAAGGTTTTCACAGTTGGGAAAACCTTTTTGAAGATTTCTGGTACTCTGTCAAAAAGTCTGTTGCATAATACTTAGTGCCTTTTGCTAAAATAGCTACAGGCAATTGAGCTTTCAACTTGTGACTTGTGTTACCTAGTCTGCTTGTGTGCTTCATACACTGTTTCATTTACACATGTATTGTAAACAGGTTTTATCTTTTATAAATAAGCAGGTAAAATTCCTTGCTTAATTTATGTGTCCTTGGTTCCATAGGTCACAGGGGTGGATAAAGCAGATCCAGCCAGCAGAGGAGTAAGCATTAGTACCAAAGGGAAAACAGCTTTTCGTTTCACAGAGGTGAGAGATTCTGGACTGCTTGTGGCAAAGCTCAGAATGAAATGCAATGCAACTGCAAGCCCACAACACATCATAAGTACTGAGGTAACTGCTCTGCAATTCTAATTTCTTAGAATTTGTTCCTAGGAATAAGTCACATACCTCTAGTTTTAAGGTTTGGAAAAATAAATAACTCTGCTCATGTGAAAGAGAATGAGTTGGACAATGGTGCTGCTGTGAATGCATTCTGGTTTGGGTTCTTTTACCCTGTTTTTCATCAGATTTTGAAAAACAACTCCAGCTGTAATGCTGGTTTTTAAGTGCTCTCAGGTTTTCTATATAGCTCACTGTATGAATGGGGTTTTTTTTTTGGTGGTGATGGATGGTCAGGCCTCGCTATCCTCATATTCTCAGTTCTCATTATGAATATTTGTCCTTTTATAATTTTGTTTTTTGCTTGAGAGATGGCTCTTTTTTCCCAAGTGCAGCCTTCTGAAAGCCCAGCTGTGCAGAGCAGGGACTGCTGTTTATAATTCATTTTAGAAGTCTGGCACCTGTAACTTAGTATAATGAACAACGATGGTCTGGTATCAGTGCTGCTTCTTGGAGGATTGTTTGTTCTTTATGAGTACCACTGTTAAATTTTTTTCAAGGTTGCAGCTGGTTCTGCCACTGACAGTCCAAAGGATTTTGGTGCAGGACAGTCAAAGATGGGCCAGAGAGATAACAGCAAAACTGTCAGTACAGAAGCACTAATGACTGTCTACCATCCTCAGGATGCTGAGAACCTTGACTCTAAAATGGTAAGGGATAAAACGGCCAACAGTTTTTGGAATCAAATTGGAAAGGAGTGAAGTATATAAAAATGAATTCCAGCCAGGCTGCTGATTTCTTCAGGGATTTAGCCGGTCTTCTTTCATCTGCATTTTCTGTATTTAGAGTCCACAGGGTGCTTCTTCATAGCTCCATTGAATTTTTTGCTCATCTTGTTTAATAATGATACGCCTTATCTTCATGGAGTTCATTTTTCCTGCTCTTCTACCCCTCAGGGAAGAGTTGGCTGTTTGTTTTATGATAGTGAACATGTTGCATTTCTATCTGAATTTTCAAGATACAAAGTCACTAAAAACTCTCTGAGAGCAAGGAGAATGTTCTAAAAAATTGACTTAACTTCTTCCTTGTTTCCTTCTTCTGCACCACTGTCTAACAAAGTTATGCTCTGGAGAATATGTAGTTGTTTTTGCAGCAGAACATCCAAGTTTTGCTTCTCCATAGTATGTGCAAGAAGACAGGTTTTATTTCAAAATAAGTCTTTCAGCAGAACTGAGTAAATTAAGATCTGAAAATTTTTATATTAGAAATACCAGAAAATAAATACCCTTTGGGCAGGACAAAAGGGAGTCCAGATTTTTAAATCCTGCTTTTCAACATAGTATGTTGAACAAAAGTGAACAAAATCTACTTTCCCTTTCAGCACCTTTAATTGCTTTAACAATGTTAAATCTTAGAGCTGCATGCACAGCAGTTGTAGTGGTGACATTCACCCTGTCTCAGCCCTGGAGCCTCACAGGAGCTGGAGCATCTGATCAACAATTGCTTTGCTTCAGAGAAATATCTGTTTGACCTTCCTGTGCTATAGAAGCTGTTGGTTTCTGTCAGATGGGATACTGGATTAGATCTACCTTCTGTCTCATCTTGTATAAACATACTTTAAAGAACAGTAGGTCATGTATGAGATGGCATTTTATGCTAAATTTGTGCTCTGCATAGGCTGGATTCTGCTCTGATTTGCTTCAGCACTCATTTCACACATCAATAAGGATGCCAGTATTGCTGCAGTTTCCAGTTTATATGAATATAACTGCGAGCAAAATTTACTTTTGTTCTCTGAAACCTGAGGAGAATCTACCAGTATACTTAATGCTTGTTATCTTCTGCTTTTCGTAGCTGAAAGAAAAAATGAAGGAACAGTCGTGGAACATCCTGTTTGCGGAACGGGGCCATGGGGTCAGTATGTTTCGAACAAAGAAGACTCGAGACCTAGTTGTAAGAGGCATCCCAGAGGCATTAAGAGGAGAACTCTGGCTACTCTTCTCAGGTATTGCATAACAAGTATAATTGGTTCAGTTTTGGAGTAATCATTGGAAATTTTCATTGCTCAGTGATTCCATTAATTTCAGTAGAATTACTCAGACACATTACTTCAGTAATACCTGGAGATTCATGAGGTACCTCACTAGTCACCAAAATTTTTATACAAATTGCAAACAATCAAATTACTGCTTTATTGTTGTCCTCTAATACCGTGCAATGCAATGTATTGGCAGGTGCTGTAAATGATATGGCATCCAACCCTGGTTATTACACTGAGTTGGTGGAGAAATCCTTAGGAACGTGCACTTTGGCTACTGATGAAATTGAACGAGATTTACGTCGCTCCTTACCTGAGCATCCTGCTTTTCAAAGTGACACAGGAATTTCTGCCCTCAGGAGAGTTCTTACAGCTTATGCATTCAGGAATCCACAAATTGGATATTGTCAGGTATAGCAGTTTTGAGAGTCTTAGTGTTGGTGAAATATTAGCTCCTGATGGCAGTATGGTAGCACCTCATAAAATCTGTCACAGGAATGTGTAATAGTTTCTTGCTTAGTCATTCACTTACTTTGCTTATTTCATGCCATTGTGTAAAATGAGTTTTTACATCGTACTTGGATTAGTTTAAATGTCCACTTCATATATGCATTTGTATTCTAACAAGATGTATAGCACTTAAAGATATTTTTATGTACTTTAGGTACTCTATTCTGTATTTAATAGCATAGAAGTAGAACTCTTGTCCTGGATATGGCTGTAGGTTATCCCAGCACTTTAAAAGTGTGCTGTAAAGTGCTTTCAGAAATACAAATTCTAAGAAATAATACCAGTTGTGTTTTCACCATCTTTTCTCTTAAATGTTTCCTTTCCTGTTTGAATGTTGCAGGCAATGAATATTCTGACATCAGTGCTTCTGCTGTATGCTAAAGAGGAGGAAGCATTCTGGCTTTTGGTTGCTGTGTGTGAAAGGATGCTCCCCGATTATTTCAATCGCCGAATCATTGGTAACATCCATCTGTTTTTTTATCTATCTTGAATTGAATGTCTACCTATATTAAATGTCAGTGGTTATTCATTCAGAACAAATGTAAGGAATGAGCTGAAGACTGACCAGTGGAGAGAAACCATTGCATTTGTTTCAGTATCGTGGAATAGAAAGTGGAGAACATCCCGTGATGACTCCTTAAATAGGCATGGATGTGATTTTCAGATATTGTCAGAATTCTAGGCATGACTACTCAGAAAATAGTCAGTTACACTATTATACTGTTCTTTTGGAATTATAACTGCAATTCATACTATTTATTTGAAACTTAGCCAGTTTAGATAAAGGAAAAAGAGTTACTTCAGGTCCAGACTTGGATTTTGATCTCTCATGCAGTTCTTACAGGTGTATACATTAGAAGAAAATGGGGTGTGAAGTTTCTTTGTCGTTGCAGAGTGAGTGTATTGGCTGTCAGGAGAGGCACTGGAGGCAGCACTCACCAAAGTGCCAGCAGACTTCAAGCATGCCCAAGGCTCTGGCCCCATGCATGGAGAGCACAGCTTCAGCATGGGAGAAGGAGCCAGTGGTTCCATGCAGCTGGGCCTGTGTGTGCTTGTACAACAAAGCTGCACTAGGACAGGAGCTTTGTTTCTGGCTGGTGCTCTGAGAAGTGTGCTTCTCTGTGTTAAGATTTGGGTGGTGGTTTTGTTATCCTTTCCCTGCAGGTGCCTTGGTAGATCAGGCAGTGTTTGAGGAGCTCATCAGGGTTCACCTGCCTCAGTTGACAGACCACATGACGGACATGACTTTTTTCTCCTCGGTCTCTCTCTCCTGGTTCCTTACCCTTTTTATCAGTGTGCTGCCAATTGAAAGTGCAGTCAATGTGGTGGACTGTTTCTTCTATGATGGAATAAAGGCAATCTTGCAGCTGGGCCTTGCAGTACTGGAATACAACATGGAGAAGTTGCTTGCTTGTAAGGATGATGCAGAAGCAGTCACTGTTCTCAACAGGTATCAGTGTAACTGTTACTCTTACAGGCTACATAGCAGCTGCTATAATTGCATATAAATAAGTCTTTCTGAATTAGCTGAGAAGATATCTAGGCAAGACTTCCAAAAGCTTTAAAGGAATTAGTGTTCATCTTAGGCTGAAATTCTGGAAGAGGTGGCTGGAAAGTTGGCCTGGATCCTCTGAAAATCCCATCTTATATTCAAGTTCTTCTAAAATCATAACTATTTTGTGAAAATTAAAGAAAAATCAACGTGCTTTTTACCTTGAATTTGTATCATGCATAGAAGGCAGCTTGCCTTGATGAGATAATCTAAAGCACATTATGACTGTTCCAGACATCAGTTCAGGCATCAACTTACAGGCAGCAGGTTCTTCAGCTTAGCTGTTGTAGTTTAGGCTGCTGAATTCTCTGCTGTTAATAGTTTAGAACAGAAATAAGACCAAAAAAATGTGATGAGCTCAGTCATGATGAGATGTTTGTTCTATGTTAGCAACATGAAGTGTGCTTTAAACTTAGGTACTGCAAACAAAACCTGTACAGTTTTTTCTTAACTAACTCAATTCTCTTGTTGATGCTGTGGTTGTGTATCATGGAGTATTAGAACAGCAAAATTACTGCGCTATAGGAGTTAATGAGTTATGACTGTTAAAAACTGATAATAAGAATTTCTGTTTAGTTAGGCTTTTACATACTGCATGTTTGAATGGGGTAGGAGCTACAGAATTACGGAGGAAAATGTAGTTTTTATTATGAGACCATGCAGTCTGGTGTTTATTGTAAAATCTGGCCTCCCCACTGGATCTGTTTAGGCTGGTTATGTAGGTGTGATAAGCAGGTACAGATCAGGCATGTCTTTGTCTTATACATCTGGGGGAATTAAGATTGTCTTGTTCACAGTTCAGGACAAGCCTTTTTCTCTGTCCAAGTTAGTACAACCTTGCTATATGGATTAAAAAACCAGGGGAATGCCAAGTGGAAGGGACCTTGGAAAGAGTCTAGTTTAACTTTCCACTCAGAGGGGATTACTGCTAGCACTAGATCATGTAAGCTCAGTCCAGAAACTCCCAAGGCACAAAGTTCTACAGTCTTCTCTGGGTGGACAGTTCCCATGTTTGTGTATCTTTGTTACTATTACAGCACATTTGTGCTACTGACTCTGATATTCTTTGTTTTTTTCCCATTCTCTGCACACTTTTTCTTCAGTAGATGCCAATGTTAGTGTTTTATTGTGATAAACTGGTTCCTGCTGATTTCTCATGTGTTTGCTTTGTGCAGATTTTTTGACAGTGTCACTAACAAAGACAGTCCTTTACCTCCAGCTGTGCAGCAGGGCTCCAACCTCAGTGATACAAAGAGTGACCATCCAAAAGTGGACATCACTGATCTGATCCGAGAGTCAAATGAGGTATGTGTTCTTGTGGGCATGTTTGTGCAACCCATGTAGTGTTAATGTTTCATGGGCTGCTTTGAAACAGTGCAGTTGCATTGTACAAACAAGGGCAGAAAATCTGTCTGGACTGGTAGTAATTTGGCTCTGTATTTTGTTGAGCCTCACTGAAAACCTTATAGGTTATGGGACAAGTTTGCTTTTCTGTTGTTTTGGGTTTTTAACTGCTGGGAAGGTGCTTTCTGGCGTGTCCAGAGTGGAGTTCCCAAGATTCATCACAGGTCATGTATTACCATTCCTCATTCACGTTATTAGTATGTTAACTAATTGACAAAATACAGCAGAAATAGCCTGTGTGTTATACTAATTTGAGACTGATTACTGCACATTGCAGATAGTGGTAACCTTTGTGGCATAACAATGTATATGGGAAGCTCTGTCCTTGAGTAGTTTATGGTATGGGTTAAATGGCATCTAGAGATGTGTTGGGTGAGGAAGACCAGCTATGCTCTTTTAGTACTATCTTTCAATTTGCAGGTTTACTTTCTGCAATGTTAAGCTTTGAAGCTCTGCTTTGGGGAGGAAATCTAGTTTCTCCTTTTTGTCCCCAGATTTCCATGAGACATTATTTTCTCGCGCCATGATGTGAATCAGAGTATTAATCTATTTGTAGATAGGTTTCTGCTCAGCCCACCAGAAGTGAAAGGCAAGCTGAGAGAAAAGATATGTTCACATTTGGCTTTTTCTGTTAACTCCTTTAATTTATCTGTGTGATACTTCCTTTGTTTTCTGATTCACAGTCATGTTTTTAGTAAAAAATCTGCAGTACATCTCTTTTGAAGAAAATGTCCTGACCTTGACTCAGAAAAGATTAACCGTAATTTGTACAATTTAGAAACTGTCTTCTTTGATTTTTTTCTAAGAAGAGGGTACTGCTTTTAATGGGGTGAACAGTGTGAAGAATCAGAAACTCAGTTTCTCTTGGAACTGTCTCTGTAGCACTGGGCTAATCATACAAAAGTCTGCTATAGTATTGTTTTGCAATAATGTTATAGTGAAGAATCATGTTTGGAAAATGCTGTAAGATTCTTGAAAAGAGGGTTGAGAGCTCAAAGTGAGGATGAATACTTGCAGAATAAAGACCAGAGATGGTAAATAATTAAGTGCTGTATATTGCATTCAGAAGTGTAAGTTAAAGCTTTCACAGAGATGGAAGCATGACTGGAAAACAAAAACTCAGTTTCTTTTGCAGGAGATTGCACCAAATCAATAGTCTCTGATATGGCTTTTGAACATTGTTTTGGGCAGATCTTTGAACCTGAATCTTCCACTTCCAAGCTGACAGCCCTGTTCTTAGGCCCATATCCCAGTTTCTATCTCACAGCCCCTCTTTCTTATGCAAATTATTGTCTTCAGCTGAAACTGAGTTTCTTCAGTGCTGGCAAGTGTCTCATATTTGACAACTGCTCATACAAAGTAAGAGTCAATTTCCTGCTTTCCGTTTTGGCCAGATAGTTAATTTTAACACAGTTGTGGTCTGGTGAAGGGTTTTATTTTCATACCACTGTGGAAATAAAACAAATTTTGAAATAGGAAGATTGCTGCAATGGACAGTTGTCATTCTGCAAATAGGCTACAAATTATGAAGAAGTGAACAGAGATACTCTCTGTGATACTGTTGCTTATACAGGTGTTCATGAGAGAAATGAGTTTAAGTGAAAAGCTGTGGAGTTGAATTTTAAAATGTAGTTTGTTTTCATTCCTTTAACTCATGCATAAATGCAGATGCTTTGGCAGTCTAATCAGGCATGAAGAAGTCATATTTACCTAGAGAATGGAAGACTGTGTAACATTTTACCACATTAAATTAATTCAGATTTTCATTATATATTGTATTTATATTCTTACTAAAGCCATTGCCCAATATCAATGCTCAGAAGCCAGACCAGTGAATGAGTTAGAGATGCAGAGATGCAATTTCTCTCTGCTTCCACTTAGTTTCAAACCAGAAGGATGGTGGGTAGCAGTCTCCACAGGAACATAGAAGTACAGTTCTGGAAGAAAAGTCAACAGGTTATCCAGTTCACCTTCCTGTCCAGGATCCACCCAGATCATCCTTTAAAAAGTTGATTGCTTTAAAACAGTTCCACAAAAGAAAATTTGCAAAAAATTTAGTCCATCATAGAGTTTCTCTGCCCATGTGGGAAAATATCAAGTATAATTTCTCTTGGATGTTCATAAAGCACTGTTGAGCAGAGTTGGCTGTGATTTTCTCCATAGTTTCTTGTTGCTGTTAGGTGGTTGTTATCATTTACCCTTTCAAGTCTGGTCATAGAATCAGTTGTAGAATAGTTTGGGTTGGCAGGGGCCTTTAAAGACCATCTAATCCAACCCCCCTGCAGAGAGCAGGGACAGCTAGATCAGGCTGCTCAGTTGGAGTCCAGCCTCATCATGGCTCTTAAGTGAGAAGAATGAGTTTTAACAGATTGCTCTCCCAAAATGGAGTTGCCAGATCTATTCTTTTTCTAGATTTAATAAAACCAGTTCCTTTAACCTTTCGTCAAAGTTAATGTGCTCAAACTCTTTGTCTGTGTTGCAATTTTTCATATCTTGTTTAAAGGGCATTGCTGATAAGGGGACAAACACACTGCAGAGAAGCTTCTGGAAGTCCTGCCTAATTTGGTTGTTTATCACTCATTTGTTCCCAAAGTTTGTAATTAGAAGCAATTTTGCCCATGGTGTGTGGTGGTCATGGTTAAGCCATATCTTCCTGATTGCCTGTGCTGCTGAAAAGTGTCAGAAAACTTACAGAAGAGAAGTTGAATCTACTGAATTTCCTCATAAAAGGAAATGTAATCAATTTGACATAGTCTTGATAAAGAATGTTGTCCTGTATTGATCAACCGGTTTCTGTTTAGATTTTATTTGTTTAATAATTTGTTCCATGATTTCTCTGGTAATTTCTTTCTAGCTCTTGCCTCCTATCCCACTTTTCCATAAAGACAAATGCATTTATTCACTCTAGTGCTCAGACACCTTTCACGTCCTTCAGAAATTGCAGAGGTAGCCAGGAATGATTCAGAAATTACTTAGCTGATTTCTTAATTTCACTAGAGTGGACTTCAATCCCTGAAAACATGCATATCTTAGACTTTGCTGCCTTCCAGTAGTTGTCAACATGTGATAGCAGAGTTGGGTATAGAGCCAACACACAGTAAAATCCCTTCCTTTTTCTTCCCACACAGGGAACTACTCCAGTTTCTTCTTTCTTCATCGCTCTCTGAAACCCTTTTAAAGCACCCTTTTAAAAGTTACACTGGTTAAGGAGAATGTTAGTGCTCTAATAAATTATTTTTTCCTCAGAGTTTCTGTGATCTTCCTTTGTGTCCATGCTGGTATTGTGGTTAGATGCAAGAAAGACAAAAGTGCTTCTTTAGATGTGTCTCCCAACAGCTGACTGCATGGAATGGTGCTTTTCTTCTTAGAGATACGGTGACATTCGCTATGAGGATGTTGAGAGCTTGCGCTGCAGGAACAGGCTTTATGTGATCCAGACCTTGGAAACTACAACCAAGCACAATGTGGTGAGTGACTTGGAAGAGTTTCAGCCTTCTCTCTGATAAAATTCATTCCCTTTTGGAAGGGTCTGAGAAGTGCTGCAGTTTCCAGGCCAAATATATGATTTTATACTGAACCCCCTCTTGTCTGCAGGGTGTCTGTTAACTGAGGCTTGGCCTGTGATGTTTTCAGTCTGTAAATCACAGCATGACCTTCTGGTCTCGTTACAAGGAACACCATTGCCAACCGCTTCTAAAGGCTGGCACATCTCTCACACTTTGTGTGGATTGGAACAGGCTGACCTGTATTTCTATCTGCTGATGTTAATACTTTTCTCTTAGAGGCATAGAGCACCATACAGTAAAACAATTAAGTGCCTGCATTTTTACTGGGGGAAGCAGCACTGAAGAGGTTTTTGTAGTGCATTCAGCAAGGGTTGCTTTTTGTCTGTGTTGTGTGTGAAGGTCTGGTAATGTGGCAGCTCTCCATCTGCCTATCTCACCCTTCAATTCAGACTGCTCAATGAAGGTGGAGGTTGTGAGGAGCTTCCTTTGTTTGCTTGTTTTCTTCAGTGGCTCATTTCCAATACCTGATGATAATATTAGTCTGTCCACCACCTAGTGCTTCTTTCTGTGGTAAATGTGGCTTGTAGCAAAAGAAACTAAATGCTGGTGGTAATGCTAAGATGGTATTGTTGTATCTAATTTTACAAAACATATATTGTGAAGTTGGAAGCTGGTCTTACAGCAAACTTTGTTTTTTAAAAGCTGTGAACAATTTTTTTTTTAATTTAAAAAATGAGGATTCAGCTTCACTGTTGAGAGCTGAACATGCATTTACTTATTTAAAGGAAGCTATGTGTTATGTTGTTATAAATAATTGAGTTTTATCTCCTGGGTTTCATAGTATAAGCTCCATGTATGTTAATAACGTGACTAGCCTTTCGCTTTTTTTTTTTTTGAGAAATTATTTATTTTAATCTATAATCTTCTGATTACTTTTTAAAAGAAGTGCTATTCTTACTTCTAATTGTAACATGCCAAAACCTGGAATATGCAAACAGTGTCTCTTAATGTAATGTTAAGTCTCCCATAATGTTATTCTATGGGCTTATTCCAAAGAGGGAAGACATATTAATTAATTTTTTCTTGATTTTGTTTCAGCTACGTGTTGTGTCTCAAGAAGTAAAATTCAGTCCTAGTGATCTTGAAGAGCTTTATGAATTATTCAAGGTAATGTGCCATTTTCCTCACTTACCAAACAGCTGTCTTAACAGTAGACTTTGAAATGGTTTTAGTAAATAGAGATAAAGGTTGGACTCAATATATGTTTTACATGCCAGCTGTACTACTGATTATATAGTTAACTCCTCACATCTTTCCCCCAGAGAGACTTGTTGTTTCCTAAAACCTAATGTTTTATCTTTGCTTTGCAGAGGGAGCATTTTCTTTCCTGTTACTGGAGTGTAAATAGTCCTGTCCTGCAGCATCATGATGCCAGTCTGCCCTACCTTGACCAGTACCGGATTGATTGCCAGCAGTTCAGGGTTCTCTGCCACCTCTTGAGCCCCTGGTCACACTGTGCAAACAGAGACTCTCTGGCTCTGTGGACATTCCGACTGATGGATGAGAATTCCAACTGCCTTATAAACTTCAAACAATTTGCCTGTGTTCTTGGTATGGCAACAAACATACATGAGCACATTCACGAGGCTCCTGGGGGTATATCACCTTCCATGCAGTATACAAAAAGCTAAGGAGATTTAGTCTCTTAACACAGGGTCAAATAGTGTGATTTTTATTACAGACAGAATAATTCCCTCTTGGAGATTAAATTTAAACATGGCTTGGCCATCAAAATATCCACAAATTAGGAATGGTCTGATCTCATTGCCCAGCCTGTTTGGTCTATGATAAATCTTCATACTAAGTCATCTTATAGACAGATTGTGCAGGATGACCAACGCCTTATACCTCTGCGGAACTGAAAATTTTCTTGGCTCACTGCTCTGTTCCGTTCATTTTGTTTTCAAAGTGGTATGTTCAGGAAGTAAAAATTTAAGGGAAATGCTAAGACATTAATGCTATATTTCTTTGGTGCTGTGGTTTTATTTTAGTAAGTCATAGACATTATTAGTGTTCTTTCATCAGTGTAGACAACAGGTCTGATCAGCCACAGGTGATAGTGCTTTCTTTAAGCTTCATATCTAGTTATATTCCCTGTAAGGTAGGGCACGTGTCCAGTTCCAGCCTCCCTGGGTTGTATTTGTTTAGGTTAAGAGGGTGTTTTAAAGTTTGGTCCAGTTGAACAGACTGTCCTTTCCCCTAACAGATACGATGTATAATGGAAGCTTCACTGACAAACTCAAGTTTCTTTTTAAGTTGCACATCCCTCCAGGTAAGTGAGAAACAGTGGCATTTGGGGAGAGCTGTCTTTGGTTTTTGTCATCGTTATCACTGCTGTGGTAATGCCTGGGCATCATGAACCCACTTTATTCAATCATTTATTGCAGCTTTTACTGAAGTAGAATCTCTAAGCCCTTCCAAAGGGGATGATCTTTCAAAAGAAGAACTGATCCACTTCAGCCAACTCAGTGGTAAGCTCCAGAGTGTGAGGTTTTGCTTGCAGAGTACTAGAAGGAATCTGTTAATTATCCTGTGAAAAATGGGGAGCTTTCTTCTGAAAACTAGTAAATCCAGTAAATCATATCCCTGTTAACAGAATCCCTTGTGAAGATCTTCTGTAGATAGTTACAATTTAATAAAGTTGTGCAGAATTTGTGGATAGCTCGTCTCATGGTTGAATTCAAAGGCCCTTGGGTGTTTACATGGAAATAAGGGAGTGTATTTGGTTGGCATTTTTCAACATTGTAGGCAGGCTGTTGTGGTGTTGAAGTGATGGCTGTTTCATTTTTGCATCCTGGGCATAAAAGAATGGTATATTCCACCTCAAGAATTAAAATACCAAATCCATACTTACTTAGAGGCACATAAGCGTTTCAAAATTCTTTGCTTTAATTTTAGACCAAATGAGCTGAAAAAGGTTTAGTAAGTTTATGGAGTTGATAAAATAATCTGTTTTAAATACTCTTGAAAGCTGTGGGATTTTTATAGGGGAGACAGATCCCTTCTTGGCTTTTAAAATCTGCCCAAAGTAGACAGTATATAGGTACTGTTCCTGCTGCTCTTCAAGATGTGAACCATGAACATTATAAAGATTATTTAATTGATTGCAGTTTCATTTGTGATCTCCTGCCTCACAGTGGCTTCTATTTTTATGGAAAGTATGCAGATTTTACCAAGTGGTTTCTTCTCAGCCTAATCTGTGCTGAGAACATTGAGGGTCTTTCCCCTTAAGGAAGGAATTTTTGATAAGGGAAATGAAACATTGGTCCTCTTTTCTGAAATAAGTAACTTTTCTTTTTTTTCCTAAATTGTAGTTTCATCTGTTGGGGATAATCTTGAAAGTGATTCTTTGAAGAGCAGCCCAGAAAAAGGTAAAAGAATCCTGGTGGCATATTTGGTAACTCTGTCTTTTGGGGGAGTAGAGCTGGGAAAGTGTGTGGTGACAGAGTATATTAAGTAACATCAGCCTTAGTGTGCTTCTAGCATTCTGTCCTCTTATGTGAGTGTAGTCATGGGAGCAAAAGGGCAAAAGTAAACTCTGGTCCTGTGTAGACTGTGTCCCCACCACTCTGTTGAGAAGGAATGACATTGAAGATACCAGTTCTTTTGCTTGTCATACCTCATGGGAAGCTCTCAGTTCTTGTTTGTTCACTTTTTTTTTCCCCCCACTTCTTCCCCTTCAAAAAGGGAAGGGGAAGGTTGATATTCAGGCATATCTGAAGCAATGGCAAGATGAACTTCTTAAAAAAGAAGAAAACGTCAAGGATTTGCCAAGAATGAATCAGGTAAACTGTCTGAGTCTTATTTAAGTCTATTTTGTCATGAAAGTTTACCCTTCAAGTCCTATTACAGTATTTCTAAAGGATTTGTAGGATCCCTTTAATTTCAAATCTTCACATCAATCATTAGACTGTGTCTTTTTAAAACTGCTGTGATGTATCAGGAGAGGGACTTTGAGACACACACAGGTTTCTCAGGGCTAGTCTGTGCTGTCATTAGAGCAGCTGCACCAGGTGCCAGGCAGCAGCAGGCACTGGACTGAGAATACAACAGGTAGCAGAACAGGACAGTTGTGTTGCTCTTCTCTGAACAGCCTCCTCTGTATCTCTCTGTAGTCTCAGTTCATCCAGTTCTCAAAAACTCTCTACAATCTGTTCCATGGGGATCCTGAGGAGGAGCTGCTGTATCGGGCTATCGCAGTGGTGACCAGCCTCCTGCTCAAAATGGAGGAACTTGGCAGAAGACTGCAGAGTCCCATGTCACCTGTCAGAAGTCCAGTTGCTGTTACAGAAATGGCTGCTGAAGTGCCCAGACAGAGGCAGGAGGAAAGCAGCTCTGAGCAGACTGAAGGCAGTAGAGCACAGAGTTTGGAAGGGAACCATGAATGGTCTTTTGCCTTTGAACAGATTCTGGCATCCTTATTAAATGAGCCAGCCTTTGTGAGATTTTTTGAAAAACCTCATGACATAAAAGCTAAAATAGAGAGTGCTAAAAATTTACAACTTAAAGCAAGATCCAGAGTGTAATTTTCTTCACGTTTGACTCTGAATTAATCACATAAAGTGCTTACAAATGAAGGCTATAACTATGGAAATCAAGTCTGGTGTCGACATAGGGAATGAAGTTTGAAGAATTAGCTTCAAGTATCAGATTACTGGTATGTAATGTAAATAAAAATAGTTTGAAGCACAGTCACTTTCTTGCATTGTTCATAAGTTTCACTCCAAAATAGGGACTGAATAATGAACTGCCTTTACCATGTTATTAAAACATGCAGCATTGCTTGGAGATACTGGATGTGTACCTGTTGCAAACCTGTCTGAATGATTAGAGTAGGTGTTCTCCAGGTTCTTTTCTATTACTGTGATAAAAGGAATGACTTTTTCCCATTTCATTTTAAAGGAGTGTCAACAGCTTGGAGGTTGTCTTCCACATTAATGAGTTATTTCCAAATTGCTTGTGGACTGGGGCCAAAGCAGGGGGAAGACTAAGAACAGAGGCTGTGGTAGCATAAGATCATGAGATTAGAAAAGGAAGTTGCCCTGCTCACAATTCCTCTGCTTTGATGTTACCCATGGGTCTAGACTCTAGTAGATTTCAGCCTTTCTTTTTCATTTTCATACCAATCCTCCTACAAAGAAAAGGTGAAAAGGATGGAAGCTTATTTGGTCATCCAGGCTGCACAAGGATGCAGAAACTAATACTGATTGTTTAAAATCAAGGGAAAGCAGTGGCTAAATCTGTCTGACCACATGGTGGTTGTACTTTATCTGGCAAGAGGAGCCATTGGTGGCTTCTTAGGAGCATGTTGATGAAACGTGGAGTTTTGCTGGTGTTTGGAAAGCCCAAGCACAGGCCATCTGTAGCTGAGTGTTGACTATTGAGCTGCTTAGGGACAGATTGCAGTTGCTTCTTTGCCTACCCTGAGTCCGTATCTCAAACCAGTAATTACTATTGCTTTTCTATAGCACTCTGGATTATTGCTGCTGTAATATTTTCCACCTGTCAGGATGCAAGGCAACAAGAAAATCTCCTTGAATCTGACTTGAAAGTTTTAATATATAAAATATGATATAGTAGAGGTCCTGTGGAGGAAAGCTCTGCCTGTGTAAACATTTGAAATGTTGACCTTGAATCTTTGGTAGCTGGTACTAGAAGGCATTTAGAGAAGGAGGAGGGTAAGAGCTTGTATTTTAACAACAACAGCAAAGTAAGTGGGGAATCTGTGCTAAGCTAGTTTAAAATGTCTGTTTCTAAAGCCTGTATGACAATCTTTCTCTGCAGAGCAGCATTATTTTTATACTGTGCATGGTTTTTTAAAGAAGCAGAATGGGGATGGTATCTTTCTGAGGCTTTTCGTGCAATACTAGTGTGAATGAAGAATAAAACAAATTTCTGACTTGTGTTACAGGCACTTTGTGAAATGCCATCATTGCAGTTGGTGTTAAATTTATGAATTATGTCTTACACTCTGCTCAATACTCTCAGGTATTAATGTAAAATAAAGTTTTACTGAAGAAGTCCAAAAGCTATTATCATATATGTGGAGAATGAAGAAGCTTTTTTCAGAAGCCTTCACAAAATAATTGCAATTGATACAATATAGTGCTGATACATATTTTTATGTATAAAATATAAAAACTAATATATCCATTTATGTGGATATGGATAGGGCCACACTGTATTACTTTTAAAAAATGTTTTCACAAAGCTGTTTAGAAATACAAAGCAGATGAGAATGTTTTTCTAGTCCAGGATGTACCAGGTAAGGTTTGATCAGTCAGTAATTCTGCAAATAGGCGTGATTAAATTAATGGAGCCTCATGAGAATAGATACAGCTGCCCATGCCAAAAGCTTTTGTAGGTTTATGAGAGATACTGTTTGTGTCAACAAGTAGTTAAAGCTATGAACTATTTGCTAATCAAGGTAACAGAGATATGAAAGTATTAAAACTCTTAAATCTTAAAACTTTCTTGATTGAAGCCAAGAAGATCTAAGTGGAGAAGGTGAAGGAACTTGCAAAGTACAACAACCTTCTGTTGTTACCTGGTTGTAAAAAGGTGCTCAGTTTGTACAATACTCTTTCCTATTAGTGTCCACCCAAGAGACTGTAGAGCCTTTGCCAGCTGGGTAGTAGCTCTTGTCAGATGTCCTATCTATGTATAAGGAGCATATATATCAAAATAGATTTAAGGTGAGAAGTTAGGATATGTAGGGGGGAACACTTAACTTTCATTAACTGCATGGATTTTTTTGTTCAGTTTGTTTATATTTTTTCCCAAAAAGGGTGGTGTCTTTAAATTGTTCCTGTAATACACCTGCAGGCTGATCCAGGAAGACTAGTCACAGTGACCAGGCATCCAATCTCAGCAGGATGGAGGGTGGAGCGAGGTCACTTCCAGTAGGCTGGCAGCACTCAGGCAATGGCCCAGCTGGCAGGTTCTTCCTTTTGGAACCTCTGGATCATGGGCTGATTGTTTGGGGAGATGTAGATGTGGCAAGTGCCAGTGATTTCCAAGGAGTGAAACCCAGAGGTATGTTTGCTGAGCTGCTACCTCAGTGTACCCTGAGCTGAGCTCTGTTTGTGACAGAGGAACTCTGGAGTTAATGTCTAGCTTCTGTCCTTGCCTTTCCTATTCCAGCTCCTTCCATTCCTATTCCAGACAGGCTGGCTAACAAATAGATGCAGGTTTAGCTGGGACTGGTGGAGCTAGAGCAACAGCAGCTCGTTCCCTTCCTTCACTCCTGAAGAGTGGTGCCTTGACTTCAAAGCCCTGCAGTCAGGGACAGAGATCCCTGTGCTGTGCTGCTTCTTGGCACAGCACAGGGATCACAACTTGGTGAAGTTGGTGCTAGAGATGGCCCCAGACTCCCAGCACATCACCTGAGGGTGCTGGGTGTGCACACGAACAGAAAGCAGCTTGGTTAAGTGAATTCTGTTGTGTCACTTCACTCACCTGTGAAAGTAAGTTCACTCACTTATTTTTTTTCTGTGAGTTTCCATGAAGTTTTCCACCTTTATTTTCAGGTTCAGTCATAGGAAATAAATGAGCTGCATCATTCAGTGCAGAATAGACAGCTGTATGTGGGCTGTAGATGGCTACAACTGCTGATGCTGTTTGTCCGGTTTGACAGTTGCAGTGCCTGCTGCAGTGTGACTGGGCAGCTGTGTCATGGTCACCCCCCAGCACTGCCAGTGGCTGGGGGGACACTGCACAGTCCTTCCTTGTGGCTGGGCCATTGTTGCTGTGTGCTAAGATGCCTTTTGTCAGACGTGATCAGTAGCCTGGGGACACAGCCAGCAGAGCTGTGATGTTTCCAATCTTGCTGTGTGGAATGTGCTGCTCCCTGTGCTCTGGGTGACCAGTGACAGCCCTGACCCCCACAAGGACCTGGCTGCTTGGCCTCTGTGTGCCCAGCTCAGGGCTTGGGCATGTGAGGGGAGGGAATAGCTCAAATAATAAAAATACCAGCTCTTTCCACCATGGGGGACAACTGATGGTAATTAAACTGGTAGCATTTTCCAGGACATGAAAGTGGCTGCTGCCATGTGATACAGAAAAATCACTTTCTGTTTCCGTCCATTCCTAAAACATGCCACTTGTTCATCACTCTATTGGCTAAATAATAATGTAATTTTAGAAGGGTTTGCTACCATAGTGACTAAGAAATAGCTGTGTGTTGATTTTATCAGAAGTTTCTCATCCAATTGTATCATACAAGGTTCTTGATTGTGATTGCTCTTGTTATCTGGACTAAAACAGAAGGAAATACTCTGATTTGTTTCCAGAAAAATAGGCTATTTTGTCTTTTTTGCTATAGCTTTGTCACTTTACCAAGACGGCAGCACATGTTTGTGTTGACAGATTGGCTTTTATACAATGTGTTGTATGCAGAGGTACTGTAAGGCAAATGGGGTGTTAAATAAAATATTGTTTCCCTTAAGAAAAAAAACCCTGTGTTTGAGGCACTATTATTTCCTGTGATGGCCTGCTGTGCAAGTTCCTTCATGAGTGTTGGTCATGTTAAAGCCACATTTAGTCAGTGCTTTGCAAAACAAGGAGCAAGCCAAAGCCCCTGCTGGGACAGCAGCCTCCCAGAAGCTGAGGAAAAATGGAAAGTTGGATTTTGAAGCCTCAGCTGGCTTCAGTGCTGAGCTGGTGAGTACTGGCACTTGCTTTTTTCATCCAAATTCAAACACAGTGTGCAGACCCTGATGCCTTGTTCTTTCTAATTTGTGTTGCTTCTATTGCCTCTGGCACTGGTCATGGAAATCCCAGTCCTTGTCCTGAGCCCTGTCCCTTCAGCTGTCCACGCACATGGACACAATGGCTGCTGCTCTTGTCTCTCCTAGAGAGTAGGGATCAGATCCTGATCCCCAACAGGCCCACACCACCCAGGGAATAACAAGAGTACATAGTGTGTAAGAGGTCCTACAAGTATTATTTTATTTCTTAATTTTTTTTTAAATACTGTGTACAATCTGTTTAAAGCTTGTCAAAATGCATGGGCTCCCATTCAATGGAGCTGTGCAGGGACATAGATTCAAAACAAGAATAAAATCTTTACTGTTCATCTTCATAAGACACTTACTTTTTCCCATTACAAAATACTTTTAAGAATAGTAACATTTATAAATGTATTTATATTCAACATCATATAAAATAAACCAAGATTTATACTCAATTCTAGAGTTTTTCTTATTTTCTTTTTCTTGCATGAAGACTATATACAATATATACAGTAACTTCTCATTGTGTTTGTCAAATCAGCCTGATTATACCCACCAGGCTTTAGCTTATATGTACAAATATGGTAAAAGTGCAAGACTTTATTATTTAAAGCTGCCTGTGTTTTCAGAGGTCTGGAATTGTGTGGCCTGTATATATTTATATATAGATATACATCTGCATACATATAAGTGTATATTAAAAATATGTATATCTATATATAGTTATAGTATATAGGTACTTGTATACTAGAAAACCTCAGAACACTTACGACTGATAAATCAACACCGACACTGGAGGCCAACCCTGCTGTGATCAGTCAAGTCCCTGCCCTCTGCTTGTCACCAACAAGTCACACTTAGGTCTTCTTGTAGGAGGATGGGGGAACGTGAACCAAACCCACCAGCAACCCTCAATTCCAAATGAGTCATAAAAACACAGGTCATAGCTAACACCGAGGTAAACAAATACAAATCAACCTGAATAAAGAGATTTTTTTATCCATCTATTGTTTTGAGAGTGACAATGTAAGGCAAAACCCCCCTGGCCCTGACTCAGCCCTGCCCTTGGCTGGAGGCAGACTGAGCAAAGACCAAGCAAGCCCCGAAAGGGTCGGTGGGATTTTGTCCTTTGGAGCATGTTGAGAAAACAAGGCCCTGCCTGTGAGGCAGTGCCTGGGACTGTGCAGCCCCCACCCAGAGCAGCGAGGCCAGCAGCTGGGGGGGCTCTGAGAGTAGGGGGGGCACATGATAAAGTGCATTTGTAGGTCTCTGGTTTTAGCAAGGCTCCTCTAGCGTGTAAACATCCTCACCAAGCTCCTGTGCTCCTTGCTGGGAGCAGGGGCTGTGCCCCCAGCCCTCTGTCCCTGCAGCCCAGGGCTGCCATCAGCAGGGCTGTGCCCAGGGCATGGTCCTATCTGGCACACCCACTGCCCTCCACCTCCCCCAGAACCCTTTCCCAACCCTATTTTTTTTTTTTTTTGGACTCACTGTCAAAGCCACAGCAATGCCAGAAAACTGCTCTGCCTCAGCTATCTCCCTACCAAGCCCTGTTAAAAAAATACACCCCTCAAGCCCCTGACCCCAACCACCACCACCTCTGAGATCCATCTGACTGCCAGCTGCCATGGCTGGGCTGTGTGGTGATGGGACACTGCAGACCAGCCATGGGATGTGCTGGGGTGATGCAGGTTTAATGGCAAAACCAGAGAAATCACAGCCTTTCCCTCCAGCCAGCCACCCTGAGCCACAAACTGTGCAGTGCTGGAGCCCTAACACAGATAAATGTTTGCCTCCCCTCTAATGTTATGTGCCAAGGCTAAGGTGGAAAAAAATCCCACAAACAACTCCCAAAAATACAACCTCCTCCTACCGCATCCTCATGAGCAACCTGGCTGCCTTAGAATGGGGAGAGGGAGACCCTAAAACTAATAGTGCTTTAAAAAAAGAGTTTCCTACCCTGAAGGCTCTGTGCTGGCACTTACTGCAGAACAAACCTGCAGAGCAGGAAAGCCCCAGGTGTTATTATTTCAGCCCCAGCCTGCCCCACAAAGGCAGGTGTTCCAAATCCCACTACCAGCAGTGAGGTGGCCCATGGCTCTGCTGTAGCCACGACTCCTTGTCATGGTTTGAAATGGAGGGGCTGGCTCAGACTGTGTCCAAGAGCAGCTGCTTGGCTGCCCAGCACCCAGGGGCTACATGGGCTACGTGTGCTGTGTGGGCTGGGGCTGTGCTGACAAGGCACAGGCTGTCAGGCATCTCATTGCCTCCATTCTGTGGCCAGCTACATTCCCCAAAATGCTGCATGTGGCCACCTCTGCAACCCACGATCCAGCGTGTCTGGTACCCCTGGGAGCTGTGCATTCAGTGTCCCAGGCAAAGCTAACCCGTGCAGCTGCTTTTGCCCAAGGGAGGGGACCCACGAATAGCCAGGGGCTGGCACACCTTTTGTTCACAAATCCACCTGTGCCTGGCCAAAACACCAAAGCACCCGAGGGCCTTGCACCAATCCCCAAAAGCTCCTGGCTGAGCCCAGCTCCTGCACCCCATCCTCCCACTGCCACTCCCCCAGGCAATGTGGCACAGCAAAACCCCATCCAGGCAGAACTGCTGGGAAACAGCCCCTGGTGCCACCAGGGCTGGAGGAGCCCTGCTGTGCCCTTTGCTTCAAACACAGGGCTGCTTGCAGCTGCTTGTGCCAAAAGCTGCTCCACCAGGAACATCAGCAACACCAGCTGCTGCCAGGGGCCCAGAAAGTGGCTTGCAGAAGGAAAAGAAGGGAACAAAAAAAACCCCAAAACACCATTAAAAATAAAAAAAGGCAAAACCAAGCATTCTTTGCTTGGTTTCAACAGACATTAGGAACTAAACATTAGGAACAAACTCCTCTCTAAACCTTGCTGTCTGCCAGCTAGGAGCTTTACTGCTAGCTTTACCTGGTCCTAACTAACCACTTCCTTGCACAGTTTATAGTAATGGCCAAACCCATCTACATTTGGGCTCTAACAATGCCCAAAGTTAGTACTCAGCTACTAACACTCCAAAAATGTACTTTTTACTTTTTCCTTTGGAAAGACACAAACAGTAGGGACACTTAACTATACACCCACTGAGGAATAAACTGGTTTTTCAATTAATAAATATAAACTTACAGTTAAAAAGTGACAATTTACAAAAATACAATTTATTGCTGACCCTATGGGCTTGTAACATCATGTGTTGTGATTATACATTTTGGGATCGCCAAATTGAAATATGACCTAGCAAAACCACAAAGTTTGCTGTCATATGCTGTTCTATGCATGTCTGTTTGTTTTTATGAATAGAAACATATATAACTACATCACTTGAAACAAAAAAAAAAGGAGTAAAGATTCTTTGTCTGTAGCCTGAAAAATGTTTGGCTACAGGGAGTAAAAACCATACAAATTTATCTTCACTTGTTCACCAAAAATAAAACACGACAAATATTGTACTAGCTGCGATGTGAGCTGGTATAACAACAGTAAGAAATTCAGGCAGAAGTGGTGTTATGTAAATTAGCAGCATTATCCAAACTCCTGGAAAAAAAACCTGCGGGACTGAGGTATAGAAAAAGGAAAAAAGAATTCACAATGGACCTACTACAGCAAAACGAGTTATGTACACGGTAATCCAATGGTGTCCTGTGGACTGGTACAGTCTGTGTGCTCCAAATGCTGGGCTTAAATTCACAGTGACTTTCAGCATTGAAGTCCTGAATGGAAAAGGTTTTTTTTTCCATTGCAAACCGAGCTTTATGACGGCCTGATACCTCACCTCCCTGCAGCAAGAAAGGCACCACCTCCAGTGGCACCACGGTGCTGGGCCAGGGCACGCCCTGCTGCCGGAACAGCATCACGGGCTGGCTGCATGGCAATCCCGACAAACGAGGCCCTTGCAGCCATGCCTCCCTGTCAGAGGTCACCCCTCCAGCTGCCACCTCCCCGTGGAGCCTGATCCCTGCCGTGCCGTGCTCTGATGGCGCCGTGCTCTCCTGCGTGCGCCGGGCGCAGCCGTGGGCTCCTCGTCTCCCAGAACCGACTCTCAGGGCAGCTGCATCTCGGGCAGGTCAGGCAGGTTGCAGGGCTGGCCCTGTGTGTGGTGGCTCTGCTGCTGTGGGTGGAGGAAGTAGCTCAAGGGGTTCTGCTGCGGGGTGTGGGGTGGCTGGAAAATGCGCTGCGTCGGAGCCCCAGGCACCAGCTCAGGACCTTGCATCTGTTGGGAGACACAAATCTGAGCAGTCAGACCTGCCCCATCACCCAGTGTCCCTCTCTTGCTGCAGGGCTGATGCTGAGACTCATGCCCAGGAGTGTGTGCACCAAGTCCTAAACTTGAGGGCATGAGCTGCGCCCCTCAGGATGCTGCTGCTGTCAGCAAAACCAACAATACCTGGAGAGCACAGAGGGGCAGCAGGACCCATCTGTCCTAACAGGCTCACGGGGAGCCCAGCAGGAATGGAGACCTCCAAAAGCTACTTGGATGCAAGGTACAGTCTGCAGGATGTGCAACTGTGATCTTTCATGGGAAAGACCTTCAGACAACCAAGGAAGAGGTTCTAGAGTAACCATGTACCCACCCATGGCTGGTACCTCAAAGACCTGGGCTAGCTGTTTCAACCCCTGTTAAAGGCACTGTGTCATCTAACTCTGGTTTACTGTGGCCCTGGAGCTATTTATCTGTTCCAGCATCATCATTCTGCTGTCCACACTGCTGGTCCTCAGGACCACAACGCAGCCCATGAGGACACAAACCCAAAGCAGGGGCAGTTCCTGCCCACATTTGCTGACAACAGTGATTAATTTCTCACTTTACATCTAGGCCTGCTGTGTGGCTGCTTTCAGCTGAACCTACTCCTCTTGCTTTATTTTCTACTATCTTTGCCTGGAAGACTGTAACTTAACCTCTGCCATCCAGGCAAGGCTTGGACAGCGTGTTACTGATGAATTATTAGTTTCAACAACCCCTCTCCTTGGCAGTGTCACTAGTTCAGCATGTACTGATGTAAATTGGGTGTTGAAAAACCAAAATCACCTTGTCCAGAGATGTGTGTTGTGAAATACCCTTTTATTAAAAGAAAGCTGTGATGGCAGCTGATAAAAACCTTGCTCTGATAAGATGTAACAGCAGGAGGTATGTTTTCCAAAGAGCTTCTCTCTTATCATTTTTCATGACTACAGCAAGCTTCCCACCAGAGCTCCTCTGGATGAAAAGCTGTGTTTGCAAAACTGGGTATTTCTTCTGTACACTGTATGATAATGGAGTTCGTTGGAAAATATGGCCTTGAGAGGGTGCAGAGTCAGCCTGGAAAGGCTGAGCACCTGGCTATGTGGAGATACAATGGGAATGGAGGGTGTGCAAAGGCACTGACCAGGTTTGATCAGCCCCATTTCTTCTAAAAGCCCCAACCCATCCCTAAGCCATCCTTGTGCCTCCTCAGAAACCTGCTTCTGCTCCAATACCTGAAGGTAGAGGCGGTGCTGCTGAACCTGCTGCTGTGGCCACTGGTGCAGATGAACTGGTGTGCTGGCCTGGTGGGATGTGAAGCTGCTGTGTGGGATCATCAGAGACGGGGAGAAGATGGGCGGCGGGGCTGCGGCGCGGACGGTGCTGCAGGTGACTGGCTGCACCTGTGCTGGGGGAGGCAGGCTCTGCTGCTCTGCAACAAACCTGCCACAAGGAGGAAAACCAGGAGTGAGAACCCACACGCAGAGCCACCCTCAGAATGGGCACTGGGGAGCCCAGCTGCTGCAGGAACCAGCCTGGAGCAGGACTGGTCAAACCACGCAGCCCTTGCTGACAGGAGGCCCCTGATTCCCCTCTGCCCACAAAGCATGGACTGGAACTGATGAAAATTAAGGTTTTTAAGGTTGTACATTTTTTTATGTCTTGGTCAAGCATTTTATGCTTTCCAAAAGCTAGAAAATGGTTAATTTTCTTTTTCAATGCACTTTATCATAAAGTTCTTTGTAATTAAAAAATATTCTCATTTTTCTCCTAACTGGCTAAATTTTTGTTTCATTTCATACTGAGACTGTTTGTGTTTGCATAACCAGGTACAAGTTTTTTCCATGTCTTTTTCAGTGTCATAAAGTGTCCTGCTAAGACACTGCAGGAAAGTAAGGGCCAGCAGAGACTCACTTTCCTTGCTGCCTGCTGGTGCTGCTCTGCACGGGCTGGCAACTGCTGTTGGCTGTGGGCATCATGGCTTGGATGGACTGATCCAACAGCATCCTGTGGTGGAAGGAAAACACAGAATGGTCAGGGAAGGGAGAGGTCTGAGGTCCAAGGTCCTGTCAGTCTCTAGAAAAAAACTCCTCGAAAATCTTCCATGAAAGCAGGGAAACCACAACCTTGAAAACAAGCTAATGAAATAGGATGCTTCTTATCACCTCACATCTCTCCTGTGAATACATGCTGAGAAGATTGGGATTGTTGAGACTGGAGAAAAGAAGGCTCCAGGGACATCTTAAAGCACCTTCCAGTACCTAAAGGGGCTAAAAAAGAGCAGGAGAGGGACTTTTGACATGGAGTGACAGGACAAGGGGGACTTTAAAACTGACAGAGGGCAGGGTTAGAATAATTTATGGAAATGTGGAGAGAAGAGGATTTAAGGCCCCTGATGATGCAGCATGATGTGCACAGCACCCTGCTTGTCTGCACACTGGGCTCAGCCCTGCAGAGGGAACATCCCTACCCTGGCTGTGGCATCCCAAGCCCATCCCTGAGCCCAGCCACTCCTGTCTTCCTTGCTGCCCAAGCACTGCTGTATTCTGTCAGTGCCCCCAGGATGGCCCCAGCAGGGCTGTGGGTACCTGAGGCTCCTGTCCTGGCTGTAGTCAGCTGGTGGTTGCCTCTCACTGCTGTCAGTGGGCACCTGTGCAGCCACGGCGAGGGGGTGTGCTTGGGACAACACCACAGGGTTGTTGTAGAAGGGCACTGAAATGCTTGCCTGCCCTGGCACACACGTTTGCTGGCCTTGGCTTCCTCTCATTGGGTGCTGCTGCTTCTGCTGCTGTACCTGAAATGAAGACATAGGTACCCACATAAGTTTTAAAGCTCCCTAACGGAAGAATAAAATGACCACTTACAGTGGGCAGGTGGGAAAAGGAGAAGGAACAACAGGATATTGTCCCTGAACACAGCAGTAGGAACAGTATATCTGTTCAAGACCACCAACCCATTAGCATTTATTGTCCCTGCAGCGCAGGTGTTGGCATCCCCAGACAGTCTTTTGAGAAATTAGAGTACAAGGGTACGGGCACAAAAGGCTTGAGGAGGAAAAGAACAGCTTAAGAGGGGAAGTATATATATATACAT
>VXAX01006480.1:3451-17679 GCA_013399835.1 Leptocoma aspasia | reverse complement strand
GCAATCTCTATCTATTAAAGCAGGACCATTACATGTATGGCAGGTACGGTTCAAACTCCCTGACTAAAGTATTAAAACAATCCTTAAGCTGACTGGTGGGAGCTTGATTTCATCATTTTTTTCTTCAGACTTCTCGATGCTTCTTTGGTTAGCTCTCCATCTCTGCTTGGGAGTTGCACAGCTGATTCAGTGGTTAGCAGCACCTGAAAGGGACCTTTCCACTGAGGGGTTGGAAGCTGGTAATATTTCACAGAGGAAATTTCTGACAGGAAATCAGTATCAAGAACCAAAAAGCACAATCTTTGCACTCTTACCCAAAAGGAGTGCCAGTAAAGGAAGAAAAGCAGCAAAGCTCCTGCAGCATGGTGTTCTGCAGGGCAGGAGGGGGGNGCAGGGCAGGAGGGGGAAAGCCTCAGGAGCAGGGCCAGCACTGGGGCTTAGCACCGAGCTCTGGTCCCACAGCCTAGGACCTGCACAGCCCTGCAGGGACACAGGGACAGGACCTGGGGCCCTCCACAGACAGTCATAGTAGAGGGGTTACACTGGGGCTTTGTTGGACAAGACAGAGCAGCTTCCGGCCCAAGGAATGGGGATAAGCCTCAGCAGCACAATGTAGCCACTGCTGTCCCTGTCCCCAGGCTGGAGTACAGTGCAGTGAGGGGCTGCTTCCCCTACTCTGTCCCGCCATCTGTATTGGATGAGATTAAGTTCATAATCATTCTTTCTGCTGTCCTACACAGGCTGTACAAGGACCCAAGGCTTCTAGAGCTTAGGTTTAACTCGGCTCCAAGAGTACATGGAGACTTTCAACTTTTGCTGCTGAACAACTCTGAGGGTCGGCAGCAATCTTTGCTTTCTTTGTGGTCACTTGGTTAAATGTCTGCAGACAACAATTCTAAGCACTTAATCTCAGTCCCCTACAGGCCCTATTGCCATGCAGGGAGCTCGAGAGCTGCTCAGCACTCCCTGTGTTAGACACAGGTTACAAAGATACCCCACTGCACTTGCAGCTGTTTCTGCTCTTCCTTATCTCACCCTGAACAGGGAGAGCAGAGGCATTTGGAGTGTTTGTGAGCCTTGGTAGGTCTCCTTTCCAGTTGAAATTAATCCCCTCTGGGATGGCATAGCTCTGGAAAGCCCAGTGCAGAGGGGAGAGGATATGTGGAAACTTTTCTATAACTTCTGTTCTTACATGGCCATCTTGAGTAATCTCCTTTCCTGCCACTAAACTCCCTCTTTGGGTGATCCCTTCCTTCCCTGATGGCCAAAGCTCCATTCAAAATGTTATTTAAACAGTTATTCAAAGCATGTAGAGTAGTCTTGTGAAGCTTTCACTTGTCTTTCACAAAGTTCAGTAACGGGAATAATGTTAGTGTTTTGGTTTGACAAGACAGGAGTTTGTTAAGGAAGGCAAGAGCCTTCGGTGAAATGGAAAAGGTAAAACCCCTCTCTCTGAATTACCACAATTTTGAAAATAAAAGGCTCTTAGGCAAAGATATGGGAATAGGAATAACAGTTCTTTACTAAGAAAAACTAAAAAAAAATACAAACGCAATTAGTACAAACAAAACTACTGATAGAATCAGGAACCTGACACCCTGAGGAGTCAGGGTGTTGGTAACAGTCCAGTTAAATGGTAGCTGCAGTCTTCCTAGAGTAGCAGATGAAGTTCTGCTGAAGAGGTGATCTTGTAGAAAGCTGTAGGTTTCCTCCGGTGAAATGTTCAGTGCTAGTGGAGATGGCCCTGGTCTTCCTCTGGAAATCTAGTAGAGAACAGGTGGCTTCTTCTCAGAGAAGAGGCTGTCTGGTGTTCCAGAAAATGCTGATTTTATGCAGGTAGAGATGCTTGGCTCCTCTCTCTGGGCAGAGCATCTCACAATGGAATGATGTAATTGTATCAGTTATGCAGTGAGTCATTCAATGGCCCACTAACAGAAGATACCTCTGCAGATGGAGAAATTGTTCTTAGAAGAGATAAGAAAACTGCCTAACTAACAGAAGATACCTGTCTCACCTCCAACAGATGGCAAATAGAATATGTGCCTATCTTGCAAGCTAAGACAGTTAGTCTATCAATCTACAAGAATGAGTTCAGTAGTGCTCAGTAGTGATACATACACACAGACACACACAAACACATGTCTGTTTTCTTAGGTAGCACAGCACAGAGCTGTGCATCCAGAGCCATGTCTCTGGGCATGCCCAGCCCATGTCTGCACATAGGAGTATGGGCAGAACTAGTACACACACACAGGTAATTACTCACTGGCATAGAGCTTTGGTGTACAGAAGAACTTGTCAGCAGCACACACTTGCACACACATGTGGAGCTGTGCACGCTCTACTTGCACATGCCAAGACACATGTGCTGCAGACATACTTACATACAGTCCCTACTAATGGACATGTGGTCACAAACATGAGATTTGCTCGTATGTGAAACTCGTGTATATTAACACTAGCATATAAATCTGTGCACACTAATATGTGTAATGTCATCAACATGCATATCTTACACAGGACCCTGCTCACACTTGCAGAGTCTGTGCACACTTACAAACACAAGGCTGTACACAAACGTAGTCACACCTGAGAGGGGGTAATTTCACACACATGCACACAACACGTGTAGCGCACACAACACGTGTACATTTTGGTACTTGTGTGTGCACGCAGAGCTATGCAAACTCGCACACATAAGTACTCTATGTGCAGACCCACAGTCTTTGGTACCCATGTACCCATAAATACACACTGGCACATACATATAAAGCACTCCCCAGAGCTCTTCTGGAAAGAGAGTAGTAGGACTTCTACTGCCTTCTACCACCTGACCACTTCCAGGCAATATTTTACCTTCCATGCTTTTGGGGTGGGAACAGACAGTGTTGTCTTAAAGGAAAGGTCAAAGAAAGACTCAGTTGGTTTCTTGCCTCTTGCCTCTTACCCTACAACAGCAGCAGTTGAGCACTTTTTGTTGTTCCGCCTTTCCTAGGGGCTTGATACTTCTACAAAGAACAATTTCGACACAAGTATAAAAAATTGGCCTCTCTCTTTTATAAGGAAAAGAGGTTTCTCCTTTGAAATAACTACAAACTAGGACCAGAGAGAAAAGCACTGAAAAGAGAGAGAACAAGGCATAGCACTGGCTGTCACCTGTTCTTAGAATGATGAAAATACTGAGGCACTTTCCAGTAGATGAGACTGAAGGCTTTGAAGAGATGCTAAATTTTCATATTCTCTCAGTGTGCATGAATATGTCTCATCGTGTACTTCTAGTCCTTTAAGGCCAAGTATAGAGGGCAATAAAAAAACCAAACTCAAGTCTCCCTCCCTAACAGCTTAAAGAAGAAGCTATCTTTTCTCTCTTGCTGGGCAAAATTCTGAATTGCTTAAATTTTTCAACACAATCAGTTAGGGCATCAAACTCCACACAGAAAGAACAGCTCAGCTCTGTCTGATATCATTAAGATGTACCTTTTAACTAAAGGGGGTACTTGTGGTCCCTGTCATTGTGGAGGATAGCTCCCAGTTCCTTCTAACTATGGGCTTTCCCAAAAGAACATGTCTCTCTGATTAGTTAGAAGGGGAAAGAAAGGAAGAAAAGAGAGGAAAAAAATAGAAGAAAGAAGAAGCTTTGTCTTCTTATTGGAAAATAAAAGCAAAACATTAGCTTACACTCTTGGAATACCAGCGGAAACAGCTCATGTGGTGCTGCATTAGTGCTGCTTTATGCCGAGGGGAAAGCAGGGAAACCTGTGCACCTCAGCGCCCCAGGCCCACTCTTGTCACACTAGCATGAGCAACTGCTGAGCTGCCCCCATGTTCCCCTGTGTTCGCGTGGTTCCACGCTGGTGAACATCGTAGGGAAGTTTCTGCAGCCTGGCACCCCCGGGCCAGTCCCACCAGGCACAACTGCCCCTGGCATCCCAGAGTTGCCGCTATACAGGCAAGCCCATGGCGCTGGGGTTATTCCCTAAGTGGCACCTACTACTTGTTGTACCACACGCGACTGCATCCTGCACCCTAAGCTGCCGCCTCACGCTCCTGAGCCTGTTCTGCACCACCGCCGATCCCACTCTGTGTCTGCTCAGCCCCATACTGGTGGGTCACGGAGAAGCCCCTGCACAGGCAGGAGTTCTTGACTCTCAGCAGTCTCCACGCAGACCATATCCTGTGGCACCGCCGGTGTCCGGGCACCACCACCCACATGGCGCTCTGGTCCCACAGGTCCACACTGGCAGGTTCTACAGGGGAGCTGTGGCGGACCCTGAACCCCGGCCCAGGGACACCCACAACTTAGCTGCCCCTAGACACTGAAACATGGGGTTAGAACTAGAAGATATTAATCACAGAAATTAGAAGGTATTGATTAGGAATAGGCATATAAATGATGGATATTGCTTAATATGGGTTACATCCTTGATTGTGTGAGAATATTTGCTGCATCCTGGTTGCATGAGAAAGGAAGAGACTATGTGTAGAACATCAAGGAGAAATGTAAGATGCCTGATAAGGAGGAAGAATGCATACGAAAACCAGGATGCAGTATGTAAAGACAACTAAGATAACAGGGCTCCTTAGGTCCTGAAACCAGATGGATCTGAACTCGTGGCTTGGATTGTGGCCAAAGAATCAATGGGCATGCGCAGAGCAGCGGGGTCGAAAAGTCAGCCTGAGGAAGACAATTATAACTTCATCCCCCGTACGACCCCCGAGGCCCCGAGATGACCACCAGAGACAACTGCACAGGCGCAAAGGACTGATAAGCTGATTAGCATACAGAGCGGAGAGGGAGGGGAGCCAGGAAATGATCCATGGTAAAACTTAATGCATATGTAACATTCCAGGGGATAAAAGAACACGTGTGTAAGCAAGAGGTAGCATGCCTTTGGGAAGATATCCCTCATGCATCCGGCCGAATAAAACATAGCTACTTTAAAACTCACTTTGTCTTTGAGTTTTAGAGTCTCTCCATGTGTCACCACCAGCCACACCGCATGCAATTTTGGTGCTGGGCCCCTGCCATCCTGGCCCCCCTCAGGCCCGCTGGGTTGGTGTGTACTAGAAACATGCCGTGCTGAGTGCGGCTGCAAATGCAACTCTATGCAGACTTGCCTCTTGCACAACAAACAGCTTTCGACCCCCGGAAGTGCCAAGTGTAAACCATGCTCTGCTGCCCGCGGTCCCCACTGCCCGCGGCTTCATCACCCCCTGCCTCTGGGTGCCACCCCTCCCCACGGTGCCCCAGCCCACAGCTTTATGTCGATGGGCTCTACAGGGGAAACTAGCGCACCACTGGGAACCCCGACCCTTGTCGGCACTGTGCACGAAGCGCCCCGCACACCCCGCTGTACCCAGTGGTGGCCTCTCGCTGCCTGTGGCCCTCCACCACCTCCAGGCACCACCACTCATGTGGTGCCCTGATCCCCCTGGCCCAGGGACACATGTACCCTAGCCAGTCCCCAGCTGCCAGCTGCACATACTCTCACCACTGGACCCCCTTCCAGCTCAGGGCACATCAGAAACCTGGCCGCGGATGCCGCTCCATGCAGAACCAGCCCCTGGCCTCCTCCGTGCCCGTGGGTTGGAAGAACCAGCAGATGCATGCCTCGGCCGATAAGCTCTGGGAATTATTGCGCTTCCTGTGCACCAGAAGACCACCATACTGAGTGCTGTGCACCCCAGTCCTCCACATGGAGTAGTTACGGGGCTTCCTTCCCGATCCTGATGCTGTGGCACTGGGCCCGTGGAGCCAGGTACTCTTTTACCAGGTCAGCTCTGCCCGGCATCCCCGAGCTACCGTCAGCAGGCATGTGTTTGCAGCCCTCCGCAGCCCCAGATGCCCCATGCCTGGCGCTCCCCAGTCGCTGCCACCAGAGGCTTACTGTACTCAGAGCACTGCTGGTCCCTGTGGACCAGCGGCACAGACCTTCCCCCCCGCTGCCTGCAGGCTGGGAAAGTTGTCGCGACTACTACTACTATCCGACAAAAGCGCCATTTTTACTCAATGGCAACTCTCGCCATCATTTTAACACCGTGGCTCTGAACTTGGCGACCTCCAAGTGCTCTTGAGGCCTTAAAAACCCCTCAATCCCACGCATCCCGCCTTCCACAGGATTCCTGCTTTTCTCTTCTACGTTTCTCTCCTGCCGCATCCTCTGCCCTTCTTCCACATGCATTCTGCTAGCCACAGGGCCCCCATCTCTCTTCTCTCTTGCATCCCACCTTAAATGTCTAACCACTGCCCCGTCCTTAAAACTCCAACAGACACCCGGAGCAGGTCCCGTGTGCTACTTGCCTGGAGTTAATGTTTGCACAGTCGGATTACACATGAACAATTTGGCCAACATAATGCACTCTTAGAACTACCCCACTCACACTTCAAGCATACACACATCAACACTCACAGTCTTCTGAATCCTTCTCCCTCTTCCTTTTTGTTATATAGTCCTTTGCTGTCTCCAGGTCTACCTGCAATCACCAGTGGTCCTCAAGAAAGATTGTTCAATCTGCTAAAATCAGCAGTGGTGCCATTCGTCCGAGATCTCCTGGGCCACAGAGACAAGTCTTTATATCCCGGACGAGCCCCTAAATTGTGAAAAACGACTGCTCACTTTAAAAATTCAAAAGGTTTATTAAACCGTAACAAAAATACAGCAGAAGGACTAAATAAGGAAAAACAAGCCTTGGAACTGCCCTTGTGGCTGCCTACCACGTGGTTGGCTCACGACAAAATGGCTCCTCCACCCTTTATACCCTTGGGGTTGCAACAGGCAACCCTAGCCCCTCCCAAAGTCTGTCTGTTAACTCTTCATCGCTGTCCATTGGTGTAGCCTGCTTTCTTGTAACTTGACTGGACGTCAGGTGTTACCATCCTGTGCCTCTAGTAACAAGCCTGCCCCTCCCCCAAATGCCCAGACTACCAGGACTATCTCAGGATAACAATGCTGGGAGGCGAACATATTGTAGTAACATCACCCCTTAATTGTGAGAGCCAACAATCTCATTACTCATCTATAACACCCATTAAACAGAATTGGCTCCCAGAGGGAGTTATCTATAGTCATGTAGCAAGGCGTTGATGGGCCCATTAAGAGGAGATAGTCTGGGGGAAGAAGGCAAGGAAAAAACACTGTCCCTCCTGGTTTGAACAGCTCATGAAGATGGTGATAGAATACATATCTCTGGGCCCATCTTTATATTGTAACCTAGGACAGACATGTAGGTCGCAGACATGTAATGCATTGTGTCCAAAAAATCTGCGGAACCCCTCTGGAACCAAAACCACCCTCCCTCTTTTCAGCTATCGGGGGTGCAGATAGGGGTGCTGCTGGAAAGGGTATAATTTGAGCTATATTGCTCCTGGCTGGAATTACACAAGGCGGATGTGGGGTCCATACCATGATCTTTATTTCTGCAAAGGAATCAGAGTCTATAGCTCCAGGGAGAACAAACAACCCTGTCATCGAGATAGATGATCTGCCTGTAATCAAGGCATGCATATTCTGTCCTGGTGGTCCAAAAACTCCTGTGGAAGTCAAGTGAACAGACATGTTAAATAACGTTACCGTGTCAAAGGTTGCAAGGTCCATTCCTGTGCTGCCAGGGGTGGCTGGTTGTAAGTCAGAGACTGTTGTCCAGTGGGCAGGGGCAGGGCTGGTTGTAAGTTCACGGTTGCTCCCAGCTGCTGCATCGGCTGTGGGATTTGTGTCCTTGTGTGTCGCTGTCCTGCGCTGTGAGAGAAGTTTCCATGCAAAGGCTGTCCATTCTGGTGAAACTTAGAGCGGCACAGATTAGCAAAGTGAGGGCCCTTTTGGCAATGAGGGAATACACCTGGGGCTTTGGATTTTTGTGGTTTTTGGCAGTCTCTTCGGATACGTCCATATTCCCCACAGCCAAAACAAACCAGCTGTTTTCCAGGGGTTAATTTCAGGGCGGCAAAGGCGTCTGCTATGCCTTGCCCCACTGCCTGATATGTGACTGCCGTGGTGTGTTGTAATGTCCCCAAGTGGTTGCGCGCTTTTATCATTTGGAGTAAAGTAGGTCCAGGTTCAGGGGCTAAAGATTTTTAAAAGTGTTTACAGTCCATATTGGCAGTCTCAATGGCCAGCTTGATGTGTGTAACCTCCCTGGCCTAATCATTATCTATTTGTCTCTCAAGGGTTTGCTTTAATCTGTCCACAAACTGCATATAGAGTTCTTGCAGACCTTGTTTGATATTTATGAAGGATTGTTGTGGGGTTTTTGCATCAGGAACCTTAAGGAATGCCAGGTGGGTGGCTTCTGTGGTGCCCTGTAGGGTTTCTCTAAGGCAGCTTCTCCATTAGCATTGGTATGCGCCCCCTCCCCCGCAACGTGGTCAATAGTTAAGGCAGCCAGGGCTTGGTGTGCATGCCCTGCATATGCTGTAATTAAATTCTCTGGTCCTTTTTCCATTGTGCCATGAATACCGCATATTGTGTTGGTGTGAGCAACAGGTTTGCCAAAAACTTAACATCATGAGGAGTCATGAGGTGACTAGAAAAAGTTGCTCTTAACAGATAACTAAAGTAAGGGGACCCCAGTCCATATTCCGCCGCGGTATGGTGCAGTTCCTTAATTTCCGAGTGATCTAGGGGCACCCATTGTGCATTTCCCCCCCTCGGGCTGAGTCACACAGGGACCAAAAAGATTTCAGCCGCAAGATCAATGTCTCTTAAGGGCTTTCTTTTTTATCCTAACCAATTGTTATGTGTATCTTAAGAGAGTAAGCCCGGATCTTTTTCGGGGCCGAGGTCAAAAGAGTCAGGCTCCCCTTCACTGCTAGAGGCAGTGTCTGCTGCATAGGCGATAGGGATAACTGGCGATGTAGCGATGGGACTGGGGGTGGCAACTGGGCTCCATCTCTGCCCATCGGAGAGGGCGTGTGGACAGGGGATGGTGAGTGGGACCTGGGCAGGTTTGGTCTGGCGTGGTTGCCGGGGCTGTCTCAGTGGTAGCCTCGCAGGCTGTAGCCTCACAGGCTCCCCTGCTCCCCCCGTCTTTTTTAATCACATCCATGAGTGCCCTCCAAGCAGGAAGCATTTGGAGCTCTGGCTCATGGCAAGGCAGCGTAGCCGTGTCGTAGAGCTTTACGCCAATGCTTTGTCCCAGAAACGGAGGGTAAATACAGAAGAAGGGGTAGCGTCGGTGACCATGCGTGGCACCCATTGTAAAAGCCACTTAAGGTCCTGCTTTAGGATGGGGGAGCCATGCTTGCCTAGAAGGCAAGCATGTCTCTTTGGACATGTCCTGTCCCATTAGTTCCCCTTGGCTCACCTGTCATGTCGCAGCAGAGATTGTGGGCCCAAAGTGCAGTTCTCTCACTGTCAACAATCAGTTCCAGGGGCTTGCAGACTGCCGCCAGTCAGGCTGGTTCATTCCTCACATGGAAGTACCAATTGTCAGCAATGGAGAAGACTGGGAAGACTGATGGTCATCAGAATCCAAATTTATTGTGAACAATAAACATTTATATAGTGTTTCAGGAGGGCTAGTGATGTCTTACTACAATGATGAGGCTAAAAATCACATACACAAACTTAAGCATATTACAACATTTCTTGCTTGCAGACTTAATGAAGTTTTCTTTTTCCGGTAAACCTGTCTGATTGAATCTTCCTGCAATCTTGATTCAATTCTCAAAGTTCCGTTAGCTTTTGCAAAGGCATTTTGTTTATCAAATCTCTTATGTTAATAAGGTCCAAAGTACTCTCTGTTTTGTGTATCCCAGTACCGCTCCTCACTGCAGAGTGGACAAGACCCACGCTCAGTCCCAAGATGAACCCAAACCCCCTGTCACTAACCCCACCAGGCCACCCACCACGAGCCCTGGAGCCACCGGTGTCCCCTGGAAGCCAGGCCAGCTCTAGATCTCCTGGAAGAAGAGATCCACAGTCCCAGGTCGAGGACTCGAGGGCATCCAGGATGGTGAGCACTGAGGCCATGTGGCATGGGGGGGGATGCTTGGGGTCATAGCTGGAGACACGCCTGGGGGGATGGGGGGGAGAGTGAAGAGGGTTAAGGGGTGAGGAGGGGGTTGGAGGGTGGGATGCATCCAAAAATTTGCCAAAGTCAAAGGGGAGGGCGCCCAAAAAAGGAGGAAAGGATGGAAAATATGGAAAGTATCCAAAATAGGGGGGAACGTACCAAAAATGGGGGGAAGTGACCCAAAGTGAGGAAAGGACTCAAAACACAGAGGAAAAGACACAAAACAGGGAGAAGGGACCCAAAAGAGGGGGAAGGGATCCAAAATAGGGGGAAAGGTCCCAAAGTGGTGGGTGAGGACCCAAATCAGAGGACGAAAGGTGTTGTAGGATGTCATGGGATGTCATCAGGTGTCACAGGATGTCACAGGGTGTCATGGCTTCTCCCTACCTGTGTCAGGGCGGGTGCGGAGGCTCAGCACCAGGAGCAGTCATGGGGACACCATGCGGGACCTGGGGCCTGGGACCTTGGGGACTTTGCCCCCAGCAGGGGTGGGGGACAGGGACATCGGGGGAGAGACAGTGACACAGGGAAGGGGACAGGGACACATAGGGGAGATGGGGACACAGACTCACAGGGGGGACAGGGACACATGGGACAGCACAGGGACACACAGAGGGTGACCGGGAGCCATGGTGGGGAATGGGGAACAGGGGAGGGGACACAATGTCACCAGGACACACATCAGGGGACAGTGTTGCCACACCTGTGGGGACACTGCCACCAGGACCTCTCTGGTGACACCCAGCACGGGGCCACATGACTCCGTGGGTGACACTGACCCTTGCCCCCTCTCCAGCTTGTTCCCAGGGGTGGTGGGGATCCCCTGGCACAGTGGTCCTGGGACACCCTGGTGGCTGTCACTTGCTTCTGAGCCACTTGTCACCAGCTGAACAAGAACCCCATCCCGCCCTGGTGGGAAGTGACATTCAGCTGGGACCCTGCAGTGGTGCTAGTGGGGACATGGTGGCACAAACTGCATCGGGCAGAACTTGGCCATGGCAGAGATGAAGGCGCTGGTGGCACTGTGGTGGCACAGGTGGTGGCATTGATGCTGTCCTAGTTCATGTCCCCATCCATGTTTCCCATGTTTTCACATGTCCCCATCCATGCCTTATTTCAATGTCTTTATTTTTACCCCAATTTCAGGGCTTTTAAAGGGATGAACAAAACCCTCTTTGTTTCAAGGCTAAAACAAAATTATTTATGTGTCTGTGCCAGCAGAGCATCCACATGCTTGGGGGGGTGGAAAGAACCTTTTCTGGAGGGGTTTCCACCCCATTGTCTCAAAAAACAGGGCTTTCCCCTAATCTGTCCCCATTTCACTGTGAAAGATGCCTGTGGGCCAGAGAGAATTAAAACAATGGATTTATGTTGGAGAAGACCTTCAAGGCCATCCAGTGTTGCTTGATGACAACAGAAGATGCAAAATGTGAGATTTTTCTGGGGTCGACAGAAGTCGACAAATCTGCTCTGCACAATTGATTTCTCATGTTGGTCTGTGGATGTTTCCAGATGCCAACAGAAAGTCAGGATGATGTGGAGCACCCAGGCAGGTGTCCTCCCGACATGGATCACCGGCACCACGGATCACCGGGGCTCTGCCCACCGGGGGTCACTGCGGATCATCCAGTGCGGATCTGCCCATGGGGGATGGAGCTGGAGCAGCACACGAAGTTCTTCCAGCACTCAGGGAACTTGCAGGGCTTTCCTCAGTAGTGGCTCCGTTGGTGTTGAGTCCAGGCTGAGCTGTGCCTGCAGCTCTTCCGACACTGGGGACACTCATAGGGCCTCTCCCCAGTATGGCTGCGCTGGTGCCTGATGAGGCAAAACTTGTGCTTGAAGCCCTTCCCGCAGTCGGGGCAATGGAAGGGCCTCTCCTCTGTGTGACTCTGCTGGTGCAGGAGGAGATTGGAGCTGGTCTGAAACCTCTTCCTGCATTTGTCACACTCATAGGGCCTCTCCCCAGTGTGGATCATCTGGTGGACAGTCAGGTGGTAGCTCCTCCTGAAGCTCTTCCCACACTCCCCACACTCATAGGGCCGTTCTTCTGTGTGGATTCTCCAGTGATTGAGCAGGGAGGATCTGCTGCTAAAGCTCTTCTCACATTCCGAGCACTTGTGGGGCTTCTCCCCATCGTGAAGCTGCTCAGGGACCACCAGCTCTGAGCTCCAGTCCCCTCCCTGGCCCAGGGTGGGTCTTTCCTCCTTATATCCCCACGATCTGCATTTACAGCTCCTCCTTGTGTGGGATCTCTGGGGGTTTTCCTCCCTGTTGGATTCCTGCACCATGCAACCGCTCAAAACGGCCTCTGCCACGAGGTTCCTCCACGGGGATTTCTCCTCCCGGGTCTCCGTCCTCAGCTCCTGCTCTGGGGGAGGAAGGACAAGGAGAGGGTGGGATTTGGCTCCGTGCCACAGGGAAGAGCAAGGAGATCCCCCCCAGCGCGTCCCCANAGGGTGGGATTTGGCTCCGTGCCACAGGGAAGAGCAAGGAGATCCCCCCCCAGCGCGTCCCCAGCAGGACGACGTCGGCAGCGGGGCTGTCCTGCAGCCAGGAGCCATGCTAGGCTGGGAGATGGAGCAGGAGAGAGGGGGAAAGGGGCAGTGACTTCCTCCTCACCTGCCTGGGGCTCCCAGGCCATCTTCCTCTTACTCACAGCTGCCTCCTCCTCCATCGGGCCAAAAACAAGGGCTGAGCGTGTTGAGTTTGATGGTCCCGCTGGCCAAGTGCAGCTGGAGAAGTCAGCGCCCCTTTCAGCCTCGGGGGGCCCGCCGGGCGCTCATACTCTGAACTCCCCCACCCCTCCAGGCTGCTGGGGGTGACCCGGCTCCAGGATGGCCGCTCTGTGCTCTCCCCGCTCCGGGGCTCCCGCGTTTCCCGCCGGCTCGCCCAGAGACCCCCAAACCTGATACTGCCCCTGTGCCCGCTCACCTGCGGGTTCTGGGGGAGGCGATGCCAGCGATACCGGGGGAGCTGCGGCCTGAGCGGGGGAACCACGTGGTGGTGCTGCTCCTCCTCTTCCTCCCGCTCCTAACTTTCCCTTTCCTTTTCGTTCTCCTCTGTCCCGCCTCTTCCTCCCGCTCCTCCTCCGCTCCCAGCCCGGCCCGGGCAGGTGCCGACACCCAAAAGCAGCCGCGCTCTGCCCTGGGCGGGTTCCAAAGCAGCCCCGCCCCACGCGGCACGGGGAGCGATACTGGGAGCACTGGGAACGATCGGGAGAGCAGCGGGAGCGATGCTGAGAGCAGCGGGCAGGAATTGGGAGCGCTTTCCCTGCCAGTGCCGCTCTTACTGGGAGCACTGGGAGGGAACTGGGAGCAAACAGCGCCCGGAGGCGGCTGCAGCCGGCGGTGGGCGGGACCTAGGCAAAAGGCGTGGTTATGCAAATTAAAGGATCGATCGCGGGCTGGGATTGGTGGGCGGGAGCAGCGCGGGGTTTCCTCGGTGACGTGAGGGCCAGGGGGGGCTGGAGCGATGGCGGCGGCGTCCGGTGAGAGGGGACAGGGACCGGGAATGGGGACAGGGACCGGGAATGGGGACAGGGAATGGGCACCGGGAATGGGGACCGGGAATGGGAATGGGGACAGGGACCAGGAAAAAGAACAGGTCTGGGGACAGAGACCGGGAATCGGGACAGGGACTGGAACTGCTGACAGGGACAGGGAATAAAATCAGGGATATGGGAGAGGAACCTGGAACGGACCGGGAATNCAGGAATGGGGACAGGGACTGGGAATGGGGACAGGGAATGGCAGTGGAGACAGGGACCGCGAATGGGCACAGGGAACTGGACTCCAGGATCGAGGCTGAGAATGAGACCATGAATATGAGACAGGATCTGGGAATGGCGACAGGGACTGGGAATGGGGACAGAGACTGGGNATGGAAGCAAGTTTTGATATAGAAGAATAACAAAGGTCTAAAGGAACTGCTGAGCCAGTTTTACTGGATAACTAAGAAGGCAAAGGGTATGTTAGTTAGAAAGGTTTTTATGACTTAGAACAAAGGATAAGCCTATCACAAATTAGAGATGTTTTTGCCAAGCAGTAAGATACAAGAAGCAAACAGACATGCTGATGTTGCAAGTAGAAAAAAGGCCTCAGAATTTTCCACTGCAAGAAAACTGAAAAACAACTTCTAGCTTAAACTGTAACATACTAACATTTTGTGATTGGAGAATAGTAACATCAATATTGTAATGTTAGTAGTTATGATAGGCT
>VXAX01006477.1:4530-34190 GCA_013399835.1 Leptocoma aspasia | reverse complement strand
TTTGGTGGCTTTGGCTATGGCCTTGGCTATGGCCGTGGATTTGGCTATGGGCTGGGCTGTGGCTATGGGCTGGGAGGCCTGGGCTGCTATGGCAGAAGGGGTGGCTACATCTGCTAAGGGCCCTCAGCACCACCTGTGACACCAACTACCCACTCCCTGGAACACATCTCAGGCATTGAGGACAAATGTCTGGACCAAGGCTCTCAAATGGGCTCAGCGGTTCCATCTCCTGTGATGCCTTAAGGCATCACCTGCTCTCAGGGCACCAAGCAAGGCAGCAGCCAATTTGCCAGGGCGGGCTGCCTGCAAACATGGCCCATCTGCCCCTCCTCTTCTCCTGCTCGCTGCTCTGCATCGCCCCTTTGGCTCTGTCCAGTCCCCTCTGCTGCAAACCCCTTCTCCCAGGCCAGAGACCGTCGGGCACCTCCAGTGGACTGCTCCCCCTGAGGGGCAGGAGGGCTTTGATTCTCTGGCCATACCTCCTGCTTATGGTCATCCTCCTCACAACGCAGACCATCTCCCTTCCACTGGCTGCTCCTGAGTTTTCACTGTTCTTCCTCAATAAAATTTTCATGCATCACAACCTCTCATGGCTCTTTCTTTCTTCACCCAGGTCTCTTCCAGTCTCACTCAGTGCTAAGGGGATTTTGTGCAGGCAATTGGCATGGGTGAAAAAGTGCACCAAGGCCTGTCTTAGGAAATATTGCTCCAGCTCCACTACCTCGGCACACTTTGCACCACACAAACCCTTCACTTGCTTGAAATCAGGCCTGGATACACTACTGCAGGTCTTTGCAAGCCTCTGACACAAGGTCCTCATCGTCTCTGTGTTCACTCTGTTCTCCAGTGTCTCATCATCTCCAGGTCTGCTTGAGCAGGTCCTTGTCTTCCTTCTCATGAATGGCCCTACCATGAGTTGGCAAGTCATTCTGCCCTCCCTGACACTCGCCAATGGGATTCATTGGGATGATTCATTGTGGGATTCATTGCCTTCCCCCACATCTGCAGCATCATGTCCTGCTCTTGGGGTCGTGTCCATCCAACCTTGGCAACGGCTTTTAAGTGCGAGTTTTGGAGAATGTATTCTGTATTTATGGCTCATATCAGGGTGGGCTGAAGACATGACCAAAGCTTTGGAGAAGTGGGGTGTAATCACTAAGGTCACCCCGTGGTACTTCTGTGCTGTGGTTTGTGGGTGTGTGGGGAAGAGCTGCCCCCACTCTCTGGCAGCCCTGTCAGGCTGGTGTACATTTTGCAGCTGTGCCAGGTAGGAGGTGTTGTACCTTCAATCACATACCCTCCCTCCATGCTTTTCTCCCAGCTGGCAATGGCTGACACTGGACCATCCTTTTCCTGTTGGTTGTTCTTTGTGTGGGTCTTGGTGCCCCTCTTGCTTTTACAGTTTTGATATCCAGGGTCTTTTGGGTCGTTTCTTGGGCTAAGGACTGAGGTCACTTCTCTGGGCAATGTCTGGTTGTCAGAAAGAGAATTGGATGGTTGCCCTGGGTTGTTGGAGGAGAGCGTTGCATAATCCTTGACAATAACTCAGACACGTCCAGATTGTGTCAGTGCCCGTGATGCCAAAAGAGGCCTCTGGAACAGAGGCTAGACAGTGTTAAAAGAATAAAGTGGGTATTTATTAGAAGGCTTTCAAAGGATACACCTTGGACATTATAAGACCCCAACCGTGGCTCTACCCAAGATGGACCCAAGATGGACACGAGATGGATAACTGGTCACAAGTATAATTTTTGGTCCATTTACATATTGGGGTTAATTGTCCAGTTACAACTTCAGGTTATGAAGTCCCATCCTCCCAGATTGCTTTCCTCAATTTGCCATTGTTTATACATTTTTGGGCCCAAAGCTGTAAGGGGGTCCTTGGTTCTCAGGCTGGAAAAGGATTGTTTTGTCTAACTAAACTGTGAAGAGAACTTGCTAGCATATTATATGAAGTTCAGAGTTACACACTAAGAAAGTACAGAATCTGAAAAACATGAAAGCTAAAACTTAAGGCATCACCCAGAGTGGTGGCCTGAGAAGGGTCTGAAGGCCCGGGTCCAGAGGCTTGTGGTCAGTGTCCCAAAGTCCAAATGGCAGCTGCAGCCTAGGAGTTGGATCCTTTCGGCCAACACTGAAAACCTGAGTGGTCCTGGATGTCTGCTGGAGCTCAGCAAGGTCAGGTGCCAAGTGCTGTTTGTTGGTAGGAATCATCCCAGGTAGGAAACAATGTCTCTGAGTCAATTACAATGACAGTTTTCTCTTCTGAAAAAGCCTTTGTGGTTGTGGTTGAGAAGAAATGGACTAGCAGGTGTCCCTGTGTGGGATAAGGGACCCCAAGGTTCAAGGGAAGAAGTGGGAAAAGTGTTGTGATGAGACAGGGGGAATGACTCTTGATGTCTCCTGAAAGCTGGTGGCATCCCAGGTGAGGTGTTACTAGCAGTCCTGGGCCCCCCAGTGTGAAAATGAAGTCCATTTAATGAATCAAGACCATTTCAGGGCCAGCAATGTTCTAAAGGGCTGGGGGAACTTTTCTAGAGAAGAGGATGAGAGAGCTGAGATTCCCAGGGAACAAAGATGGACAGGGGGGTGTCATCAGTGTGTGCAAATCCCTGATGGTAGGGGATGAAGACAAGGGAGCCTGGCTATTCACAGCAGGGCACACGGGCAGGGCAAGAGAGCAAGGGCACAAGTGGAAAGAGATGGAATCAGCTGGGCAAAGAAGACAAGAATCTTTCATTGTGAGGCAGGCCACAGAGTGGAAGAGGTGTTTGAGTGTCTGTCCTGAGAGAGCGAACACTGAACTGTCCATGGTGCTGGAAATCCTGCTCTTGATGACTCTGCTTGAGCAGGGGAGTTGAAGTACATACACTCCAGATTTCCTGCCAGAGTGGTTGTTGTAGTTCCTCCGTTTGCTGGAAGGGTTCAAGAGACCTGCTGGTAAGAGAGTTTATCAAGTGTGCACTGGCATGGAGTGACTTTTCCATTCTTGTGCCAAGGAGAGAATTGATGTGTCAAACACTTTGGTGTAGCAGTGTGCAGGGTGTGTGGCATGTTCTGCAAGATGTCCCTTCCTGTCCTTCCCATGCCATAATTTGTTATTAGTTATTTTGAGATACATGTAAGGAAAAGTGTTGTTGCCCTGTGCCAAATACTCCCAGTGGCTAGTTCAGCTCAAGAATGTGCAGGGTGAGGATGCGAGACCATTGGAATACAATGAGATAAGGAGGCATCTCAGGTTTGATGCTCAAAAAGTTTATTGGTGCAAAAGAATGAAAAGTCAGGGGAATGAAGTAGAAATAATCTGTTGGGAGGTGTGAGTAGGGCCAACATCAGCTGAAGAGCTTTGCTTGCAGGAGCTGTTGCCAGAGCCCCAAGCTGGTAGCGCCAGGAGCTGTTCCAAGGGCCCTTAGCAGATGTAGCCGCCCCTTCTGCCATAGCAACCCAGGCCTCCCAGCCCGTAGCCATAGCCCAGCCCATAGNCAGGAGGGTCAGGGGATTGAGGCTCACCTGGTTGTCAGCAGGAGCAGGATGACAAGTTGTCAGGAGAAGTGTGTGAGGGAGAGAGGCTCTGGGCTGGCTTTTATGCTGGTCCTGGAGGTGTGGGACAGCCTTGTCCCATTGCCTTGGGGCATTTTTGAGGCAGCAGCTCTTGGCTGGCCCAGCCATGTGAGTCATGAATTGGGGAGTGTTTTCCTTTATGCAATTCTGCAATTCCATGTCCTGCCCTTGAGTCCGTGTCCATCTGACCTTGGCAGCAGCTTTAATAATTTGGTATTTGGGCGGATTTGATTGTTCAGTGTGTGTCAGGGAGGGCTGAATAAATATGCCGAGCTCTGGGGATTTGGAATGTCATCAGTGAGGTAATTTTGTGGCATTTGTGTGCTGTGGTTTGTGGGTGCCTTGTGAAGACTGGGACTCTCTTCTCTGCCACAGGATGTCTAACAGCCATTGTGTTGCACCCAGGAATGCTGAGGGAGTTGCTGATGTCCTCGGGAGGTTACTCTGCAATGACTTGGCAAGGTCCCGGTGCCTTTGAGCGCTTCCTAATGGATGAAAGAGAGCTCCTGGCCTTGTGTCTTGAATGGGATCAAGGGAGAGGATCCGGCAAAGCAGAGGCTGTTCAGGCTGAACTTGTTCCATTTTTCAGGTCCATTTGGATTTCTGCAATCTTCGTGACAGCATACACTGTCATTTAAAGCATATTCCTTGACCTCATTCATGAATGTTATAAACAAAGAACAAGCCCATGTTTGCCCAGGCTGGTCTCTGATGTCAATTCATTTATTCCGCATTCAAGCCACAAGGTTTCATAATTTAAAACCTCTAAGTCTTAGTATTTTCTTCCTGTTAACAAAAGCTAATTGTTATTAATGGATGATCAGTGAGCTCCTCCTCCCTCCTATGTCATGGTGCTGACATTCCTTTGTGGAATTCTGCGATTCCAAGCCATTTGCTTGAGGTCTTGTCCATCTGACTTTGATGGCAATATTTAAATGCAAGTATTAGAGGTTAAATGCTGGTGTTGATGGCCTTGTCAGGGCAAGCTGAAGACGTGACCAGAGCTTTGGAAAGGTTGGGTGTCATCAGTGAGGTCGCCCCAGGGCACTCATGGTCTGTGATTTGTGGGTGCATTGTGAAGATGGGCCCCAAACCATGACGTCCCTGTCAGGCTGGTCTGGGCTTTGCAGGAGCACTGCTTGTGAGAGTCTTCTCCTTTCATCACATTGTTTCCATCCCCACCATGTTGCCATCTCTCCAGATGTTTTTATTCACCAGACTTTTCCTGTTGCAGATGGGAAAGCAATCCCATTGTTTAGGGAGGTCTCCCATGCTGCCCTAAGTGTTGTGTTGGTTCATCCATAGCACTTGTCTCATCTGGGCTAAGAAAGGCGACACCGTGGGGTCACAGTTCTGGGCTCAGGCTGACGCATGGAATGGACCAGTGGTGAAGGATAAGGAGAACAAGACACATGGGGAGAACAATTCTTCATCCATTGATTAACCCACTATTTGGCCATGTACCCTTTGTTGCAAAAAACTCCAGCAGTTACCAGGACAGTATTAGGGAAAGAAATTCAAGTAGGTTGAGGGCAGTGTCCATCCTTTTGCCCACCAGTGGTGGGACTCCACTGTGGAACACGGATACGGACATGGTTGATCAAGAGCAGTTCAGGGAGGTCATTTTAAGGATGGAACTTGACCATCCTTAAAATGAGACGAAACTAGGGACCTGGAATTTCAGGCAAGAGACAAAACTCAAATGGGAGGTGTTGTCAATATGCCGTGGCATGACCTGATGTTCAGTCCCCCGTTCTCCAAAGCTTTTGTTGAATCTTCTACATGTCCTGACACTTGCTATCAATAACAAGTTATTGGTCATGAATTCTCTCAACTAAGAGGTTATGGCAAGGTCAGATGGACACGGCCTCAAGGGAAAGAACACAGAATTGCAGAGTCGCATTNCCACCTCTGGGGCTGCTGTGGGGAGTGAACTCAGTGTGCAGGGCCAGCCCATCTCTGGTGGATTTGGTGGCTTTGGCTATGGCCTTGGCTATGGCCGTGGATTTGGCTATGGGCTGGGCTATGGCTATGGGCTGGGAGGCCTGGGCTGCTACGGTAGAAGAGGTGGCTACAACTGCTAAGCACCCTCAGCACCACCTGTGACACCAACCACCCACTCCCTGGAACACATCTCAGGTATTGAGGATGCCTCTATGGTCCAAGGCTCTCAAATGGGCTCAGCACTTCCAGCTCCTGCTCTCAGGGCACCAAGCAAGGCAGCAGCCAAAGGGCAGCCCAGGCTGCCTGCAAACATGGCCAATCTCCCTCCTCCCCTTCTCCTCTCCCTGCTCTCTGCTCTCCCCTTTGGCTCTGTCCAGTCCCCTCTGATGCAAACCCCTTTCTCCCAGGCCAGGGACCATTGGGCACCTCTGCTGGGCTGCTCCTACTGTGGGGCAGGAAGGCCTTGATGCTTTGGCAAAATGTACTGCAAGCAAAAGACCTCGGCTCTTGGTCACCCTGACTGCACCTCAGCCTAATTCCTTTCCACTGGCTGCTCCTGCTTTGTACTATTTTGTCTGAATAAATTTTTTCTTGCATCACAATTTCACGTGTTTGTTTTCTGAATTGACTTGTAATAAACTGGATGTGAAACCTGTTTCCCTTGTTCTGCACCACAGGAGAACAGGAATCCAGAGTCCAAATGTCTTCTGGAGAAGTTTTGGTTGGCTATTAAGCATGCTTCCTTCATGGAGAGGGTTGTCATTCCTGTCACACACTGCACAGTGTAATGGTGGAGCCATCGTCCCTGCAAAAATTTAATATCTCTATAGATGTGTCACTTGGGGACATGGGTTAATGGTGGTTTTGGTAGTGCCGAGGGAATTGTTAGACTTTGTATTTAAAATATAGGTATTTTGCAACAAAAATGTTTTTGAGATGTGATCATTTAGTGGTGGATTTTGTAGTCCTGCATCAACAATTATACTCAGTGTCAAGAGACTTTTCCATCGGAACTGACTCCATGTGTCTCGGTGGCACCTGTGCAAGGGAGCAGAGGTGAAAGGGGAGAGGCAGCAGGAGAGGGGTGAGCCGGGCCTTTGGGATCTTGGGTTTTGGCAAGTGCCAAGGGGTGAGGCCAGTTGTCTTGGAGGATTTCTCTTGAGGAAATGGTGCTTGGCTGGGCTCTGTGTCTGCTCTGTGCCAGTGACTCAGCCTGGGCATGAGGAGAGAGCTGTGGCTGCTGTTGGACATGACCCTTTTGTGAAGCCTTTGAGGTTCCTTCCCCTTCCATGCTCTCAGAGCAGTTGAGCAAGTCCAGGTTGCCTGAGAGGGCAGTGAGTGGCCTGAGAGCAGCTGAGGGTCTGGGCCCAGAGGCTGGGGATCAGTGGCCCAAAATTCAAATCAAAGCAAGTCTCAAGGGAAGTAGGTCAGGAGTTTTATCCAGGGGGCCAACCCTCTTCAACATTGTCAGCAATGATGTGGGTGGTGGGACTGTTGTCCCCTCAGCAAGCTGGCAGGTGATGGAGTGGCTGAGGCACCACTTGGTTGTGCCATCAGTCAGAGAGGCTGAGGGTTGAAGGCATCTCCTGAAGTTCAAGCAAGGGAAATGTGAAGTTCTGTATCTGGGCAGGAGTGGCAGCAGGCCCCGGGTCATGCTGGGAGCTGAGAGACTGGAAAGAGCAGGACTCTGTGGTGCTGGTGGAGAACAAAGGGACCCCAAAATCTCAATGCATTCCTTCCTGGAAAAGGCATCACCAGTATCCAAGATAGATTTCAGGCAATTCTTGCCACGAAGTTGGGAGAAGTGGCCTTTCCTCTCTTAAGAGCACTGGTGGGGTCCCATGTGGGGTGGTGCGGGGAGTTCTGGGCTGTCCAGGGAAAGAAGCAAAAGGGCTTAGTGAAACAAGACCAGATCAGGGCAACCAAGATAGTGAAAGGGCAGGAGAATCATTCCTAGAGGGCAGAGAGAGCTGGGACTCCCAGGAGACAAGGCAGATCCCTGATGGCAGAAAATTAAGTTGAGGGAGCCTGGCTGTTCTCAGCAGTGCACAGAGGAGGAAAAGGGGGAAAGGCAGAAGAGAAAACAGATGGAATTCCATGGCAAAAGAAGGCAAGTGTTTTTGAGTGTGAGAATGGTCACAGAGTGGAAAAGCTGGTGGAGTCCCTGCTGGAGAACCAAAACTGAGCTGCCCATGGTACTGGAAATGCTGCCCTTGCTGACTTTCCTTGACCATGGGAGTTGAAGCATTGGCACTACAGATTTCCTGGCCAAGTGGATGATTTTGTGACTTTTTGCTGGAAGGGTTCAAGAGTTCTGGTGGGGAAGAGGTTTTGTCAAGTGTGTGCTGGCACAGAGACACTCCACCAGAGCTATGAGAAGGAGAGCATGGATGTGTCAAAACCTTTTGGGGCAGTGGGCCCTAGGTCTGTGTCGTGTTCTGGAAGGTGTGCCCCTCTCCGCTGCTTCCAGTCCCTGTCTTGGTTGTTACTGGTGGTAACATCTTTCCTACGAGGTGTTCTGCTTCTTTTCCATCCACACCAATGACCTGTCTGGCAATTTGCTGGTTGAGGATGCGAAACCATTGGAATTCAAAAGGATGAGGAGGCTTCTCAGACTTAGATGCAGGTAAACTTTATTGAGGGAAAAAAATAAAGCCAGGAGAAAGAACTAGAAGGAATTCAGTGTGAGACTGAAGTGTGAGCAAGTAGGGTGACTATCAGCCAAGGTGATTTGCTTGCAGCAGCTGTTGCCAGAGCCCCAAGCTCATTGTTGATGTCAGGGGTGTGCTGAGGGCCCTTAGCAGTTGTAGCCGCCCCTTCTGCCATAGCAGCCCAGACCTCCTAGCCCATAGCCATAGCCCAGCCCATAGCCAAATCCACGGCCATAGCCAAGGCCATAGCCAAAGCCACCAAATCCACCAGAGATGGGCTGGCCCTGCACACTGAGTTCACTCCCCACAGCAGCCCCGGAGGTGGATCCGACAGCGGTGTTCTGGGGGAAGGAGGTCATGATGGGTCCTGGCAGGGTGACCAGCACAGGGGAAGGCTGGATAAGAACACGGGAATCCTGGCATTGCAGGGCACAGGGCTCGTTGCAGCTGTTGGCCAGCGGGGTGGGTCCGCAGGGTCGGCAGAGGTCGTTGCAGGCCATGGGTGTGGTGTGGAGGGTCCTGGAAGAGACGGGAGTGAGGCAGGGTTGTGGAGGTGTGGGGGTCATGATGGGTGGTATGGGAAGATGCATGGAGTGTGGAGGCTGTTGTGGGGCTGTGGGGAGGCGTGAGGGCTGCTGAGGCTGGGGCTGAGTGTGCTGGAAGAGAGGGGCCAGGGGGACCAGGGTTGAAGGGTCAGGGGCTTGAGGCTCACCTGGTTGTCAGCAGGAGCAGGAGCAGAAAGTGTCAGAAGTGTGTGAGGGAGAGAGGCTCTGGGCTGGCTTTTATGCTGGTCCTGGAGGGGCGGGACAGCCCTGTCCTATAGCCCTGGGGCATTTTGCAGGCAGCAGTTCTTTTCTGGCCCAGCTTGGTGAGTCATGAGGTGGGTCGTGCTTTTCTTCCTGAAATTCAGCAATTCCATGTCCCGCCCTTGAGTCCATGTCCATCTGACCTTTGTGGTAGCTTTAATATTTTGCTATTTTGGAGGGTATTATTATTTTATGAACATGATTGTTCAATGTGTGTCTAGGAGAGCTGAATAAACAACCAGAACCCTGGAGATTTGCAATGTCATCAGTGATGTTCTTTTGTGTCAGTGGTGTTCTGTGATTTGTGGATGCCTTGTGAAGACTGGGCTCCAGTTCTGTGCCACTGGATGCCCACCAGTTATTGTGTTGTACCCAGGAATGCTGAGGGAGCTGCCGATGTCCTAGGGAAATCACTTTGCAATAACTTGGCAAGGTCGCAGTGCCTGGGAGTGTTTCCTGTTGAATGAAAGAGAGCTCTTGGCCTTGTGTCTTGAATGGGATTTAGAGAGAGGACAATTAAAATTAGAGGCTGTTCAGGTTGAACTTATTCCAGTATTATGGTCCATTTGGATTTCTCAAATTTATATGACAATGTACCCTGCCATTTAAACTGTATTCCTTGACATTGTTAAGAAATCCAAGAAACAACAACAAACTTGGCTTGATCCCTTTTTCCCCAGGCTGTGACATCAATTCACTTATTCCACATTCAAGGCACAAGTTCCATAACTCATAACCTGTAATTGTTAACATTGTGTTCCTGTAAGCAAATAACCAATAATTACTAATGGACAATCAGTGAGCTCATATGTCCTTCTTTGACAAGGTGGGTGGGTGTCTTTGTGGAATTGTGCAATTCCATATCCTGCTCCTGAGGCTCTGTCCACCTATGGTGGTAACTTTTAATCACGAGTATTAAGAGGTCAAATTCTTCTGTTGGTGGTTCATGTCAGGGAGAGCTGAAGACGTGACCCAAGCTTTGGAGAGGTGGGGTGTCATCACTGTGGTCACCCTGTGGCCCTTGTGTGCCGTGGTTTGTGGGTGCCTTCTGAAAAATCAGCCCCCAATTTCTCACAGTTCTGATAGGCTGGTCTGGGCTTTGCAGCTGTGCCAAGGAGGAGGTGTTGCACCTTCCATTGCCTTCCATCCCTCCACGCATTTATCCCAGTTGGCAAAGCCTGACGTCAGACCTCACCTTTCAATTTGGACATGCTCAGTGGGTGCTTGGGTGAGCCTAGCCTCAAAGGTTTTGGTATTTTCAGTCTTCCCTTGGGCTGAGTGCCAAAGGCTGAGATCACTTGTGATTGTCTGAATGAAGATTTGGAGGTTGACCAGGGATGTTGGAGGCAAGTATTGCATGATCCTCAAAAACAACCCAGGCAAGTTCAGGTGGTGTCAGTGCCCAGCATAGTGGACTGGGAAAGGCCTGAAGGGCTGGGCCCAGTGGCTTGTGGTCAGTGTTCCAAAGTCCAGATGGCAGCAAATCCCCCAGTGCTGTAGCCCAGGAGTTGGATACACTGGGCCAACACTGAAAACTTGACGGGTTCTGGACATCTGCTGGACTTCAGCAAGGGCAGCTGCCAAGTGTTTTTTCTTGGGAGGAGTCATCCCAGGTAGGAAGAAATATCTGGGTGTCACTCAGAACAATTGTTTTCTTCTCTGAAACTGCCTTTGTGGTTCTGCGATTGAAGGAATGGAGCAGGAGGTATCCCTGTACCATTGTGGGAAAAGGCACCCCCAATCTCCAGATCAGGATTGGGGAGAAGTGTTGTGATGAAGCAGGGAGAGGTGACTCTTGGTGTCTTCTGAGCACTGGTGAGGTCCCATGTGAGGTGTTGTGGGCAGCCTTTGACTCTCCAGTGTGAAAATGAAGTAAATTTAGTGAATCACAACCAGTGCAGAACCACCAAGATTCCAAAGGGACTGGTGAATCATTCCTGGATGAAAAACTGAGAGAGCTGGGACACCCAGGGGATGAGGGTGGACAGGGGTGTTGTCATCAGTGTGTGCAAATCCCTGACGACAGAGAAGTTGAGGGAGCCTGGCTGTTCTCTGCAGTGCCCACATGCAGGACAAGAGGGCAAGGGCAAAGGGAAAACAGATGGAATGCAGTTGCTAAAGGAGGCAAAAACCTTTCGTAGTGAGGGTAGCCAGAGTGGAAGAGGTGTTGGACTGTTGGTCCTGGGAGAGCCAGCACTGAACTGTCCATGGTCCTGGAAACCTTGCTCTTGTTTAAGCAGGTGAATCGAAAAAATTGCACTCCAGATTTCCTGCCCAAGTGGATGGTTTTGTGACTCTTTTTGCTGGAGGGGTTCAAGAGTCCTGATGGGGAAGAGAATTTGCCAAGTGTGTGCCGACATGGAGTGACTGGACCAGAGCTGTAGCCAGGATAGCATGGATGTGTCCAAGGCTTTGGTGTATCAGGTGATGGGTTTGTGTCATGTTTTGGAAGGTGTCCCCTCCTGTGCTTCCTATGCCAGGCTTTTTTATTAGTTATTTTTACGTATTTGTGAGGGAAGGGGTTATTGCACATTACCCAATGACCTGTTGAGGTGTGGAATGTGCTTGGTAAGGATGTGAGACCACTGGAATTACAGAAGAACAGGAGGCATCTCAGGCTTTGATGCAAGAAAACTTTATTGAAGCACAAGAATGAAGAGACAGGAGAAAGAAGAAGATGGGATCTGGTGTGAGGAGCAAGCAAGGTGACCACCAGCTGAGGTGCTTTGCTTCAAGGAGCTGTTGCCAGAGGCCTCAGCTGGNGGGGTGTGGGGTGTGCGGGAGGCAAGGGAATGTGGAGGCTGTTGTGGGGCTGTGGGGAGGCGTGAGGGCTGCTGAGGCTGGGGCTGAGCGTGCTGGAAAAGAGGGTCCTGGTGTGCAGGGGCAAGAGGGTCAGAGGATCGAGGCTCACCTTGCTGTCTCTGCACTGGCGAAGGAGAAGGAGTGAGGAGAAGTGTGTGAGGGAGAGAGGCTCTGGGCTGGCTTTTATGCTGGTCCTGGCGGGGCGGGACAGACTTGGCCCATGGCTTTGGGGCATTTTGCAGGCAGCAGCTCTTGGCTGGCTCAGGCTGGCGAGTCATGAGGCGGGGGAGTGTTTTCTGTCCTGCAATTCTGCAATTCCTTGCTCTTCCCTTGAGGCTGTGTCCATCTGACCTTGGCAGAACATGTTAATTGTGAGAATTGGTGACCATTATCTTCTTCTTTATGGCGTGTGTCAGGACATGTACAAGAGTCATCTCAGTCTTTGAAGAATTGGGGTGTTGTCAATGGTGTCATACCATGGTATATTGACATCATGTGTCATTTGCATTCTTTTCTCCTTCCTGAAAGAACTCCCTGTTTTGTCACCTTGTCCTCGTTTTGAGGATACCCTAGTCCTTTTAGTGTCATGGTGTCCCTGCAGTGCTCTCAATCAACCATGTCCACGTCCTTGTTCCACCAGGGAGCCCTACCAGTGGTGGGGACCAGGACAGTTCACTGCCTCAGCCTTTCTAAAGCTCAGGCACATGGGTTTCAAGGATGGATTAATCAATAGATAGGCAATTGTGCTCCTCATGTGTCTTTTTATCCTTATCCTTCACCATTTTTCCTTTCCATCACAGTCCAACACCGGGACCCAACAGTGTGACCTTTCTGGTCCCAGTTGAGATGAGCGCTATGGATGAACCAACTCAGGACTTTGGGGAGCATGGGAGGCCTTCCTAAATCACAGGGAGCACTTTCCCATCTCCAGCTGGAATGGCTAGGAATATAGACAAGCTCTGAATGTTGGCAACATGGTGGGGATGGAGACAACATCATAGAACGGGCAGTTCCTCACAAGCAGTGCTCCTGCAAAGCCAGACAATCCTGACAGAGCTGTGTTGGTTTGGGGCCTCACTTCACAATGCACCCAAAAACCAGAACACGCCAGTGCCATGGGGTGACCTTACTGACGACACCCCATCTCTCCAAGGCTTTGGACATGTCTTAAGCCCACCATGACACATGCCATCAACACCTGCCCTTAACCTCTAAGACACTTAAAATCTGCCACCAACATCAGATGGACGTTGCCTCAAAAGAAGAACATGGAGTTGCAGAATTCCACAAAGGAATGTCCGCACCATGACAGAGGAGGGAAGAGGACTATGATGACCAACCATTAGTAATTAGTGGGTTTTGCTAGCAGGAACAGATTATTAAGTCTAAAAGGATATGAGATATGAAACCTTATGGCTTAGTAAGAGCCTAAAGGGAGATGCGGGACTCCAGACGGCTCTTTAAAATGCTGTTTATTGTATCCAGACAGCGATCACAGGTCGTGGGTGGCAACAGAGCCCAGCCTACAGCTATCAGCACAAGCTGTAGGCAAGCCTGAAGTCCCAAGTCAGGAGTCTGAACTCGTCTTAGTTCTGGTTACAATACATTACATACTTTTCTTTACTGAACATCTTAATACATAACAACCAATCAATACCCTTACTATTATCTATAGCCTATCCTAACTACTAACATTACAATATTAATGTTATTATTCTCCAATCACAAAAGGTCAGTACGTTACAGTTTAAGCTAGAAGTGGTTTTTCAGTTTTCTTGCAGTGGAAAATTCTGAGACCTTTTTCCTACTTACAACATCAAGATGTCTATTTACTTCTTGTATTTTTCTGCTTGGTAAAAACATCTTCTGTGTGAGGTGGGCTTATCCTTTGCTCTAAGTCATAAAAACCTTCCTTAACTAACATACTCTTTGCCTTCTTAGTTACCCAGTAAAACTGGCTCAGCAGTTCCTTTGGACCTTTGTTATTCCTCTATATCAAAACTTGCTTCCATCTCTATTCCTTTCTCAGTTTCTACATTCAAAAATCTTTCTGCCAAGCACACATATCTGTGAGACTCTCTTGTCATACTTTCATCCATCCCAACATGGCTTGAATGTGGAATAAAGGCAAAGACATCACAGATCAGCTTGGGGAAAAATGGATCAAGCTGGGTTGGGGTTTTTTGAGTGGATTTCTTAATGAGGTCAAGGAATATGCTTTAAATGACAGAGTACAATGTCATGTAAAGATGAGAAATCCAAATGGGCCATGACACCACAACAAGTTCAAAACAGACCAGCCTCTACTTTTCCAGATGTTCTCTTGATTCAGTTCAAGACACAAAGCCATGACCTCTCTTTCACCTGTAGGAACACTCCTAGGCACTATAACATTTACATGTTATTGCAGAGTGACTTCCCAAGGACATCAGCAGCTCCCTCAACATTCCTGGAAGAAACATACTGACTTATGGACATCCAGGGGCACAGAAAAGAGTCCCTGTCTTCAAAAGGCACCCACAAAACACCGCACACACATGCCACAAAATGACCTCACTGATGATATCGCAACTCTGCTGGGCTCTAGTTGTTTATTCAGTCCTCCCTGACACACATCAAATAATCAAAACCTCCCAAATACCAACTCTCACTTTAAAGCTGCTGCCAAGGTCATATGAACTCAGCCTCAAGAACGCATCATGACACTGCAGAATTCTGTGAAGGAAAATACTCTCCACATCATGACTCACCAGGCTGGGCCAGCGAAGCGCTCCTGCCTAAAAAATGCCCCAAAGGCCATGGGACAAGGATGTCCTGCCCCTCCAGAACCAGCATAAAAGCCGGCCCAGAGCCTCTCTCCCTCACACTCTTCTCCTGACGGCTTCTGCTCCTGCTCCTGTTGACAACCAGGTGAGCGACAAGCCCCTGACCCTCCTGCTCCTTGGCCCCCTGGCCCTTCTCTGCCAGCATGCTCAGCCCCAGCCTCAGCAGCCCTCACGCCTCCCCACAGCCCCACAACAGCCTCCACACTCCCTCACTCTCCTGCATCACTGCTCCTCACACCCCCACACCTCTACCCTGCCTCACCCCCCTCTCTTCCAGGACCCTCCACACCACACCCATGGCCTGCAACGACCTCTGCCGACCCTGCGGACCCACCCCGCTGGCCAACAGCTGCAACGAGCCCTGTGCCCTGCAATGCCAGGATTCCCGTGTTCTCATCCAGCCTTCCCCTGTGCTGGTCACCCTGCCAGGACCCATCATGACCTCCTTCCCCCAGAACACCGCTGTCGGATCCCCCTCTGGGGCTGCTGTGGGGAGTGAACTCAGTGTGCAGGGACAGCCCATCTCTGGTGGATTTGGTGGCTTTGGCTATGGCCTTGGCTATGGCCGTGGATTTGGCTATGGGCTGGGCTGTGGCTATGGGCTGGGAGGCCTGGGCTGCTACGGTAGAAGAGGTGGCTACAACTGCTAAGCACCCTCAGCACCACCTGTGACACCAACCACCCACTCCCTGGAACACATCTCAGGTATTGAGGATGCCTCTATGGTCCAAGGCTCTCAAATGGACTCAGCACTTCCAGCTCCTGCTCTCAGGTCACCAAGCAAGGCAGCAGCCAAGGGGCCAGCCCAGTCTGCCTGCAAACGTGGCCTATTTGCCTCCTCCTCTTCTCTCACTCCCTTTCAGCTGTTTCCAGTCCCCTCTGCTGCAAATCCCTTCTCCCAAGCCAGAGACCCTTGGGAACCTTCACCATCCAGTTGCTTCTGCTGTGGAGCAGGAAGGCCTTGATGCTCTGGCCAAACTGCTGGCAAGCAAAGGACCTTGGCTGATGGTTGTCCTACTTGCACCCCAGACCAGCTCCCTTACGCTTGCCACTCATGACTTCTCACTGTTCTTTTGCCTCAATAAAATTCTCTTGCATTGCAGCATTGTGGTGTTTCCTTCTCCTTCACTGTCACACACTGGCATATTTTACTCTTCCAGTGCATCCCACAAACCCTTCACTTGCTTGATCCTACGCCTGGATAAACTAAGGCAGATCTATCTCTGCCTCTGACACAAGCCCCTCCTGGGCCATGTTTTTTACATTGGCTACACAGCAATTGCTCCAGTCCCTCACTATTTCTTTAGCCCATATACAGTCCACATGAGCAGGTCCTTACCCTTGAGGCCCCAGAGCTGAGCACAGAACTCCAGTCTCACCAGAGCAGAGCAGAGCAGAGCAGAGCAGAAGGTCAGAATTCCTCCTCACCTGCTGCCCACACTCATTGCCCATGTGGCAATGAGCCCATGGCACGGGCAGCTTCTGTTTGGCGTGTTCACAAGGCCAAGGCATGTCCAATTCTTTATCCACCAACACTCCAAGTCTTTCTCCTTGGGGATGCTCTTAATTGACTCATTAGCCATTTAATATCCATTACTGAGATTGCTCCATTTAAGATTTAGGATGTTGCACTTCATCCTCTTGACCTTCATGACAATCACACCATCCCTGTCAAGAGCTCTCTGGTTGCCATCCCTTCCCTCCAGACAATCAACCACACTGTTCACCTTCATGTCATTCCCAGTGTTGCTGAGGGAACATTCAATTGCACTGTCCCTGTACCTGACAAAAATAGGAAGTGATAATGGTCCCAATAAGAGCCTCCGTAGGTCACCACTCATCCCAATAAGGTCACCACTCATCCCTATTCTCCTCACAGACATGGAGCCGTTGGCCACAACTCTGTGAGTGAGACCATCCCACCCATTTTCCACCCCACAGCTGATGTTCCAGCTATCAACTCCATGTCTCTCCAGGTCAGAGATAAGGATACTTTCTGCCATAGGAAGAAATGCTTTGCACCAGTCCATGTACATGATATCAGTTGCTCTTCTGTCATTCACCAGTGTTGGAACCCCATCAAACTTTTCAGGAAGAATTTGCCTTTCATGAAAATGGGAGGAGCAGCAGGGGAGGGGTGAGCCAGACCTTTGGAGTCTTGAGTTGTGGCAAGTGCCCAGAGCTGAGGCCACTTGTCTTGGAGGATTTCCCTTGAGGAAATGGCGCTTGGCTGAGCTCTGTGCCTGCTCTGTGCCAGTGACTCAGCCTGGGCATGAGGAGAGAGCTGTGGCTGCTGTTGGACATGACCCTTTTGTGAAGCCTTTGAGGTTCCTTCCCCTTCCATGCTCTCAGAGCAGTTGAGCAAGTCCAGGTTGCCTGAGAGGGCAGTGAGTGGCCTGAGAGCAGCTGAGGGGCTGAGGCCAGAGGTTTCTGATCAGTGGCCCAAAGTGCAAATGGAGGTGAATCCTGTGTACTGCAGCCCAGGAGTTGGATCCGTGAGGCCAACTCTGTTCAACATCCTAAATAGTGAGCTGGGCACTGGGACTGTTGTCCCCTCAGACACGCAGCAATCTTGGTAATGGATAATTGATGGGTAATGAGTTGATTGAGAGCATGCCCAAGGAGAATGGGCATTGGTGGATGAAGATTTGGACATGCCTTGGCCATGTGCACTCACAGACCAAGCCCCTCCATGTCCTGGGCTCATCACCACAGCATAGACAGCAGGTGAGGGGGTGATTGTGTCCCTCTGCTCCACTCTTCAGAGACTGGAGACTTGAGTTCAGCTCTGGGCACCTGAGGATATGGAAGATATGGACCTGCTGAAGCAGAGCTGTAGATGGACTGGGAAGATGATGAGGGTCTGGAGCAACTTGTGTCCAGCCAAAGTGAAAACAAGACCCATACATGCCTTCCATCGGAGGCAGGAGTAGACCTGCATTAGTGCATCCAGGCCTGGGATCAAGCAAGTGAAGGGTGTGTGGAATGCACCAGAAAGGCAAAGTGTGCCAGTGTGTGCCAGTGAAGAAAAGGAGACATCTGAGGCTGTAATACAGGACAATTTTATTTAGCTAAAAGAACAGTGGAAGGTCAGGAGCATCCACTGCAAGAGAGCAGTCTGAAGTGCAAGTAGGGTGACCATCAGCTGAGCTCCTTTACTTGCAGGTAGTTTGGCCAGAGCATCAAGGACTTCCTGCCCCACAATGGCAGTAGCCCAGCAGAGGTGCCTGATGGTCTGTGGCTTGCGAGAAGGCGTTTGCAGCAGAGGGGACTGGACAGAGTCAAATGGGCAATGCAGAGCAGAGAGTGGGAGAAGAGGAGGAGATAGATGGGCCGTGTTTGCAGGCAGCCTGGGTTGGCCCCTTGGCTGCTGCCTTGCTTGGTCCTCTGAGAGCAGGAGCTGGAAGTGCTGTCAAAACCGCTTTGACAGCCTTTGCCCAGAGATTGTCTTCAATGCCTAGGGTGTGTTCCAGGGACTGGGTGGTTGGTGTCAGGAGTGGGGCCANGTGGGACAGCCTTGTCCCATGGCCTTGGGGCATTTTTTAGGCAGCAGCTTTTGTCTGGCCCAGGCTGGTGTGTCATGGTGTGGAGAGTATTTTCCTTCACAGAATTCTGCAGTGTCATGTCCTGCCCTTGAGGGCATGTCCATCTGACCTTGGAGGCAGCTTTAGAATGAAAGAATTTGGCTTTGGGAGGATTTGATTGTTGTCTGAGAAGGTTGAATAAACAGACAGAGACCAGCAGAGGTGCAATGCCATCAGTGAGGTCATTTTGTGGTGCTTGTGTGCTGTGGTTTGTGGGTGCCTTTTGAAGACTGGGACTCTTTCTGTGCCACTGGATGTCCATAAGTCTTTGTGTTTCTTCCAGAAATGTTGAGGGAGCTGTTGATGTCCTGGGAAGGTCACTCTGCAATAAATTTGCAAGGTCCCAGTGCCTGGGTGCTCTTCATGAGAGTTGAAAATTGGCTCTTGCTCTTTTGTCTTGAATGGGATTGAGAGAGGATCTTAGAGAGTAGAGGCCATTCAGGCTGAACTTGTTCCAGTTATTATAGTCCATTTAGATGTCTAAAATTTACCTAACAAGCTACTCTAGCATTTAAAGCATATTTCTTGATCTCACTTAGGAATCCAATAACCAACAACAAATGCTGGCCCATCCCTTTTGTCCCAGCCTAGTATTTATTGTCAATTTTATATTGATGTCAATTTGTTTATTCTATGTTCAAGCCAAAGGGTTTCATAACTTATATCCTCTCAGTCATAATATTGTGTTCCTATTAGCAAAAAGGTCTAATTACAAATGGGCAGTTAGTGAGTTGCTCTTTCCTTCTTTGTCATGGTGCTGGCTTTCCTTTGTGGGATTCTGCGATTCCACGACCTTCTCTTGAGGTTGTGTCCATCTGACCTTGGCAGCAGCTTTTAAATGCGAGTATTAGAGGTTAAATGATGGTCTTGATGGTTTATGTCAAGATGGGTTGAAGACATGACCAAAGCTTTGTGGAAATGGGGTGTCATCAGTGAAGTCACCCCACAGCACTGGTGTGCTGTGTCTTGTGTGCATGTGGTGAAGAGGGAGCCCATTTCCTCACAGGGTTTTTAGGCTGCTCTAAGCTTTGCAGGTGTTCTGGGGGTGAGCGTCTGCCCCTTTGATCAGGTTCTCTTCCTCCCTCTCTTGGCTTCAAACCCACATGTCTGCCATTTAGAGATGAGGATGTCCTGTGGGACTGCTTTAAGGTCCTGATAGAATTCCTGGCATATGACACCGGTTGCCATTCCCTTGTCAACAGTAGCATTCGAGCAGGGAAGGACTTTGGGATCCTGATGGAGCATAAATGGATCACGAGGTGGCCGTGTACCCTCTGATGCAAAAAGCTCCAGCAATTACCAGGAGAGAATTAGGAAATATGTAATAGCAAAAATAATGTGAGGAAGATGAGGAAGCTGACCGACTTGTCATGCACCAGTGGTGAGGCTGCAGACTGCAACAAGGACATGGACATGGCTGACCAAGAGCAGTGCCGGGAGACCATGGCACTGATAGGACAGGAGTACCCTTAAAACAAGGAGAAGTTCACAAAGCTGAAAGTTCTTTCAGGTGTGAGGAAAGAAGGCAAATGGGACATGATGTCATAATGCCATGGCATGTCCTCATTGATGAGGCATCAGTTGTCCTCGGGGTTGTTTGAATCTTCTACATGTCCTGAAAGGCACCAGCAACAAGGTAATGGTCACTAATTCTTGCATTTAAAAGCTGCCGCCAAGGTCAGATGGACACAGCCTCAGGGTCAGGACATGGAATTACAGAATTGCATAAAGGAAAACACTCCCCACCTCATGACTCACAAGGCTGGACCAGCCAAAAGCTGCTGCCTAAAAAATGCCCCAAGGCCATGGGACAAGGCTGTCCCGCCCCTCCAGGACCAGCATAAAAGCCAGCCCAGAGCCTCTCTCCCTCACACACTTCTCCTGACCCCTTCTCCTCCTGCTGACAACCAGGTGAGCCTCAAGCCCCTGACCCTCCTGCTCCTGCACCCCTGGGCCCCCTCTTCCAGCACACTCAGCCTCAGCCTCAGCAGCCCTCATGCTCCCCCACAGCCCCACAGGCCCCACAACAGACCCCAAATTCCCTCACTCTCCTCCATCACTGCCCCTCACTCCCCCANTTTGGCTATGGCCTTGGCTATGGCTATGGGCTGGGAGGCCTGGGCTGCTATGGCAGAAGGGGTGGCTATAACTGCTAAGGGCCCTCAGCACCACCCCTGACACCAACCACCCAGTCCCTGGAACACTCCCTAGGCATTGAGGATGCCTCTCTGGTCCACACCTCTCAAACGGGCCCAGAACATCCGGCTCCTGCTCTCAGGGCACCAAGCAAGGCAGCAGCCAAGGAGCCAGCCCGGGCTGCCTGCAAACATGGCCCATCTCCGTTCTTCCTCTTCTCCCACTCTGCTATGCATCGCCCCTTTGGCTCTGTCCAGTCCCCTCTGCTGCAAACTGCTTCTCCCAAGCCAGAGACCACTGGGCACCTCCACCATCCGGCTGCTCCCATTGTGGGGCAGGAAGGCCTTGATGCTCTGTCCAAACCACCTGCAAGCAAAGTTCCTTGGTTGGTGGTTGCTCTCCTTGTACCTCAGCCAGGCCTCTTCCACTTACTGTTCATGACTTTCACTGTGCTTTATGCCTCAATAAATTTTTTTTGAATTGCACATTGTGAAGTGTCCACTTCCTTCACGGGCACACACTGGCACTGTTTGCTCTTCCATTGCATCCCACAACCCCTTCACCTGCTTGATCCCAGGCCTGGATATGCTAATGCAGATCTATCCCTGCCTCTGACAGAAGCCACTTATGGGTGCTGTGTTCACTTTGGCTGGACATCAGTTGCTCCACACCCTCATCATCTTCCAGGGTCATCTACAGCTCTGCTTGAGCATGTCCCTGTCTTCTGAACACACATCCCCAGTCTCAGAAGAGCAGAGCCAAGGGACAGAATTCCCCACTCACCTGCTGCCCATGCTGTGGGGATGAGCTCAGGACATGGGGGCTTTCTGGTCTGTGAGTGTTCATGGCTGGGCCATGTTCAGTTCTTCATCCACCAACATCCCAGGTTCTCCTCCTCTGGGCTGCTCTCAACCCCCTCATTGTCCAGTCTACAGCCATGTTTGGCATTGCTCCAAACCAAGTGCAAGAGTTTGTATTTGGCCACATTCAGCTTCACGAAACTGACAATATCCCACTGCCCCAACCTGTTCCAGCCCCTCTGGATGCCATCTCTTCCCTCCAGACAAGCAACTGCACTACTCAGCTTATTCTGGTCTCTGATTTTGCTGAACATCCCACTCAATCTCACCATCCATGTCTCTGACAAAGATGGGAATAATACTGGTCCCAATAGAAGATTCTGCCTGTCACCAGTCATCCCTTTACTCCACACACACGGAACCAGTGACTGCAATGGCTTGACTTAGACTGCCCTATTTGAGTTAGACCATCCCATCCATTCCTTGTCCACCACATGGTCCAACCACAACTCCACATCTTTCCAGACTCAATATGCAGATGCCTTTCGGTACAGGAACAAATGCTATGCACAAGTCCAGGTACATTATATTGTCCCCTCTTCCCTCATCCAACAAGGCTGGAAGCAATACCAGCTCATTAAAAAATGCCATTAAGGTCAGACAGACATGGCCCAAATAGCTGAACATGATACAGGAGAGCTGAGGGAAGCAAAACACTCCCCACCTAATGGTTTGCCAGAGATGCTGCCTGAAAAAATGCCCCAATGTCATGGACAAAGGCTGTCCCAAACCTGCAGCCCCAGATAATCCTCAAGATCATACTCAGTATGTTATCCAGCAGAGTCTTGTCTTCCTTATTCCCAGTAACCCAGAGATAAACACAGTTCTCTAGTATGAGCAGAGCAGAGCAGAGCAGAGGGGCAGAATCTCCCTCACCTGGAATGGAGAAATCCCAAACATGCAGGATACAGGCTGAGTGATGAGGGGATTGAGAGCAGCCCCAAGGAGGAGGACTTAGGGTGTTGGATGAAGAATTGGATGTGCCCCAGCCATGTGCACTCACCAGACCAGAAACCCCATGTCCTGAGCTCATCCCCACAGCATGGGCAGCACAAGAGAGCAGGGGAATCTCACCCTCTGCTCTCCTGTACTAAGACCAGGGTTCTGTGTTGAACTCTGAGCCCCCAAAGACAAGGAAGACTTGAACCTGCTTGAGTGGATATGTGGAAGGGCCTGGAAGAAGATGAGGGTCAGGAGCAACTGGTGTCCAGCCAAAGGGAACACACAACCAGGAGGATGATGAGGGGCTTGTGCCAGAGGCAGGGATAAATCTGCATTAGTGTATCTGTGTATCCAAGCCTGTGATTCAGTAGCTGAAGGTTTGATAGAATGCACTGGAAGAGCAAAGTGTGCCAGTGGGTAGAACAACTTGGGAAGCAACTTGTAAAAGAGGTCTTGGAGCACTTTTTCAACAACCCCAGTGGTGTCTACAACCCCGGTATCATACTGAGCAGGGATTGGAAGAGTCTCAGGAGAAGAAAGAAGAAGGACTCATCTAAAACTATGATGCTGGAAAACTTTATTGAGGTAGAACAGTGAAATATGAGGAGCAGCCAGTGGAAGGGAGCAGGTCTGAGGTGCAAGTAGGGTGACCATCAGCAAAGGTGCTTTGCTTGCAGAAGGTTGTGCCAGACTTTCTGCCTTAGAGAGGGAGCAGCCCAGGGGAGGTGTCTCATGGCTTCTGGCTAGGAAGAAGTGGTTTGCAGAACAGGAGACCGCACATAGACAAATGGGCGATGCAGAGCAGGGAATGGAGGAAGAGGAGGAGGGAGATGGGCCATGTTTGCAGGGAGCCCAGGCTGGCCCTTGGCTACTGCCTTGCTTGGTGACCTGACAGCCGGAGCTGGAAGCGCTGAGCCTGTTTGAGAGCCTTGTCAGAGAGAGGTGTCCTCAATGCCTGAGATGTGTTCCAGAGAGTGGGCNGAGAAGGTGTGAGGAGAAGTGTGTGAGGGAGAGAGGCTCTGGGCCGGCTTTTATGCTGGTCATGGAGGGGTGGGACAGCCTTGTCCCATGGCCTTGGGGCATTTTGCAGGCAGCAGCTCTTGGCTGGTCCAGCCTCGTGAGTCATGAGGCGGGGGAGTGTTTTCCTTCATGCAATTCTGTAATTCCATGTCCTGCTCTTGAGTCCGTGTCCATCTGACCTTGGCGGCAGCTTTAGGAGATGGTATTTGGGTGGCTTTGATTGTTCCATGTGTGTCAGGGAGGGCTGAATAAACAACCAGAGCCCAGCAGAAATGCAATGTCATCAGTGAGGTTATTTTGTGGCTCTCGTGTTATGTGGTTTGTGGGTGTCTTGTGAAGACTGGGCTCCTCTTCTGTGCCACTGGATGTCCATCAGTCTTTGTGTTGCACCCAGGAATGTTGAGGGAGCTTCTGATGCCCTGGGAGGGTCACCGAGCAATATCTTGGATAGGTTCTGGTGCCTGGGAGCAGCTCCTGATTTCTGAAATAGAGTTCTTGCCCTTGTTTCTTGTATGTGAGCAAGAGGGTGAATCTGGAAAACAAGACGCTGCTTAGGCTGAACGTGTTCCATTGTTATGGTCCATTTGGATTTCTGAAATTTACTTGACCATATACTCTCTCAATTAAAGTGTATTCCTTGGCCTCATTCAGAAATCCTGCAAATAACAAGAAACTAGGCTTGATCCCTTTTTTCCCAAACTGATCTGTGACATCAATTCACTTATTCCGCATTCAAACCACAAGGTGTCATAACTTATAATCATAAGTCTTAATGTTTTGTTCCTGTGAGCAAAACCCAATAACTAGTAATGGACAGCCAGCAAGCTGCTCTTTCCTTCTTTGCCATGGTTTGCTTGTTCCTTTGTGGAATTGTGCAATTTCATGTTCTGCTCCTGAGGCCATGTCCAGCTGACCTTAGTGATGGTTTTTAGTTGCGAGAATTAGAGACCAAGGTGTTGTTGTTGATGGTGCGTGTCACGACATGTAGAAGATTCAAGCAATGCTTACGAGGACTGGGGTGTCATCAGTGAGGTCATTCCATGACATATTGACAATGTGTCCTATTTGCATTCTTGCCTCCTGCCTGGAAGAACTCCCAGCTCTCTCAGCTTCTTCTCATCTTAAGGATTCTCCACTCCCATCAGTATCATGGTGGCCCTGCACTGCTCTTGGTCAACCATGTCCATGTCCATGCAGCCTGACCTGTGGTAGGGAACAGGATGTTCAACTCCCTCAACCTGCTTGTATTTATCTTCCTAATCCTCTCCTGGTAACTGCTGGAGTTTTTTATGTACCCATAAAGGGTACATGGTGACCTCAAGGTCCATTTATGCTCTACCAGGAACAGAAGGTCCTTCCCTGCTAGAACACTTTGGTTGCCAAGGGAATGGCAACTGGTGTCATGTGCCTGAACTTCTGTCAGGGCTTTAACACAGTCCCACATAACATCTTTATCTCTAAACTGCACACATGTGGGTTTCAAAGGTGGTCTAATGAATGGATGAGGAACAGCCAGAGAGTGATGGCCAATGGCTCTGTGTACATGTGGAGACCAGTGACGAGGCCTTAAGGCCTCTGCCTTGGACTGGTGCTCATGAATACCTTTATCAAGCACATGAGCAGTGAGATCAAGACCACCCTCAGCATGTTTGCAGGTGCCAGGAAGCTGAGTGTTGCAGTTGACACAAGGACAGTGAGAGACCCCATCAGGAGGGACACTGGGAATGCAGAGAACATAAGAACCTCTGGTGGTTCAACCACTCCAAGTTCAAGGTGCTGCACCTGGGTTGGGACAGTCCCAGACATGAGCACAGCCTTGGAGAGGAAATCCTTAAGAGCAGCTCCACAGACAAAGACCTGAGGTTTCTGGTGGCCCAAAATCTTAAAAGGAAACAGCAATGTGAATTTTCAGCCCAGAACACCAGCCATATCCTGGGCTGCACAGAAAGAAGTGCAGCCAGAAGGAGTGGCTGGGGGTTAATTGGAGATGTGAAAATGTCACTATTGTTGTGGCAGAGATTAAAAGGTTCAAGAGCTGGCCATGCATCCTTCCAGCAAAAGAACTTCTGGAAAAGGGTTTCTAGCAGATTGACACCTCCTGTATCCTCAGAGATAAGGATATCTGATTTGGGGTGATGTTGGGCTTCACAGTGGAAGAAAGACATGGACTTAGTGAAGCAAGAACAGTGCAGGAACATCAAGAGGTTGAGGGGACCAAATAATCCTTGTTGTGATTAGAAATGGGAGACGTGTGAGGTTTATTTTTACGAGAAGGGAAGAATGGACAAAGGAGATGTTGTGAGTGTTCCATGGGATGAACTCACTCATAACACCCTAATTCTTGTAGGCTTTGTCATCATCTCTACATGCCTGACACGAAACAACAATACCAATCCTTTGGCCTCTACTCCATAAAAGTAAAAACTGCCACAAAGGTCAGATGGACAGAGCCTCTAGAGGAGGACACAGAATTATAGAATTCCACAAAGACCCGCCAGCACCACGACAGAGGAGGAAATAGGATCACAATGACCATCCAGTAGCAATTAGTGTTTTTTTTCCTAACAGGACCAAATATTACAACTGACAGGATGTAAGTAATGAAACATATGGCTTGAATGCAGCATAAGCAAATTCACGTCAGAGACCAGCCTGGGCAAAATGTGACCAAGCATCATTGGTTACTTGTTTATTTGATTTCTTAAAGAGGTAAAGAAATACACTTTAAATTACAGACTACGTTTCCACGGAAAGTTGAGAAATCCAAATAGACCACAGCATTGGAACAAGTTCAGCCTGAACAAGCTTTAACTTCCAGATCCTCTCTCTCGATGCTACACAAGAAACAAGGACATCGGGTCTCTTTGATACACCAGGAAGAGCTCCCAGGCACTGGGACCTTTCCAAGCGATTGCAGCGTGACCTCCCCAGAACATCAGCAGCTCCCTCAGCATTCCTGGGTACAACACAATGACTGATGGACATGCAGTGCCACAGAAAAGAGTCTCAGTCTTTTCAAGGCACCCACAAACCACAGGATGTGTGCCACAAAATGACCTCATTGATGACATCGCATCTTTGCTGGGCTCTGGTTGTTTATTCAGCCCTCCCTGACTCACATCTAACAATGAAATCCTCCCAAATACAAATGCAATGAAGGTGCTGCCAAGGTCAGATGGACACTTCTGAGCTTCAAGAGCAGGACGTGGAATTGCAGAACTATATGAAGGAAAGCACTTCCCACCTCATGACTCCCCAGCCTGAGCAAGGCCAAGAGCTGCTGCCTGCAAAATGCCCCAAGGCCATGAGACAAAGCTGTCCCACCCCTCCACAACCAGCATAAAAGCCAGCCCAGAGACTCTCTCTCCCTCACACACTTCTCCTGACACCTTTTGCTCCTGCTCCGGCTGACAACCAGGTGAGCCTCAAGCCCCTGACTCTCCTGCTTCTGCACCCCTGGGCCCTCTCTTCCGGCATGCTCAGCCCCAGCCTCAGCAGCCCTCACTCCTCCCCACAGCCCCACAACATCCTCCACATTCCCTTCCCCTCTTTCATCACCCCCTCTCACACACCTCACCCCTGCCCTGCCTCACCCCTCTCTCTTCCAGGACCCTCCACACCACACCCATGGCCTGCAACGACCTCTGCCGACCCTGCGGACCCACCCCGCTGGCCAACAGCTGCAACGAGCCCTGTGCCCTGCAATGCCAGGATTCCCGTGTTCTTATCCAGCCTTCCCCTGTGCTGGTCACCCTGCCAGGACCCATCATGACCTCCTTCCCCCAGAACACCGCTGTTGGATCCACCTCTGGGGCTGCTGTTGGGAGTGAACTCAGTGTGCAGGGCCAGCCCATCTCTGGTGGATTTGGTGGCTTTGGCTATGGCCTTGGCTATGGCCGTGGATTTGGCTACGGGCTGGGCGGCCTGGGCTGCTATGGCAGAAGGGGCTGCTACACCTGCTAATGGACCAGCCCGGGCTGCCTGCAAACACGGCCCATCGGGCTCCTCTACTCCCAGTCTCTGCTCTGCACCGCCCCTTTGGCTCTGTCCAGTCCCCTCTGCTGCAAACCCCTTCTCCCAAGCCAGAGACCATTGGGCACCTCTGCTGGGCTGCCCCCACTGTGGGGCAGAAAGTCCTTGATGCTCTGGAAAGACCTCCTGTGAGCAAAGGATCTCATCTGATGGTCACCCTACTTGCACCTCATCCTGGCTCCCTTCTACTGGATGCTCATGACCTTTCATTCTTCTACCCCAATAAAGTTTTCCTGCATCATAGCCTCAGATGACTCCTCCTTCTTTCTTTTCCAAAGACTTTTCATGTGTCACTCAGCACTAAGTCAGAGTTGTAGAGACCACTGGAATTAAAAAGTGTACCAAGATCTCTTTTAGGATTTATTTCCCCAGTTCTATCACCTACTGGCATGATTTGGTCTTCCAGTACATCCCACAAAGTGTTCTGTTTCTAGAACACAGACTTGGATACACTAATGCAGGTCTATCCCTGCCATTGGCACAAGCCCCTCTGGGTGGTGTGCTCATTTTGGGTGGACCCCAGTTGCTCCAGCCCCTCACCATCTCCTCAGCCCACTAAGAGATCTGCTTGAGCAGGTCCATGTCTTTCTTATCATAAGGGTCCCACAGTTGAACACACAATTCTAGTCTTATCAGAGTGGTGTAGAGGCTCTGAATCCTCTCCTCACCTGCTGCCCACGCTGTGGGGACGAGCACAGGACACAGGGGGTTTCTTGTCTGCAAGTGCACATAATCAGGGCATGTCCAATTTTTCATCCACCAACACCCAAATCCTTCCCTCTTAGGACTGCTCTCAATCCCCTCATGACCCAGCCTTTATTCTTCATGTTTGGGATTGCTCCAATCCAGCTGCAGCAGATTCTGCCCCTCTGCTCTTCTCTGGTGATATTGCAGAACTCTTAATATATGGGTTACTGGGAAAGAGAAAGACAAAATTCTGGTTTAGAAGATCCAGAGCACAGACTTGAGGATGATCTACAGCTGGAGGTTTAGGACAACCTTGGCCAGTTATCCCATTGCATTTTTTCATGCAGCAGCTTTTGCCTGACACAGCCTGGTGAATCATAAGGTGGGAGGGTTTTGCTTCTCACAGCTCTGCATTGTCATGTCCTGCTCTTGAGGCTGTGTCCATCTGACCTTGGCAGCAGATTTGATGAGTTGGTTTTGGTTCCAGCATTGCTGGATGAGGGAAGAGGGACCAATAAGATGTACCTGGACTTGTGCACAGTATTTGTTCCTTGCTGGAAAACATCCTTGTCTCAAAAGCTGGAGAGATGAGGATGTTGGTTGGACCATTTGGTTAAGAAGGAAATGGGTGAGATGGTCTCACTGAAAGAGACCAAGGTCAATGGCTCCATGTGTGTGTGGAGAACAGGGATGAGTTGTGACCCTCAGAGACTCATATTTGAACCATTATAACTTCCCATCTTTGTCAGGGACATGGAGAGCGCAATTGTGTGTCCCCACAGCAAGAATGTGAGGAACAGTAAGGTGAGGGGTGTGGTTGATTGTCTGTACGAAAGGGACGGCATCCAGAGGATTCTGGATGGGCTGGGGAGATTGGCTGGTGAGAAGCTCATGAAGGCCAACAGGGCCAAGAAGAAGGTTCTGCACCCGGATTGGATCAATCTCAATAATGGATGTTGGATGGGCAATGAGTTAATTAAGAGCATCCCTGAGGAAAAAGACTTGGGGTGTTGGTGGATGAAGAATTGGACATGTCCTGGCCATGTGAATGAGCTGAGCAAAAGTCCCCTATGACCTGGGGTTATCCCCAGAGTGTGGGCAGCACATTCTGCCCCTCTGCTGCACTCTGATGAGTCTGGACTTGTGTGTTCCACTCTGAGGACACAAAAAAAAGGAAGACATGGACCTGCTTGAGCAGATCTGTGAATGGCCTTAGAAGATGAGGAGGGTCTGGAGGAACTGGTGTCCAGCCAAAGTGAAGACACCACCCAGGAGGGCCTTGTGTCAGAGTTACAGATAGATCTGCAGAGTTACAGATAGATCAGAGTTACAGATTGTGTATCCAGGCATGTGTTCAAGTGACTGAAAATTGCTGTGATGCACTGGAAGAACAAAGTGTACCAGTGGGGAGTGGAACTGGGGGAAGAATTCCTAAAAGAGGTTTTGGAGCACATTTTCAAAAACCCCAATAGCCTCAACAACATTGGCTTAATCTCAAAGGGTCTAGGGAGAAGAAAGAAGGAGGAGTCTTGTGAGCTTATGATGCAAGAAAACTTTATTGAGGTAGAACAGTGAAAACTCAGGAGCAGCCAGTGGAAGGGAGCTGGTCTGAGGTGCAAGTAGGATGACCATCAGCTGAGCTCCTTTACTTGCAGATGGTTTGGCCAGAGCACTGAGGCCTTCCTGCCCCACTGTGGGAGCAGCCAGGCAGAGGTGCCCAATGGTCTCTGGCTTGGGAGAAGGGGTTTGCAGCAGAAGGAGCTGGAGAGTGCTGGAGGGGCAATGCAGAGCACAGAGCAGGAGAAGAGGA
>VXAX01006476.1:1169881-1233182 GCA_013399835.1 Leptocoma aspasia | reverse complement strand
CGTGGGGCGCGCGCGATTCCGCTTCCGCTGTGGCGCCCCCTGGCGCCTCCTCGGCCCCGTGTTTCCCGCCTCGCTTCGCGCTCCTCGGCCTTCGCGGCCCGGCGATGGAGGCGGCGGCTCCGGACGGCGCCGAGCCGGGGAGCGGCGGGAGCGGCGCGGAGGAACCCGTGGTGTCCCTGGCGGAGGTGCTGGCGGAGAACGAGGAGCTGGAGAAGGAAGCGCGGGCCGTGCTGGGGGGCAGCGACCACNTGCCTGGCCTGCAGCTACGAGTGTCACGGCACCCACCGCCTCTTCGAGCTCTACACCAAGAGGTACGGGCGGGGGGGGCGGGAGCTGCCGTGTGGGACCCTCACAGCTCCCGTGGCTCCCGATAAACTGCTGGGAATTGTTAAGAATACGAAACCCAGCGTGTTCTCGCTTAATATAAACCCTGAAACGCTACGTTTTTCTTTTCAGGAATTTCCGCTGTGACTGTGGAAATAGCAAGTTCAAAAATCTGCAGTGCAAGTTACTCCCGGTAAGTTTCAGACAGGTTTCAGGCATTCGAAATCAAAATAAAAGTCTTGGGAGATTGGTGCCTTGCCTCAGCCAGTGCTGACTCATGCAACGCCTCCAGTCTTCCCAGGAAGTTAAAAAAGGTGGGAGTATTACAGCAAGGTATAAAACTATTGAGGGACCAGAGGGAAATGCTGGGAGGAGAAGGAACATTTGGTCCTTGTCATCCATGAATTCCATGGACGCAGTTCTGCATCCATGGTCAGCGCATTTCCAGAAGCAGGTTGTGGTGTTTCTGCACTAATACATCTCATTAGCTTTAAACTGTTTCAGAATAACCTTTTGGGGTGCAATTTTGCAGTTGCATTAAGAAAATTTAAGGTTGTGCTGCTGTCAGAGGGACAGTTCCCTTTCCTTCTTTGTGGTGGCATTAGTACCCTAATATTTTGTCACTGGAGCCTACTGATGGGATGTTTTTTTACTGTATTAAGTTGCCTATACTTTTCTACTTGGTGGGTATTTTTAACTTTTCAAGTAGCTGGCAATCTTCTGGGAAGCAGCAACAGGATGCTGCTCGGCTTACTTGCACTGGTGCTCCCAGGATAATAGCAGTCCAAAGATCAAAACAGACGGTGGTTTTGTCTATGCCTGTTTTGTTCTGGGAGAATTGAAATGGATCCAGAGTTAGTCAGCAAAGTCACAATGCAGTGATCCCTACGGATATCGTCGTGGTCCATACATTGAAGAAAGGACTCTTGACAATAAATCAGAAGGCTAAATATAGTTTATTAAAATGACTCCATAATTCTAGTATTTTTCTATATCTGCTCAGCAGAGAGCATTCTCCGTGCTCCTACTGCTGCTTCGTCCAGGGAATGTGTCTCAAATGCTTACAATATCAGAAAGATAAAGTCTTTCAACTCCTTCTCCCACTTTCAAGGAGGAGCAGAGACATTTTCAATGTCCTTGAAAGAAGACACAAATACTGTTTACAGAAAGCTTATACAGAGTAAAAGAACAGCAAAAGGATGTTCTCCCATGGGAAAATGATCAGAAGGCTTACACACAGAGAAACTTACAATATGTTCATAGCAACATACGGAGACACCTGTGACAATTTTAAGATGTTACCATTTCTCATTTGAGTCAATGAAATGGATTATGTCGTTGTTCCTTCTGCTTCAGTTCAGTGAAAATGCAATTGTACAGGTTTAAATGAGCTTCAGCATCTGTCCATTAATCTGTCTGACACCACGGTTGCCATGTGTTACAAAGGTGAGCAGACTGTTTTTCCTCTTTCCTTTTGAACTTTAGCATTCCTCATGGGCTCTATCTGCTGCTCACTGTAAAGCAGAGGTGTCTGGAGAATATATTTCTTTTTGTATATTCAGGCTGATGAAAATAATGATCGTTTTAGGAATTAAGGGGGAACAGAAACTGCATTTTTACTGTCTTGTTTTTTACTGTGTTGTCTTTTGAGACTTTTCCCCCTTTTCTCCTAGGAAAAGGGCAAGGTGAATTCGGGAAATAAATATAATGACAACTTCTATGGATTGTACTGTACATGTAAAAGACCTTATCCTGATCCTGAAGATGAGGTAAGAAATACAAAATCCAATAGTAATCATATATAGATGGTGTTTATGTTAGATACTGTGTAAAGGGTGGTCACTGAGCTGCTTTTCAAGGAAGATCCCACTTCAAGAAATCTTACGTCCCATATTGGTTTTCATGTGTTGTATGAAGTAATTACTTGATAATTTTTTTCTTAATGGTAAAGTATGTTTATGCCTTTAGAGACAGATGAGAAGGACAAGTCATCATTTGGACAAAATGGTGCTGCAGTTCCCTGAAGTTGCAGAGTTGCCCTAGGGGACAGGGTTATCATCTCAAATGTGGCTAGTGCAGAATAAACGCATTGCACATGTTAGGAGAGACCAGAATGTGCTTCCCATGCCTGCAGCAAGGCTTCTGGGATGGGGAGAGTCTGTCCTGTCCTGTAGCACTAGCTACAGTCCTTGATGGTAGCCAGAACACTTTCTTGTCTCTCTGACTAAAACACAGCACTGGATTTGCACGTGCGTGCTGTTGTTTGCAGTCACAGAAATCAGGTGTTTTAAAGAACAGGGAAGGCACAAGTCTTTCAAATACAAAAAAAAAAAGCATTTTAAAGCTCCCCTCTCTCAAGTTCATTAAAACATTTCTGAAGAAATAATTAATAATTGTGATGCCTTGTTTCATAACAAAGCACTTCATACTGTCCCGTGTGGTGGCCAGTTAAGTTTGGTTCTGGCATCTTTCACAGACCTGATGAGAGTGTGAATATCAGTATCTTTCTTCTGCTGAGCTGCCTGTTCATCCATTTCTGCTTATAGGAAGAAGGATACCAGTAGTGTATTAACTTTTATCAGCTTTCTGTGGGAAAGCCTTGCCCTGCTGGGAAGACTGGTTTTATAGTAATAAATGGGATTTCCACAGCTTCAGTTATATGAGAGCTGACATGTGCTGTTGAACCTGAGGGAAGCAAACTGCCTAGCAAAGCAGTAACTACTTATTAATGGCAGCTCCCTGTGAGGGGCGAAGAGGGAAATGCAATTCACTGAGCAGGATTTGCATGGTACTGCAGTTTGAGACTGGTGAAAGATTCTGGAGGTTGCTATTAATGCTAATAATATGATTGTTCATCTAGATTCCAGATGAGATGATCCAATGCATAGTTTGTGAAGACTGGTTCCATGGAAGGGTAAGGAAACTGTAAATAGCAGAACTGCCATTTGCACAGGAACGAGTTGGTGTTGGTTAGGTTTGTATGGTAATTCTTACTTGGGAAGTTTGCTGTAGTTCTCAAAAGAGATTATTACATGAGTTCCAAGGCATTTGTTTTCAGCTTATGCAAAGAAGCATTGAAAGTCTAATCTTGCACTGCTGTCCACTCCGTATTAAAAAATACTGGGAAGGGTCCTACCATTTTGAAGGCTACCACTGCAGAATAAAGTAATAACTTTATAACTGTCTCTAATTAGAAAACTCAAATCAGTATAGTTGGTGAGGAAAAGATTCTTACTGAGGCACATCATTATCAACTACCTGAGTAGTTCTTCCTTCAGAAGAATGCCTTTTAAACTCTTAATTCCTTTAAGTAGCAAGGAACAGACTGTGCTGTTCATTCTTGATTTCAAACTTTGGGGAAGTCTTTTGAAAGCAGCCAAGCACTGTAGTGAGTGCCCTACTTAATGGGTAAGCATTAAGGATTCAGCCTCTTGTGCCTTGAAGGGCACAAGTGAAATTCCATGTTCAAAGTTGCAGGATCAAAGGGTAAAAAAAATATTATTGGCTTCAATTATGGGTTCTTGTAGATAAACTTCTTTTGTATTAAGTGTATGAATGAAGAGTTGTTCTGCATACTATGAGCTTTGCAGGAATGCTTTTTCAGAAGAAAGCCACTAAGGGCTTTTAATTGCCCAAGTAGTTCTCATCAATTTGTGGACAACTTTGGGACTGAATTCTTCTCAAGGTCAGTATGTGATCAATGTAGATGCTTCACTACTGTGTGCTTACTTCTTTCTGACAGCATCTTGGTGCAGTTCCCCCTGAAAGTGGAGACTTCCATGAAATGGTGTGCCAGGCCTGCATGAAACGTTGCCCTTTCCTATGGGCTTATGCATCGCAATTAGCAGGTAAAGAAAGTTAAGGGATCTGAGCCAGTGTTTTGTGAGCATGTATTTCTCATACATGGTTGGTTAATGACATAATACTGGTTTTAAGTGGTTGGAAAAATGATACTCATTAATTATATTGGATAATCACCTTCAGCGGTGGAACATGTGGGGTGGCAGTAACTTGTTTAAAAAAAAAAGCAGTTTTCATTCTTAAATCTTGATTCTGTGCTGCTTGCTTTTAGTTAATTTATCAAAGATGTCTAACACAAAATGGATGAAGATTTAATACTTGATTCAAGGAACTTAATTTCTAAACTGGATCAAAGAACTGAAGAGCCATCCTAAGGGAAGCAGTGAGACAAACAGTTCTTAGAGACGCTCTGAGCAGCGTGACCTGAAATGAATGATTTAACATTTATCTGGGTAGGGCTGGGGCTGTGCTCAGGACACATGGTCCCTGTGGTCACACCAGGCTTTTCTCAGCTCTGTGGACTTACTTAAAAGAATAGATGACTTGATTTCTGTGGAAAGAGCTAGTTTCTCATAGTCTCCTAAAAATACTGCTTGTATCAACTGCTGATAGATTTCTTGTGTGCCCGAAATTTTAATGGTATTTTCAAGGATGGCTTCCTGGAGTTCTTTTCCTTCTAATAGTACAGAGTGGGGCATTTGTCTGTTTTTAGTTTTCCTCCTTCTAACCAGCTTTGTCACAGGGCACATACTTGAATTGGCATCAAAACAGAAACTTGTTTTAAATACACAAGAGATTAGCGTAGTTAATCTGTGGTGGTGTTTTTGAGGTGTGTTTGGAGAAAATGAAAAACTCTGACACTGTCAGCAAAAAAGCATGTGACAATTACTGAAACTGTTATAGCTAGCAAGGGGTGTCAAGAAGGACAAGCATCTTAGTAGTCTACATCTCAAATTGTGGTACCCTCTTCCCTCTCCTAGGGCTTAGATTTTGGAAAAGCAGAGTGTTTTAGACTAGGAGAAGCAGAGAGAACGTCTGTAGTGACCTGTACTTTTTCCGGCACAGTGTTTTGACTTGTGGGTATGTATCTTCCAGTTCCTCCTTTGACCAAAGCAAACTCCCTTGAAGATGAAGGGGTTGTCCTGAAGGCAGAGGAAAGTGAAGAGCAGAAGAAAGAAATAAAAAAAGAAAGTGGAGTGGAACACCAAGACACAAAGGAGGAAAAGCAATCGGAACAATTTAACAAACCATCCACTAGCTCTGGGTCTGCCTGTCCTGAGGTAAAATGTACCTTCTGTTCTGGCCTGCACATCTTCATGCTGCTGATAGTCAAAGTGAAGCCCACCTCGCTCTGGGCAGGCTCAGGGAGGGGGTGCTGTGTTCAGTCTGTTCCCATGTCCCTCTTCAGTCACTGACCCTTCGGACCTGCAGTCTCTGTGGAGAACAGCGTGAGCTGTGGAACAGGGCTGTCAAGAGGTGTAATGTCTGTTCTGTCCCTTCTTCTCAGCCACCTGGCCAGTACACTGAGGTGACTCCTGTTTGTTCTAATATGTGGTGTAGCTGCACTTGCATGATGGTTCGGCTCTGAGTTCTTAAATACTTACAGTTATTGCAGTAAATTTCTACAGAAATTTCCCATGCAAATTGCTGAAACCACATCAGAATTCTCATGTGGCTGATAATACAGATTGTTTATAAAAATAAATGTATTTGAGACAAAGGAAAATTCTTGCCTAAGGAGAAGAACATGCCAAAAAGAACAGGGTCTCTTTGAAGTGACATTCTAGAGTGCTGAACACTCTCATTTTAATTCAGGTAGTTACTAAGAGCGAGGAGCCAGTCTGCAAGCTGAAAGAGCTCCAAAGCAAGCCATTTGTAAAAAATGATACTGCTACCTTTTGGCCATCGAACTGGAGGAGCAAATTATGCACTTGTGAAGACTGTTTGGTATGTATATTCTCTTCATTACCATCACAGATGTGGGAGAGGCAGGGAGGAGCTCCCAGACAATCACTGAGGAGCTTTAGGTAAAATCTCTGTAAATATTCTTGATGCTGAAACCTCCCTTGACTCCACATAAAGATTCCTATGGAATTGATATAGCATGAAAAGGCTTCTTAATCTTTGTATTTTCTTTGCTGCCTTAATCCAGTATTGCTTGGAAGTTGTTATGAGGAGATTCTGAAATACTGGATACAGATTGACCTTATTATTTTTATTGTTGTTATTTGTGATGCTGAACACAAGGATTGGGGGAGAGGACCTCCATCTGAGAAGTTTTGTCACATAAAAATAAATTTTACTTTTTTTTTTTACTTTATTCTCCAGAAAATGTATTCAGAGCTTGAAGTCCAATTCCTGACAGACGAATGTGACACTGTCTTGGCTTATGAAAATAAGGGTACCAGTGACCAAGAGACAGAGAGGAGAGATCCTTTAATGGACACCCTTAACAGTATGAACAGAGTCCAGCAAGTGGAACTCATCTGTGGTAAATACAACTTCATTTTTAGAATCTCCCTTAACACACTTTACTGAACAGTTTGCCACAAGAGATTGATATCAGGCCTTGCAGTGTAGTGTCAAACTATTTTTGAAGTAACATGCAGCCAACGGTACGACAGTTTGCACACCTCAGTCAGGATTGGTCCTCTCTGGCCCATCATTACAACTTTAATTTACGGTGAGAGACTGCATGGTGTGTGAAATTTCACCCTGTTTAACACCTTAGATACTGTGATGATGGTGATTTATTGTAACATAAATATTTAAACATTAATTTGAACTTCTGTCTGGGTGATTTATCTTACCCTGTTCTGTTGTTTGGCAGTCTCCTGTTGGCTGGGGAGTGCCAGCCAGGCATCCCCTGTAGCTCTGCTGCAAAGCACAGTGACAAGGCAGTGCTGAGGTGTTTTATACCTGAACCTGGGTTGGTCTCTTCCAGTCAGGGCTCTGCACTCCGGCGGGGACAGTGTCCCAAATCCTGAGTTACAGGCTGGGCCTTGCCTCCACGACCCACACATGCTTTTGTGGGGGGAAGCTGGGAGCAGGGGCAGTCTTCTAGTTAGTTGTACTAATTCACTCACTCATCTCTATACCTTTCTCTGAAATCAACCCAAACAGACACACTGCATAGGTTAGTCTCATAAATTATTAGGCTTCTCATGTTAAAATTATTATTATTGTTTATAATCTAATTCAAACCTAGATTTGTCTGAAGTAAACCTAACAAATGACAAGAGGAAGTAGAACAAGTTGTGTTATTTAGCCAATGTTAAACTAAAACTGGATTTCTTACTGTTTTTGTTTTCTTTGCCTTTGCTTTGCCATCCAGAATACAATGATTTAAAGACAGAACTGACTGACTATCTCAGGAGATTTGCAGATGAGGGAACGGTAAGGTGCAACTTTCAGAATTTGTTTGCCAGAAAATGTATTTTAAAGAACTGTTGTGGGCTGGGTGGTGAATACCATGTTCTACTGTAATGTTTTTTCTTGTCTCTTGGAGTTGCTAGTACTGCAGTAGAAATCAGAAATCCCTTTTTTCATTCAAGTTTAACAATTCCTTAATGATATTGTTGAGAGGTAATGGGAACTTTACAGAAATCTGTCTACAAGGTACTGAGAGCAGTTCTTACATTAAAATGAAACTTCTGTTGCTCTAGGTAAAATATTCAGGAAGAAAAGCTCTTAACTTTTCTGGTTTTTCTTAGATTAAATCTAAACCCTTAGAAGAATAAGGACTGATTATGATTGTCAGTCTTGTCAGTTGTTTTCCTGCAGGAATTTGCATGCTGTTATTAAGTAACACTTGCATTTTGTTGGCTGACTTGCTGTATTGCCATTCTTAGTTACATTGGAATGACCCTGAAGTGAGCTAGTGAAAATCTTGCTTTGTGTTAAATTTTCTGATGGTAGAAGCAGGAGGTCAAAGTCATTAAAATACCATTGGGAGCTTTGCTCCATGTCTTTGTTCTGCCTTTGGGGAACTTGTTTCCCTGTTTGTATTATCTACAATAGAATTTGGGCATTAATCCCCTCCTTCGGATGCAACAGGAAAGCTGTACCAGAGAAGTTTCAGGGTATTGCTTTTCTGTGCTTTGTGTATTATGTGTGGAGATAAAACAGGATCCTTTAATTAAGCTCTTGCACCACAACTTGGGTTTCATACTGCTTCTCCTAGGTGGTTAAAAGAGAAGACATCCAGCACTTCTTTGAAGAATTTCAGTCTCGGAAAAGGCGACGGACTAACAGGATGCAGTACTACTGTAGTTAGACTGAGAGGGTTTGGGTCTGAAAGGACAACTGGCAAAACAGTGTTCACTGGCAAACAGAAAAGGCATCTTCAGTTTTTGGCTTCTCATCAAAATCCAGCTGTCCAAGAAACATCATCATTTTGTCTTATACTTCTTTCATTTGTAGCACCTAAAACATGTTCTTAACAAATCCTTACATTGCACTTCTTAGAGGGATTTCAGTACCATCGACTTGGCATTCCCGGGAAAGCCGGCCTAGTCTCCAGGGGAGGAGGGCGGGTACGGGAGCAGTGTGTCCCGTTCCCTGGTTACTGCCAGGGCCTGGAGCCGTGGCTGTGCTAAACCCGCCCGGGCTCCGCCCTGCCCTGCCCTGCCCTGCCCTGGCCTGCCCTGGGTGGCTGGGAACGCGCTCCCGGCTTTCCTGCTTGAATGGCTCTCGGCCCCTGGGGCTGTAGCGATTGTGGTGAGGGCCCCAGCACCGCGGGCTGCCGGTTCCTGCCCTGGTTCCTGCCCTGGTTCCTGCCCTGGTTCCTGCCCTGTCGCGGCTCCTCAGGGGCTGGGGCTGAGCCCAGCACTGCTGCCTGCCTGTCCCGCTCCCCGGGCTGCTCACAAATGGGAAAGCAGAGCTTAAGCTTGATGCAACAGAGTGTTCTATCTGGTTTTATACATTAAACAAACTTATTTCTAGTATTGGACAGGGATGATTTCCGTGGTAAAAAAAATTTCAGATTATCTTAATTCACTCATCGGAACATAATAGCTAGGAGGAGGTACTAAATTACAGACTAAGCATGGGGGGGTTTGTTATATGCTTTGATTTTAAAAACTAGCCTACAGCAAATTCTTCTACTTTATAAATGTTGCTGAAAACACTGCAGCATCCTGGTATTTTGCTACAGTATGGAATGTTCTTTTTGTAACCACTGTGATAATCATTGGACAGGAGATGTTTCACTGACTTTTAAGACTACACTTAGCTGCAATTAAAAATTAAGATTTTGTAAGTTTGGAGCCTAAGGTAGTTAGACCCCAAAACATACATTAAAGTTCTAGTTTTTGAGGATTTCTATATCATGGGGTACTATTCTGCTTCCATGTTAATGGTTTTTGAAAAGCAAAGGTAGACTTTTATCATTCTCACTATTAACTGTTTCTGACCACTTTATTTACAAACAGTAGTTTAGCATAGATGCTCAGCTGAGCAGTTTCATAGAATGTAGAATATGCTGAGTTGGAAGGGACCCATCAGGATCATCACATCCAACTCCCTGCCCTGCACAGAACACTCCAGGAATCACACCATGTGCCTGAGAGCATTGTCCAAACGCTTCTTGAGCTCTGTCAGGGTTGGTGCTGTGACCACTGCCCTGGGGAGCCTGTTCCAGTGCCCAGCCACCCTCTGGGTGAAGATCCCTTCTCTAATATCCAGCCTAAACTGCCCTGACACAGCTTCAGGCCATTCCCTCAGTCCTGTCTGTCACTGGGCACCACAGAGAGGAGATCAGTGCCAGCCCCTCCAGTTGCCCTCACAAGGAAGCTGTGACTGCAATGGGGTCTCTCCTCAGTCTCCTCCAGGCTGAACAGACCAAGTGACCTCAGTTGCTCCTCACTCAGCTTCCCCTCCAGGCCCTTCACCATCCTCGTGCCCTCCTTTGGACACTCTCTAACAGCTTTGGATGTATTTTATATTGTGGCACCCAGAACTGCCCCCAGCACTGGAGGTGAGGCTGCCCCAGCCCAGAGCAGAGCAGGACAATCCCCTCCCTCACCCAGCTGGGGATGCTGTGCCTGATGCCCCCCAGGACAGGGTTGGCCCTCCTGACTGCCAGGGCACTGCTGACTCATGCTCAATGTGTCATCGACCCCCAGGGCTCTTTCCTATTTGCTTTTAAATTTAACTCTGGGTATTGTACATGCTCTTTTTTTGGTAGCAACTGTTACAGGAGCTGTAACTGCACATCTAACTACAATATAAAAAGATTAAAAGAACTGTTCACTGTGTACTGTCTTGTTTTCTCTCAGTGCTGCTGTAGTGTTTTGTTTCCATCCTCGATCCAGGCAAACACAGGGAGCCCAGTGATGACCTGTTAGCCAAGCCACCAAGGTGTATAGTGGGGGCTAGTCAAGCCCAAGATTTCTAGACCTTTGTTTCTACCTGACCCAGGTGTGAAACAAGGGATTGCAGCCTGCTGGCAAGTACAGTTTAGAGCAGGACAGGGTCATCTTTCCTCTGCATTGCAGTGTCTGTAATTCACTGCAGGAGTGGGGGAGAGGGGACCCAAAGGCAGTTGTGTCTTCCACAGGAAAAAAAAAAGGCAGTGAAAGGCCCCAGTGATCACAAGATGCTTTATGGCCAGCCTTGCTGTGCATGAGAAAATACAGCAGTGATGGAAGGAGTGAGTTCAAATGTAGAATTCCTGTGGCTCCAGTTGCAGGGCCAGCACTGACCATGAGCACTGTCCATTCCTGGCATCAGCCTGTACTGAAGGGTCCACCAAAGGGACCCAGCTCCAACAGTCTCCTTTTCCAATGCAGAAAGCCTCCCCTTAGCAAAGAGACAGCAGGCATCCTCTCCTCTGAGGCTGGCAGGCTTAGAAGCACTGTTGCAAAGTGACAGCCTGTAAGAAAAAATGTTAAAATTGTCTAATTTAGGAAGCTCCTAGAACTCATCTTCCTGGGTGTGGGAGTGAAGGTGTCAGTAATTAACATGTGGGACCACGCAGTTCTGCCTCTCCCAACCCCCCTGTGCTCTGTGTCAGGATGTAACACACAGTATTTTCTCTTGTACATCAGAGTGAGACCAGGCAAGTGGCCAGATGACACTTGTGAACTTCAGTCATTGCTCTGAAGCGGTGAGGCACTTGTTTCTGAGACACAGATGTAATGAACAGTCAGCTGGAATAGTCAGCAGGGAAACTGCAGCCTGGGAGTGCTGGGCACTGAACATCTGTCCAGCTGCTCTGATGAGAAAATGCACACACCCTCCTTCCAGCCCAGCTCTGAGCAGCCCTCTTGCCTTTCACAAGGCACGGCCGCAGCCAGTCAGGCTCCAGACAGAACCCACAGAACTCCTTCACTGAAATCTTTTCACTTTCATTAACTGCCTGATCAGAGTGACTGATTTCAAATCCCTCTTTTACACTGGTTGGTATCACATCTTTGGTGTTCACAGCATTATTGTGCATCTTTTTTCCCAGAAGCCTTTACGCTTGGGGGCTCCTTTCCCCTGGCCCCAGTCACTGCAGTCTGGAGTGAGCAGGGCAGGCTGGTGGGGGCAGCCAGGCAGCAGCAGCTCAGGGAAGCAGCCACACAACCACGTTCTATACAAGCCATTTATTTGAAATGCCAACTATACGTAGGATAAAGTCAGTGTTACATGCTTCTCAGCAACAGTAGAAAAATAGAACCAGTGAAAACCTTTTTACAACTGTAATGGTACTCAAAAGAGAAATGTATTGTTTTACAATGCATCACACAAGACTAGAATTCAAGTTTGGAGGTACCTAAATAAAAATACTATTTTTTTTTAAAAAAACACTATGTACAATTGAAGCGTAAACAAGTTTTACAAAGTACTGGTTATGCAGGTTGTAGAAAAAACACTTGCATAGGACATGAAGTCAGTTTTAAGAAAGTTTTCTGAGCCTTTAGCATTGAAGGCACTTGACTTTATACCAGTAACAACACAAGGACAAGAAACAAATTCTTAACACTGCCGAGGGCAGGGCTGCCTTCTGGCAGTACAGGTAATTACAGAAACCCCAAATGCGGTTTTACAAGTTTCCCTCTAAGCTGCTCCCCCCAGCAGGGCTCAGCACCACCTCTACCATAGAAGCATAGAATTATTAGAAGAACAGTGCCTCAAACAGCATTAGTGTTCTTTCAAATAAAAAAAACCAGAAAAACAACCAAACCAAAAACCCATACAAAACACCCAACCCCCCTAGGCCCCCCCCCCTTTCCCAAACTCAAACCAAAGAAGCCCCTAAAGACGCACATTTGGGACATTCTGGGACAAAAAAACCAAGGCTTACAAGTACAGGTGGCCACAGCCTTAATTTTCTTAAGTGAAAATCCTTAAGAACAGGAAAATACAACATGAAACTGCCAATGAAGACAGCAGTTACTAATACACAACTACAATAATTCCGTGGAACAACAAAACATTTCAAAGGAAGAATGTGTTTTAGGAATTAAGTTATTCATCCATATATTAAGGAAAAGAGGAGTTGGATTTGGGGAAAGGGGAATAAGACCTTTTTGCATGTTGCTCACTAAATGCAAGTCTGAGCTCTCTCTGTAATAGAGCAAGGAGCATTGAGTCTCCCTCACTTCAAAAAACCAATGTTTATACCTCTATCCTCAAGCAAAATAGTCAATAATCTGTCATCTCCATCTAATTTATAGAGGGAAAAGGTGTCAATTTCCAGCCTAATCAGAAAGTGCTTCATGTAAACAAGGAGATTCTGCACCAAAGTTTCAGTAGACAGAGAACAAGGAGTAGCAGGTAGCACAGGTACGTGTGGTGTGCAAGTGAGACGTAGGATGAACACTGGCTTCTGAATAATGCTGCCATGAAAAATGGTCTCACCCCTCTGCACATCCCAAGTAGGAAATCCTGCTCTGGAGTACAAAAATAAAGTTCCAGTAATACAAGACATCCTTCTTTTCCCCTTCAAACCAGCTGCCATTAGCTGCTATCTTCTTAACAATTTAAAATATGCAAGTGAAAACACAGATTGTCTACATGGCCTGATTGTCTTTGTGGCCTCAGAAGGACTTGTCTTTCATTCTGCATCTACTTTTCAACACTTTATTCATTCTTTTTTTAATACTGCTCAGTTCCTGAGATTTCAGAAACAATTTTGTATTCTAAAATGCAGACATGTCCTCCCCAGAGGCATTTCTCACCAGCTTATTCCAAAGCCAAAGCATTTCATGATTTCCCTCAAACCATAACCTCAAAACTTCTCATCTTCATCAGCCACACCCCCTAAATTTCAAGCTTTAAAGTTCTATCTGTAGATCTTAGTCCCACCTCTGCCCAAGTACACAGTGCCACATCAAACTATGATAATCAAAACAGTTTTCCTGAAGTACATCTATCAGTTTTAGGAAAAAATATTGAGAATAATAAGTTTTCTGAGGACAGCTATAATTTTTTAGTAGTTAAGATGCCAACACACACATGATGCAAGTCCAGGGAGTTTTAGGGTTCTTGTGTGTGCTGCAAGTTCCTGGTTCTACTGAGCTGTCTCATGCTGGTGAGGATGAGACCTTCGTGTGCGGTTCGAGCTCCGCAGTCAGACAGCACTGTGCTCAAATCTTCAGGAGAAACCCAACGAGCCTCAGCCCCTTAACCTCAGCAGCACCATCCCCCCCACTGACACCTTCTTGCATTTAACAGTGTTCTACACCACAGTCCCATGGAAATCCCACAGATGGGTGATGAAACCAGGACCACCAGTGCCCTGACTGTGGGCAAAAAACTAGATTAAAAAAACTAACAGAGGAAAAAAAAAATCTCCCCTCACCCACAAGACATACCACCTGCAGTGTTCAGGCAAGTTTCTGCTCCAGTCCTACACCATGCTTTCCATGGCTGCATCTCAAAAGGAGCACCTGCAGAACTACCATGGAAGCAGGTCTATAAGATGTGGAGACCTGCAGGAGACACAGAGTTTATTGGTTCAAAACCCATATCTTAATTCATCTAGAAGCTATTTGGTAGTTTGGAAATGCAGTGTTCAATATATTTCAGTAACACTGTGTTGTTACCAGGCCCTTCATACTTTAATGAAACACATTAGGTAAGAATTTGCCATCAACTAAAACCAAAGTAAAGTTGCAGCAAGATTTCTGTTAAACAGTATTAAGCACTTTCAGCTGCAGGAAACAATTCAACCTAAACTTAAAGCAGTCCTTAGGTCACACCTGGGACTATAGTTTTCTGCTGCAGGGAAATTCATTACAGAAACTGCATTTAACCCCATGTCCCTTCCCCCCCAAACAGGACTTTATTAGCAATCACTGCTCTGCAGTGGCATCAGATCCCTATCCTGAATGCAATGAATTTGTTGTTAAAACTGCACAGTGAGTATTAAGGATGTACTTCATAATTGTAACTCTCCCCCTGGTGCTCTGCTGAACCCTGCCCCACTGGCAGGAGCCAGCCCAGATCAGCATCCTTCCCTCCTCACATCCTGTTAACAGGGGAATCTCATTTCGGTGCTTTCAAAAAGCAAATCAGGCAATGGAGGTGTAATTTAAGAGTGCGAAAGGTGTGGTGATGCCAAAGCAGTGACTCTTCACTTGGATTCTGCTCACAGAACAGCTGCACCTGTGGGGCCAGGCCCACGTGAGGCCAGGTAAGGAACACTGAACTGTCACTGAGAGTGAAGCCCTTTTGTAAGCACAGGCAGGAGGAAGCAAGGCCCTGGGCTGGGGAGGGAAACCCTCCCACGTGTTCAGGCAACAGCGAAGGTTCTGTGCCTCGTCCTCCTGACACTCCAGGAGTCAGCAGGAATCCGCTCATCTGCTCTTCGCTTACCCACGGATGAGCAGCTGGAAGAACAAGTAATTACTGTAATTTTTACAGTATTTCTGGATTTATTTCTAAATGGGCAAATCAACAATTCTAGTCTGTCTAGTAAGTGCTTCCTGCTTCCAGGTGATCATGGAGTCCTCCACGGTCAGAGCTGAAACAAAAGTATACAGACTCATACTGTCATATTCCAGTGAATTTCACAGGAATTTGGATTCCTAAATATCCCTCTGGATTCTCAAAACCCCAAATATAATTCTTGAAGTGGGTTTGCTATGTATATAAAGATAAGACCAGCTGCCAGAACTTTTCAAACAAAATATTAAATTGGATTCTTGCCATAGTCGTAAAAATCAGGAAGATTTCAATCTAAACAAACAAACAAACAAATCCAACTAAAAATGTAGGTTTTTTGATGTGCTGTTCTTTGGAATTCCTATAATTAAAAAATAAACGCACTGTTATTATCTCATAAGAAAATACATTTCATAATGTGCAACCCAATGCACATAGAGAATCAGCATGTGAAAGGGTAAATGTAAAAGTATGAAAATACAGTCCTTTAAATGTGACATTAAAGTTTAACATATTAGTACAAAACTAATACACTAAAATAGATGTACAGGTGCAAAAGGCTACCAGGTTGTAGAAAAAAGGTACCAGTTTCTGTTTTTTTAAAAGGCTTAATTAAATCTGCTCAAAAAAAATTGCGACAAAATAAACCCAGAAGCAGCATTAAAACCAAACTGATAACATGCTGTCTCTAATAAAGCAATGTATGTACAAAACAAGTGAGCAAAGCCGAATTTTTCTGCTGGCATGAAAGAATTTCTCTGACAGAAGTCAGGCCAAAAGTTGCAATGAATGGGACGTTTACAACTCTCAGGCACAGAGAAATAGTGGAGGTTGCTTTCATAGGGCAGATTTTTTGTACAGGAAGTCTGGTTTGTTTGGAGACCTCCTTCCTCTGCTTACTCCATCTTCCCTTTCCAAATCTGCATTTCTCTGTGCTCCATGTTCCAATGGCTCATCATCTGCCAGTCTCCTACTGGGTCTCTCTTCTGGCATGTCAGAGTTGTATGCAGAGAGTGAAGGTCTGTTGGAGGTTAGCCCATAGGTTAAATCTGTTTCCATTTTTGTTCTTCCCCTGACGTGAACAGGGCCATTCCCAGCATTTTCCTGGGTAGCCAGTGCCAAGTCCAGTCGCTGGGGAGGTTGTTCTAAGACATCGAGGTGTATTGGCTCATTCTTTTGCCTGTGTTGATGCCCATCCTGCGAGAGCAGGTATTCCCTCCTAGAATCCTCTTGCTTTTTAGGAGATATCTGGGAAGGTAGATAGGCTGACTTTAAGCCACTTGGTGATGCCTTACTGTGGCTGTACAAATCTGGGCCAAAATAAATGCCTTGTGAAGGCGACGGACTGTGCCTGTTGGGTGCTGGAGTAGAGGGTCTGCATGCAGCATTAGAGAAGTCATAGAAGTCAGGATACTCCTGTGGATTTTCTCGAGCATCTATTTTTTGCTCTATTGCATGTTTTTTCCGAGAAGTAGGCATGTGTCTGTTCTGAATACATGAAATGTGCTGGGGTGGGCTGGGCCCTACCTCTGTAACCACCTGGCTTAGCTCCGTGTCCACTGTGAGCTCTGGTAATCTTCTGTCTTTCAAAGACATTGCTGACACACCCATTGCGATGTCTGGCATCAGTTCATTTAGCAAGGGCTGAGTACACTGGAAAAGAAAAGAAATTGGTCTATGGTAACAAACACAAACTGTATTTAGGATGGTTTTTGTAATTCAAAATGGCATTTTTGTAATTCAAAATGGCATTTTCTTCATCTACTTTAGTCTTGCCAACTTGCCTGCAAGTTTCCTGCACTGTTTAAAGAACACATCTGTCCACCAACCTTCACCTTCCTGCTTCTTTCCTTCATGAAGCTGTTGTGTCACAATTACAGCTCCTCTTAAATGCATCTTGCCTTGAACATGCAGTAAAGGACACCATACTGCTGAACTTCTTAGAAGGCAGGCCTGCTTTAAGCCACTTACAATTATCAAACCAAACCAGGTACTTGGTGCAGAGCCTAACAAATGGTTTGTCACAGCAGACAGTTCCAGTGCAGGGAAGCCACGACACACACGTGCCATCACTGTAGACACAACCCTTCTGCTTGCATTCCCCATTTTAAAGTAAGTAAACTGCAGACACATGTGTGTGCAGGACAGCCTCAGGGCTTGGGGGAGCATCAGTTACAGGGCTCACTAGATCCACAGAGTATGTGGAAGCTGCTGCCTGGCATTCTTGTTACCTACCCCATGCTTGCCTCAGTGCAGAATTGCTCATATTACAGCCTTCCAGAGAGAAGAGTGAGAATTTCTACTTACTTTTATAATTTCTCATGAAAGCAACTTTAGTAATCATTGATTAATAGTAACGCATGAATTGCAGAAAGAATACAGAACAAAAACATCACCTATATTAAGCCTATGCTGCCCCTTGCATTACTTATGGACATGTTCTAACAGAAATATTTCCAATATAAAAAAGGTTACTATATAGTTTCCTTACGGAAGTCAGTAGTGATCAAAGGAGTGTGACACGTTATGAATCCCACCTTTGACTAAATAATGGCACACACTTCTAATATGAAGTTATGTATTTTATTCTAAAATAGAAAAAGAAGTGCAATATATTTAAGACAATTGCTAATGGGAAGAAAATAAAATCCATTTTTCCAATCTGAACTTGGGGATCAAACCTGCATCTAATGTGCCACAAATATGCACTGACAGTTTTTTCACTACAGAAATAAATGATCAAATTCTTCATTCAGCACTTCCTGTATTTCATAAAACTATGTCTTTACTGGATATATTATAGTCCATTGTTTTTATTGCATCATATTGTAGTTCAGCAACTATAACGACTGCTTTTAAAAGCTGTAACAAACTCCTTTGTATCAGCAATTACCAAATTCTGCTTGCCAATTCCTTTTCAAATACTTCTCAGCTGTAAAGCTTTCATACTCTTCAAACACGTATAAAGGCAACCTGTTTACTTCAGACTTCCTACCTGTAATTAGCCAAAATATCCCCACTACTTCTACCTGTGAATTACAGCGTGCAGTCCACTACTGAAGTTGGCTTATGCTTTGTTTTAGTGTAGAGCAAACTACATTTGCCACACAAGGGGAGGCTGAGGTCACTTGGTCTCTTCAGCCTAGAGGAGACTGGGGGGAGACCCCACTGCAGTTACAACTTCCTGTGAGGGGAAGAGGAGGGGCAGACACCAATCTCTTCTCTTGTGTGACCAGGGACAGGACTGAAAGGTTCTTCACCCACAGGGTGGTTGGACAGTGAAACAGACCCTGTGGGTCTCTTCCAACTCAGGATATTCTGTGATTCTATGATTTCAGAAGATTCCTGAGTGCCATTTGCCCCTTCAATAATGCTCCTGCCCTGGAATGTTCGTTCTCCCAGTAATTAGGGCATGCCCTTGGGATAGAGAATGCTGACAGACAGCTCGGTAGAAAAACCCCCTAACCAACCAAGATGCCGTTTTTATTTAACAAAGCCAAGTTAATTCATCGTAAGAATTCTCTCCAGTTCCTTCAATGAGGTACTTTGGGTGGCCAGAAATAGGCAAGAGAGGAGAAATCACAACACTTACTACTTGTTTCTCAGCTGCCATCACTGCTGCCGCGGCCGCCACCGTTTGGCGCCCCAGGGCCGCGGTGTTGGTGCAGTCGGGCGGCGCCGCCTTCGCGCCGGGCAGGTAAACGGGCGGCGCGGCCTTGGGGGCGGCCCGCGAGTGGAACAGAGAGTGGTTACACGGGTAGGAAAAGGAACGGGAGGGATGTTGACTTGGCACCCTTTGTTTCCAGCCCACTTTGAACTGGTTATGAATAGGAGTTGCTGGTGGGTGGTATGGAGGTGGAGGAGGGGGCAATGGTGGATGGAAGGCCACGAAAGAGTCCAGTTCTGTAAACATGGTTTCTGCAGTGGGAGTGCTGTTGACGCGACATCGTCCAGACTGTCTCACTGTCAGCAGCGGGCTTTCATCCCCGAATCGCTCATCAGGAAAGAATTTGTGAGGATTCTGCAAGAATTAAAAACCCACCATGTTACAAGACAAAGTAGGAAGCCACCTAGAAAAATCTCCTGAACTAACACTCTCGGAAACATGCTAAGACTGTACCTGCCTGGCTGTGCTACATACAAGCTCACCAACACTCCAGGTCACTACAGCCACCATGCAAAATGGATCGGGGTTTTTTTAAAATATGAGAAAAAGCATCAGATTCACTGTAAGTTGACCAACAAGTGCATTTGCTTTAGCACCAGTGTATAAACAGAAGAAGAATTTCCAGTTTCCCAGTCCTGACATGCACTGTGCAGACTTACAGCATAAGTTACCACTTTTTCTCCTCTCTGTTTTAAGAATAAATAACAATCTAGGTTTCAAGTTATGGTTCTACTGTTCTCATCAACTCTTTCTTCAGCAGTTTTATTTTGTCCCCAAAATTTGTGTCAATAAGAGCCTCCTGAATGGCAATGACTCTTGAGAAAACTATGTGTATATTGCACTTAGAGCTTTATAAAATCACACACATCAAATGTAATTGGCATTTGCACCTGGACAGTCATGCAGGCATTTCAAAGCACTTGTGCACCTGCATGTATACACAACAAGTACTCCTACTGCAGAGCACACACCCAAGTCCCTTCATGGCCTTACCCAGCCATTCTTCCTACCTGCAGGAGCTCAGCAGCAGCATCAGAGAGCCCGAATTCCCGCAGCACCCGGATCTGGATCTCGTAACTGACGGTGGCGCCTTCCCCACAGTTCAGAGCGTAGGCTCTCTGCACCTGCTCCGTGTGGCGCAGCTCCTGCAGCCGCCTGATCATCTCTTTCACAACCAGGAGATTGGGAACTGGAGGGATAACACACAATGGGGTGGGGATAAGAAAGAGTCCTTTTTTCAACTGTAAGACAGTCAGTTTGATTGCAATGGTTAGATTTATTCTGAAGGAAAAATCTAACATCAGGCTGCCTTGGCTTTTGTTTTTTTTAAGAAGCATTCTGCCAAGAACTGTTCAATTTACACATGTTCCATGGAGCATCCTTAAGCCACATGGGATAACACATATCATACAAATGATAAAAACATAACACCACTTCTCCAGCTTCTGCTAGAATGAGCCACAAATAGAACTTTCTTTGTAAACCTCTTATGATGCAGGAATTCCATGATTTGAGGTGGGGGCAGGATATCTTAAATAACAACTGAATGTTCCCTCATGAATTGCACAGACCAAGAATTCATTGATTTTTTTGGCATACACTTCATACTTCTAACGCAGTTCTATAATCAAAAGACCATAACACCAGTATGTAACTAGAGAAAAGGCATTTTACAAAAGTTACATGAACTGTAAGCCAACAAAAACCTGTTAAAATTATGTTGTTTTATGCAGTCATATTGAAATAATTTTTTAAAAACCAATCCAAAAGAAAGTAATGTATAATTTTAGGTATTTATCCTGTTGCAAAACCTTCTCATGCCACTTCTTACTGCTGTTTGATGATGACTGATATTTCTCTGTGGTGTTTCTGTCCTAAGGAAAATGTGCATATAAATAGAGAAGACAAATTCAGATCTCTGAGTGTGTAAGTCATGGCATCTGATCCTTTACCAGCTTTACAAGTGTTATGTATTACCGTGACCAGGTGTCCATAATGAATGCTCATAAAAATTAAACAGATCATACAGCAAGAACAGCATGAAAAGACATTTGCATTACGGAGAAGGAGAAACACCACACAATTACAACTGGTCCCAATTTCACAAAGTTTTCATTGGTACATGAAGGAGAAGGATATGTAGTGCAAAATATTCCCCCCACAATGGAGTTCCTGTACTGAGAGGCGAGAGAAGGAACTCATTATAATCAGTCTTCAAGGCTTGTAAATAAGTCTTCTACCTTTCACACACTGAAATTCCTCTGAAAAATTCTGGTTTAGCAGCCAGATGTTTAGCTACAGCCAGCATTTTGCTAATACTAACAGAAGAGAATCTAAGAGAAGTCTGAAGTAGTTCTCCAAACTAGTAGGCATAAAAATGATGTAAGGTTTTCATTAAAAAACACTGTCTTCTCAAACCCTGGTTTGCTTTGGGTTTTTTACTATTATTCATGTGAAATACATGGAAGAAAGACTACGCATATAAAAAAATACAATTATCTCGGCTGCAAGATTTCTAATTCAGACTGAAACTGGAAAATGTGTAAAGAAACCCAATCACTTGCAGAGCCTGGCCTCAAGTTAGAGCAGACCTCAGCTGAGCTCACTTTACAACAGTGCTGCAGAAAAAGCACTATAACACACTGCCAGCAGGTTTGTGCAAACACAGTCCTCAGGCAGTGGGTGCAAGGAGAAGGCAGGGACAGACAGGAGCAGCTGAGCTGGGAAGCACCCCCTGCTCTGAGCCCTGCCCACAGAGGCAATGCTGCCCAGCTCTCACCCTGGCACCCCCTGTGCTCCATCTATGCTTCAGGATGGATTCCTCTACAAGTGAGAGCTTGGGACAGGCTTTAATCTCCCCACATTAACTGGGTCCATCTGCCCATTCTAGCAAGAAGGCACTGGCAAACTAATCAATTCTTTTGCTTAATTACAGGACTAAGCAAAGCAGACAGTTGCCAGGACACAATTCCTGTGCTCCAACTACTGGCCAGGCTCAGAGCTCATATCTGTGTACAAATCAAAGGACTGGCAGTAATTCCTATCTATTAAATTGTACAGAACCAAGATGCAGGGGAGTTTCAGATTGGTCAAGGTGTCTTATGCTTGCCAACAGAGCCCTTTTTTTAAGAACATGAGAACTTTGGCAAAACACTGAAGACCTCTGAGAACCTGTTGCCTTTCTCAACTTCTTTGGAAATTAGAATTGAGCAAAGTGTTATCAAAGTCCTATCTTACATGAAATACTTCACATTCAATTCATGCTAAGTATATTTACACTTTTCTGGGGAGGGAAGTCCAAGTACTATAATGCACTGCTGAGATGTTTTGCTGACAGCTCCAAATTTCTAAACCAACAGTTGGTACTTTTATCAAATTTTTCAAACAGAAGTCTTCAGAAGCTCTTTTTCAGCTTTATCAAGTTTTTTCCCAAACTACAAGAAGCAAACAGATCAAAACCATTCCAGAAATTTTCCTAGAAATCTTATAACTAAACAGTGTTTCAAATCCTCCTAACACTTCAAAATAAATTCTCTTGCAGCAATTTCAATCCATTACTTGTTCCTGGCTCTAGCATCCATAAGAATAGTTGATCTACTTCCTTTCAACATAGCTGACTGAAGAGAGACATAATTGATATACAAAGAGCTTATAAAATGGGGAATGCCATGGGTACAGCATTTTCCACTTCCTTCACTGAACTAAAATTTAATATTGGTCATTTAGCTATTTAATCCTGTCCTCCAAAACATCCACTGACCCTGGCAACTTGTCATCAGTTGCAAGTTTTGCCAGTGTTTTCTCTGTGCACACTGAGTATTAATGGGACAGGGGCAAGGCAGGAAGAGCTAGATGCTTTAGGAACCCCACTAGATACATTCTTCCAGTCTGACACCAAAAGATCATATGCATAAATGACAAAATATATTTAGTATATATTTTCCTGGTTTGCCTATGGGGAATGTCACACCGATCACCCTGAAGTCAAGAGAGGCCATTTTACTTGAGCTTATAAAAATGTACTCTGACACATTCTTCCACAAGGAATTAAGTTGGTTTGGCTTCAAAGCTAAAGTGGATTTGGTAAATTGAAGTAAATGTGTTTTGAGTGCCCATTTCCAGTACTTATCTGGCATACTGAGTTCAGCTGATTTCCTTACAAGTTATGTTTTCTGGCTTTTGGTTTTGAAAGAAAATTTTCAGACTCACAGATCTTACCTATATTGGACAACTGGTTTGTAGAAAACTGAGAACCCTAGAGAAAACCCTGAGAATAGAGACCCAGGCTCCAGCAAGTGTTCTACTGTGTTTAACCCGTCCAAGGGTTTTGTTCTCCAACTAGTTACTCTGCCGTCCAAAACTAGTTAATGGCTTGAGGACAGACCAAAGCAAAAGGACCATTCCTGGTGCAGAGCTCCTCTCTGAGGAAATGCTGAAGTTCAATAACTGACACTCACTCCCCCCAGGCCCAAGCACCCACACAGTGCCAGGAGCTCACTCGGCACGGGAAGCTTACCTGGGATCTCGTTGGCTATAACTGAGGGAGGGCTGCTCTGGTTAGTGCTGACTTGCTGGTGGGTGATGAGGTGGCAGCACTGCGGCACGGCGTTGTTCACCATGTACAGCGTGTCGGGCACGTTGGACATCCGCACCATGCGCAGGCGGACCAGGTCGGTTTGCTCCACCATCATCTCATCCAGCACCGACTGCAACGACAGCCACAGAGCTGTGAGGGCACTGCTCACACCCACTGCCACTGCTGCAAGCACAGCCCCAGCCATGTCTACACCAAAGTAACTTTGTCAGGTCACAAACAGCATCTGGCTTCTCATCAGCATTTTCTATTCCATTTTCCAGTCATGATCATAGCTGAGTTTCAGAGCTAAGAGCAGGCAGGAGAATAGTTTGGGAAGGATGCTTTGTTTACTTTAACCTGTCAGATTAGAACTGACCTTCTCGAGGCCAGAGCCTCTGGACTTAAGACAACTACTGCCTATGTGTCGCAACTTTCTGTGCCATCCAGTAGAAGGCCTAAAAATGAAGCATGTTTTCCTCAGATATCTAAAGAATAGAAAAAGATTTATGCCCACCCTTTGAAGATTCTTACTTAAGATCAAATGAACTTATTTCAAAAAATGGAAGACTAGCAGGTCAGTTAAAAAAAAAGATCAAAAATCACTCATTCACAATTTTTTCATTTTACAATAACTTAACTATCTATAGGAGGAGTAAAGTTACCAGAGACTACATATGCGAGTCCTCCCTCTAAGGTTAAAAAGCCTTAAAATGCTTTAAAAATATTAACATCATAATATGAAACCAGTACTAACAAGTAGGAATTCTGACAGGGGTATGGGCATTGTAAGAAAGCACTTTTTACTTTGGATAAATACTAAAGCACCCCCACAGCATACACCTGAAAACTAAGAGTCAAAGCTTTTGTCACATTTTTGTTAGTTTTAGCAATCCAAGATACAAAGAGAACATTTTATCCAGCTAGTCTTCCTTTGCTATTTTAGTGCCACTTGGTGCTCTTTAACTCCTGTGCCCAAAATCCAAAGTAGTTTCATTTCTTCCCTTCCCTAACAGAGGACATCAATAACATCTTATTTAGAAAACACGTTCTCTCCTAGGCACAGGGCAAAAGCTGCAAATTCACCAGAGCCCATGTCAGAGTCCGTAGGTGATGTGGATGTACACAGCTTCACCCAACCCTCTTGTTCTGTTGTCACCTGCACTGCTGGGACTCACAAGCTCTCAACTCAAGTCAGAGCTACCTGAAGTGGTGGCATTGGTCAGTGACACAAAAGGCTCCCATCCTGTCAAGCAGAACGTGGCACATTCCTGCCCCACACAGCACCATCTCCACCCTGCCACCAAAGGTCACCACCAGAGATGCTACAAGACCTTCAGCTTCACAGTGCTCATGCAAGGCATTAAATAGGGAAGTGACTGCCTGAGAGGGAAACAAAGGACTTCATTCAAATTGGACACAGGATATTTATTCCATTTTGCGGAGGATCACAAGATTTTGGGTATGTTCTGATTCAAACAAGAAGATGAAATATCAGTCCTCTGCTGAGTGGAACAGCAGTTCCCCACCCAGCTCTGGTGGGAGCTGGGGAGCCTGAAAGAGCTGGCACCAAGGTTGCTGACTAGCTGCAGACTGGGACTCTCAGGCTCTCACCTTGCCATCCGCCTGCCAGGAGGGCTGCCGAGGAGCTGGGCCGGCAAACTGGCTGGAAACCAGGGAGGTTTCCCTCAGAACGTTGCTTTGTTTCCGGTGGAATTTCATCAAGATCTGTCTCGCAAACATTTCAATTTCGACAAAAAAAAATTTTGTTGAAATTTTTCTGACCAGTTCTAGAGACTTGAGCCTGATGATCAATCTTGTAAGTCTTGTTAAACTGAAAATGTTAGTATTTTAGGCCAGTACATGTAAAGAGACACAAAACATCCCAAAATCTTTCCCTGTTTACAGAACCCCCTGGTGACTCCAATCTGAGAACAGTCAAGTGTTGCTGATATTACCTTAGCCTCCTCCACATATGGTGAGAACAGTCTTGGCCGCACATATATTCCCGCGTTTTTTTGCCGCAGCCAGGCATTCGACTTTCCACCTTCTGATGTTGGTAGCATGTCTGAAGGAGGAGTACTAATCAGGCCTCTCTTCATCTTTAAGAATCAAGAAAGAGTTTTACGGTTTTTAAAATATTAATATGGTAAAAGCTTGCAATAAATGCATTCTTTACACTGAATTCTTACACCACGGATTTTTATTTAGCTTTTTGATAGATTTAAAGAACACAAAACCTAATCAGAGTGTTACACGTGTATTACTCTCAATGATAACATTTTAGAAGTCAATCCTTAAAATAAACAAACAAAACCAACACCCACCAAAGCAAAAAAACCCTCACACCTGAAGACTGTAACATGAGAAGTACAAAGAACCCAGAGATGGTATTTGTACGAGACTACCGACTTACTGCATCACTCAGTACTTCACTATTCATGGGTAAGATGTGCTCAATGCGGACAAAAGGTAAAAGTGGAGACAGGATCTCCCTCAGCTCTTCAATGTCAAGATCTCTCCTCTTCACACCTCTTTTATTCACACTGTGAGCAGTACCACTGAGTAAATTAGGCTCTGTGGGAAGGAACAAGACATGCTAAGTTTTCATCAGAAAGTTTAAAGAGGGTAGCGGGAGGTACAGGGCTTACCTTACAGGGGAACTCAAAGAAAAGGAAGGAAAATTCTCATTTTCATCAGTAGGGCTCATCAGCACTGTTCCACAAAACTAACAACCAAACATGGCACTGGTACTATGGTCTAGTTGACAGGGTGGTGGATTGGTCAAAGGTTGGACTCCATGGTCCTGGAGGTCTTTTCCAACCTAAATGATTCTCTGGTTCTACCTCATGCCTTAAAATCTTACATGAAGCATCTACAGAGACAGGTTCAGTTTATATCAGCAGGGGTCACTGGCACAGCTGCCAGTTTCAAAGTGTAAACCAGGCAGGAAATACAAATACAGCATTTGCCAAAATACAAATACAGCTTTTGCCATAAACATTTGGAAAGCTCTAATAAGAGCTATGCTATGAAAGCAGTTGTACCCCCCTGCTAGCAGTTCCCCCAGGGACTCTTTCCTGTAGCTCCTCTGCCTTTCCCTGCCTTTTTTGAAAGTAGTTTTCAAAAACACTTTCTATAAATTAAGGTCTGAAGAGTCCTCAGGGATACATTATTCTAGCTTCCTTGTGTAACCCACCTCAGCAACATGGTGTCAAGCCCACTCAAACTGCTCTCATGGTCACAGGACACCAATTTGTACCAGAAGTGGCATCTTCCTGGACACAGCAAGATGACCAGGCAGCCCACATGTGTATTTGAGGTATTGTACCCAACCTGAATTTGACTGACTAGCTTCCCTCTTTGAGGAAACCTCCCAAACACACCCACCCTTCCTGAGTACACGCAGCTCAAGTTTTGGCCACAGCTCATTACATTCTCTAATGCTTTGTGGCATTTTAGTGACACCATCACACATTCAGAGCTGCAATATAAGGAGTGCCACAGAGGAATTTAGATGAAATTACAGAGACTAAACTGGCCCTAATCTGACAGAATTTGGCGTTGCTATTATTTCTGCTTTTGCTTATTGTGTCATCTGAGGATCCCAGATAAGAGATGTGAGCTGTTTACTTAATGAATGCCAGAGCAAGAAGCTGTGCAGTGATCCCAAAGGAGCAGCTTCTGCCCCAGCCCAGCTCTGTTACTGTTTAACTGGCTCCATTATGTTCCAATGTGCCCTAGGACAAACACTTGGAAAATCCTGTTTTGGAAATAGGTAAAAACTTAGCACACTAGCAGCACATCCTTTAACTAACTTTTTGTTGCATTTCATAAAACATGTCCATGACAAAGCAGTTGTACTGCAAGCAGTAACAGTGGATTTTAAAAGCATGGCCAGCCTTCCCAAGACAACAGTTACACCACTACTGCTGTTTTTACTCAGGCAGGTTCTCTCCCTTCTGTTCCTCTAGTAGCACTATGTGATTGGCACTTTGTAGTGCAGATGAACTACAAGATCCTTGCATCTTTTATTTGGGACATACATGTTTCCATACATGTATGTCCCTACTTTCCATATCTAACACTTCTAAGATTGCCCTTGAAGTTACCACTGTAGCAACAATGTGCATCTAGGCTCATAAAAATACATTTACATCCTGCTTTAGGGAAAACACTGGTGCCACTTGTTGGCTTGTTTCTCACTACCACAGATTCCTGTCAGAGAGACACACTCAAACTGAAGTGAAAGGCTGACAAAGTAAACTAAGAGAAAGACTACTGTGAGAAGCTTGCATAACAAGATACTGCAGGGGGTTTTTATTTGGTGAATTAATTACAAGAAAAATAATTCTTAAACAACAGGAAACCAACCAGACTTCAAAATCAGACAGTCACAGAGGTTGAAAGGACTTTGAAAGTTTAGTTCAGTCACAACCAATGCCCCCTTCCCACACCTCCCCAGGTAAGGTACAACACATTGCCCTTCACTGCATCCAGCTGGGCAACCTGTGCCAGTGTCTGACCATCTTCACAGTTTCCTGGATTTCAGTTAATGCCTCATTGCCTCTCATCTTGTCCTGGGTGCCAAGAGAAAAGTAAGTGCTGCTCTATTTTCTTTGCTTCCTACCATTAGATATTTATAGACTCTGCTAAGATCCCCTCTAAGCCTTTTCTTCTTGAGGCTAAACAATCCCATCTCTCTCAGAATGCTGTGTTCTCATTTTAGATAACAAAATCTTTAAAGAAAGCAAGAGCATTTGCTTTGTTTTGGCTATACTATGGCAAAGTAAATTGAATTTCCCTGAGTTACAGACGACTTCCAAAATAGAACTGCCATAAATTTTGGTTTATTTGGTTTAGTACTGCACAGTTTAAAGGATCCTCACCTCGATCTGCTATCCTCTTCATCAACTGGTGTTCTCCCCATTTAATCAGATATTTAAGAATATCTTGTTCACTTGCCTGTAGAAAGAGGAAGTCAGTAATCTGTATATGCTTAATGTCACATGCACACACACAAAAGAAAAAACATCACAGGTCTTTTACAGCTCCAAAGAAACACAGCTGTACCTAAGCATGAAGTATTTGCACTTTATGATCTGCTTACCACTGTCTCCTAATATTTTAAGCTGTACTACAGGTATATCAACACCATAATTTCTAGAATCATAATTTCTAGAATCTTCCTGAATCCCTAGGAAGAGGAAAAAACATTTGTACAGAAGGAAAAATTTTATTTAGTATGGAAACTTATAGGTATAAAGTTTAAATTACTAAATTTAATTAAAAGGGTCAGTTCTACCTCTGGGTGTTTCAAGCTTTTGTTTAACATTACAAATTCAGCAATATAAGCTCTCATGGAAGATCAACAGTAGTGTTAACTGTAATTTTTGAAATGTTTCAAGTAAACAAAACTTTAAAAAAAACCACTTTAAATAATCTCTAGCACTTAATCCTTTACAAAAAAGTAAGATTGAGATGAATGCAGTTAAATAAAAAATCTAGTAATCTTTAAACTATTAAAGGGTCATAATTATAAAGATATTTTCCCTGAAGAACAATGGCAGCAAAAATCTAGAATCTTTCTGTTGGCCAGTACAGTTCTCTCTCCCTAAAACCACACAATCACTGAAGGGAAGTCATGGAAAAAAAAAAAAATTGTGCAATACTTGTCAGACATGGTACTTTTCTCTCTCCATGAAAATAAATTGAGTTTTCTGAACCATTTCTAGTTTATTAGCTCCCACTGCCCCAAATTAGCATGTGTTGTTACAGCAAAACTACTCCCACCATGTCATTTTATAAATCTCTTAAACAGGCAAGGCAAATGTTAGGTTCAGAAATGTTTTGTTTAAAATAATTTGCATCAATTTATAAACTATTATTAGACTTCTAAGCAACAGCATATACCACGTTTGGGTTGTGTTACAAGCCAAGAATAAAACAATTTTCTTAATCGCTACTTCCATTTAATTTTTTTACCATATTATAGAAGGAGCACTTAGTGTGTACAAGCCCTCTTCAACCTAGAATTTCAAATCAACTACTCCCAAGCATTTCCTAGTAATAGTACAATACATCCTGCTAGTTCTAGCAGGGGCAGCTGCACTCAGGTTACCTGTAAATAGTCAGACTGGATAGCTGTGAGCAGGTGGTCCTTGCTGAGCTCGTAGAAGACCTCTGAAGTCATGACCTGGGTGAACTCCTCACAGAGGAAATGCAGTGCTTGGCGATGGACCCACTTGGAGCCGTACGGCTGAGAGCTCCACTTCAGAATGGCAATTAAGGTGTCCAGGGAGATGCTCTCAGCAATAATATCTTCACAGCCTAGGAAACAAGGGCAACAGTCAACACTGTTGTTACAGAGGCACTTTGACCCTGAAGGAATAATACATGTGGCTAAATCTGTAATAGAAAGGGTTATATACACCCAGTGAGAATCAAGACAGGTGCCCTACATATCAAGGTTGAAACAAGATTATATTTTGACTAAAAGTACAATAATTTTAATATGATTCCAACTATAAAGTCATTAACTTTTTAAAGGCACAGGAAGCATCATGGCTGCTGGCATGCCAGGACATACAACTGGAAAGCTAGTTCAACCCAATCAGAACCCCCTTTGGTTATCTGAGTGTTTAACACATTTTAACATTGAGAATTTGAGTCACTATTGTTCACAGCAGATTCACAGAAACCCACGAAGTGTAACAAAGGTGGGGTTTTTGCCTGTATCACTTTGCTCATGGACCCTCCTGAGACAGATGATGCAGAGGAGAAGAAACACAAGCTGTAACAATGTTGGTACCCAGCTAGTCAGTACAGGATGAGGGCAGCAAAGCATCATTTTCTGACTCACAGAGAAGGCAGGAAGCAGTGCATGGCTGCTCCAGGCCACCACGATGGCCTCAGTATCCAGCAAGGCACAGAGGGTGCCAGGACAGGGAACACATTCTCTGACAAGGAAGCAGAAGGGAGGCAGATTTATGAAGAGTCTGCTACAGTTTCTTCCTACCTTTATTAGGATCTACTCTTTCACAGGGTACCCATCTTCCAAAGGAGAGAGAGTATGGTTAAAACTCCTGAAGGGAAATGGAGCTGGTTTGGAAGAAATGAGGGAAGACATGCTGTGGGAGGGCTGAAAACGTGGGTACTAGGGACTGTGGAGTTAAGACAGATGGTACCACAATGTGGATAACCTGAAGTCTCCAATAGCACTTTGTTGATTTCATTTGTACATCTGGTTTAGCACGAAGATAGCAATTTAAAGAAAAAAATTCTCAGAATTACACATTCTTGTCTCAACCCACTACAGCCACAAAATTACAGCTGTGCTTATGCCTATAAAAGGTCCCCAGACAGTCCAGAGCTACATGGCTACACTGCAATTTTACTTCTTATACATCATCATTTTTCTCTCAGTTTCAAAGATACCTAAAAACTAAACTTTGTTGTTTAGGGATGTGTATCACATTACTGAGCTCTTGAAATAAGCTGAGTAAAAAAGTGTTTAGCACAGTAATCTGAACCCTAGTCAAGATAAAGACAGGTCTCCTGATGCTACATATTTTGGCACTGGCTACATGCAGATAAAGCACACTAGCACAATTAACAGAAATGAAAGAAAAAGCTTACTTTTCTACATAGGGCAGCATACAGAATATACAGTGTTCATTCCATTTCCATTGCAACTAATAATGTGAAAGATATAGAGTAGGTAGTAACAAGTGAACAAGCTTCTTCAAGTAGGAGGGAATCTGTCACAGGAGTCACTACTTAGAAGTAAAGTCACTAAAACGGGAATTTAAACAGGAGGGTTAAGAAGGTAGTAGAAAGCAACAGTTTAAACACGAGACTGGCTATAAATTTACCTGTCCTATTATACACACATATTTGTACCCAATACTATAACAACCACAATGTGATAATTGTAAGAACAATATTCTACCAATAAAATTTTCTAAGCTTTTCAGGAATATACCTGAATGTATACACAGTTTTGAATACAGTCTTTATTAAATTTCTAAAACAATTTATAAGAGTAATGTCTGTCCCCCAACAGTAATACATTTTACACCAGTTCATATTTAAACAAAACTTTTCTCAACAAGCAGCTGGATGATTTTTTTTCACATGTCTGATTCACCTGAGAAAAGGAAGACTGAATGCGGCCATTGACAGAAGGGCTACCCAAAGCACACACATTTCTGATCCAATCCAGCACATGCAGCATTACACTGTGCATCTCCAGACAGACTCTCCATTTGCTTCTGACAAAGGGGTGATGTTTCAACATAACTGCTTTGTCCTTCACCATTACTGCAATAGTATGGCACTTCTCAGAGCCACCTATCTCCATGAGGCTACATATTATCATTACTACTCCCAGTAAGAACAGATGCCTCATTATAGATATTGACCTCTAACCTGCATGGCAAGCACTGGCCTTAAGAGAGCAGGGCAAAAAAGATGGGTTGGAGGCACTTGGAACATCACTGCAGTGACCACCAGTACAGGTAAGAGCAGAGGATGAGAACTGTTCTGAAATACACTCCCTGAGTTGAGGTACAGGTTAGTGAAACTGTCCCCTCTAGATGGGGGAACTCCCCAGATTCCTAAAGGATGAAGTCTTAAAAAGTTCTGGTCAAGAATCTGAGAAACAGCCTTAAACAAACAAACAAACAATAAAAACTATACCATCCAAAATCCACCTTATCATCAAAAAAAGCTCAAAATACGTCAGCATATGTCAGAAATACAGAGTAAATGAAGTCTAAAGCTTTCCACTTCAGGATCCATTTTCATCAAACAGCAAAGGGCTGACATTGCATTTAACTTTGTCATGCAAGTCTCTCTCAGCTCTCATCTTCGGGCTCAAGAAAGGAAAATGTTAAGTTAGCAGCAAACCTGGCACGTGAATGAAAGCAGTGATTGGTTGCAATTTGCTTAAGAGAGGAGTTTGACTCCCATGAATAAGAAACAAAATAGTTTGAAGCCATTATTTAGGGTCATCTGCACTCAGCCTTCCCCTGCTAAATCCGAACACAATTTTTTGCATGCCATTTTTCTGCTTGCATGCAAGCTGACTTCAGCAGAAACTGCATTCCCCTGAACTCTAAACACCACACATAAGGACTGCTCCATTTCAAAGGCAGTAAAGTAAACCCACACACTGAAATCAGTCACCAGGAAAACTCAAACTACAAGAGCAGAGACTTATCTCAAAATTAATGCCATTCCTAGTATTTCATCTGACATTTATTTTTGAAGTAAAGATGCCTGTCCCCTGAAAAGATACCAGAAATGCAATTCCAAAGATCTGAGCAACACCAATTTATAGAAACAGTGCATCAGCTCAGTCTCAATTCTTCTGTCAAGTTCCATTACTGCACAACTAACAATAAGATGACATCAGGTGAAAAGCTCATTAAGGATGACTAGCAAATGAAACAGTCTTTTTCCCAAGTAATTTTAGCAGCGGGTCAGAAGTGTGGGATTATTAAAAGTATTTCTTCTGAAGTAAGCATAAGGTAATAATTAAAGTGTTTTTTGAGCTTCTAAATAAATTGGGGCAACCCAATTCTAGCTATGGAAGGAATCCAATTTCCTTTCTTCTTTGGCAGAAGTTTTTTCTGCTTTAACAATCAGCCACTTGGCAAAAAAAGTAGTCATCTAATAGCCACAATATTGCTCTTCACAGTGGAATAGAGCATTTTTTTCCTGTGAATAATATTTTTTAATACTCAGGCAGCAACAGCCTTCCCAAGATCCATCTGCAGTGTCCCACAAGCTTCTGTGACCATTACTATCCTTCAGAAATTCAACCTGGAGTCTACAAAAAGGAAAGATAACTATCAGATTTTGCACAGATTATGCTATTCCATGCATTCATTTTGCTGGATGCCAATGGAGCCTTCCTACCACCAAGTCCTGCCTGCTTCCACAGCTCTCTCAAATGCAGTGCCACAGTCCTTCCAGACACAAATAGCTTGAGCCCACATTCAGCATTCTAGCTAGTGGCTTGGGACCAGGACTGAAGACAAGTCTACTGCCTTCAACAATTAGTAAAAGTGGCATTAAGCAAACCTTTTACTATAAAACTGTTAGATTGCTTTAACTCATTCTGTAGTGAAGACTTTCCCCCTAAACTTGTGCACATCACTGGAGCCAATAAAAAAAAAGTAGTAACAATTCATCTTAATGCTGAACTGGAATCTAGAAGCTATTCAATGTTTTTTAAGTTTGTCACATTAGGAGAGAGCATGCTGGCAACCACAGGAACCATAGTTTTTGAATTTTTTTGAATGTGTATTTAATACTGCTACCATGGGATCCCTGGCATTTCAGTATTTCAGGCATCCTAAGACCAAGAATATTTCTGATGTCATGCAACATCTGCTTCTAGATCAAACACTGTGCTACTGAATATGGCTTACAATAAAGGTTCTAAGTTCTTGTCAAGAATAAACTCAACACCTAAAATAACAGCGAAGGAAAGCAAAAAGTTGGAAATTGAGTTTTTTGTCGGTCTTACTTTAGAAAGCTTGTTTGAATCAGGTGACAGAAAAGGTTCTCAGGCAAAACTATTTCATAAGGTCCCAGTATCCAAAAGCCTATCACAGCAAAACATTCTGTACCACCACCTCAGTGGGACTATTCATAACAGTGGGTAACAGGGCCAAGAGGCAGTAGAGGATTCACGTATGTAATATAGCTATCTAATAAAACTAACATGCCTGAAGTCAAACTTCCCTGCAACAGCAGGGCAGTACAGTAAGACTGGAAGTGGGGAGTATTTTAACAATGTATGATGAACAGGACTAGGGGACTGATCTGGTTTTAGTAACTGTACTACAGAAGAGCAATGGGTAAGTGATATTAAACCAAATTTTTGTGAGTCAATGCATTAAAATAATTGTACCAGTACAGTTGACAGAGAGCAGCAAGGTAGCATGAAGACAGAAAAACTGCAGCAGAGGGTAGAAACAGGCAGGCAGAGCACAGAAACATTCCACTGAGGGATGTGCTCCAACCTCCTGGAGAGGGCCTCTGTGAAAGCCCTGAAGAACTTCACTTTTGACAGTAAAAACTACCAGAGCACCCCTAAGAGCAGTGTCAGTCCTATCAGGTACAAATGGGTTTCAGTATGATCAGCTCTATTGACCAGATATGCTTGCTGATTAGTTAATTTACTGAAATTCATTGAAAGAGCCATTTCAGTTTCTCTTGAAAGGTGACAATCCTCAGCTAAAAGAAATCAAAATGAAAGCAGAGGAAATTCTAGATAAAGGTTGTCCTGCTTTACTTGGATGGTAAAGATTGATTGCACATACTCATATTATCACCGTCTTCACCATAGGAAAACTATCTATTAAATCACAATAGTCAGAAAAAGGAGTATCACTGTGTTAGAAATGGGAAAATTTCCATGGAAATAGTCAAAGCTGAATCATCTGCTGAAACTGAAGAAAAATTACAACATCTGGATACTTAGAAAGGTCCCTGCAGACAAATGAAAATAAAACCAGCTGATCAGAAGCTTTAAAACACATCAATTTCACTTGACACTCAGTTACAAACACCCAGGCAAAACTGAGTGGAAGTGAGAAAAATGAACTGGAAAGAGTATCCAGACTTAAGGAAACAAGCCCAGAATATTTTCCATGAAACCAGGGAGACAAGCCTTCCCAAGTTCACAATTGGCTAGCAGGAGTGAACTGAAACAAAAAACGTTAGCTGAGGGTGTGGAGATCTAGAGGAGAAACTTAAGACATCAGCTACTGAGAAAGCCAGCTGATGGGATCAGTCAGGACTTGGGCAGAACTGGACACCTGCTGCACCACGGAGTGGAAAAACACTGCCAGAGGTCCAAGCTAAGAGATGTCAGGAGAACTGCCTGCTCAGGGGCCTCCAACACCTACACAATGCTGGCTCTTCCACATCACTCTGCACATCTCAAAGTCAGATGTCTGAGTGACAGCTTCCAGCATAGAAGTCTGCTAGATGTGAAATCAGGGAATAGGATGGACACTACTGAAATTAAGATCTCCCATCTACCTCACGTTAAGCATCATATAGGCGAGGACAAGATGCTACAATTAAGTCAGAAACAAGAACAGTGGTCATGAATAAAACACATCTTTAAGTGATCTCAGTCACATGCAGGTATATAGTTTTCCCTAACCAAATAAGCTTCCTTTTAATTTTGATTATAAGATTATACCAGAACAGTTCTTCCTTGTCTGCACAGTACCAATGACCTAAACATGAACTCTGCAAATTAAGTATGAAACTATTAGATTCTGACTCCACTGGCATACACAGATCTACAAAGTGCTTACTGCTTTCTCCCATAGCTAGGGAATGCAGCACCAATTTGTAAAATCCTAATTAGGTGAAGTTAACATCTTGAATTTCAATATCTGAAGGAGAGCCAAACCTACATTTTCTAGTATTTGATAGTTTAATAATTTCAACACTTGCTGATTTTACTGTATTTCTCCCCTATGTATAACAACAGCCCCACCCCTCAATCTCACTATTTTTGGGGTCAGAAAGGGATTTACTACGGACAGAAAACCACCACATCCCTTTACCTCCTCCCTATGACCACCCCCAAAACACTACAGCTCCAGTTCATCCAGAGAGCCACCAAGACTGAGCCTGCACTTCTGCACTGGCGGGCTCCAGCCACTCAAGTGTGCTGCTGAGGTACAAGGCCAGTGCAGCTCCTGCTGCTGCCTTTCTTTTTACTCTCCTAGAGGTAGTACTGGGGAAACAACTTCCAGGAAAAAGTAGAGATCTTGTTACCACTGACTCATGGAATATACATTCCAGAGCAGCATGGTTCTGCAGTGCATTACTGAAAAGAGTGCCAGTTTAGGACATGCTGATCCAAGTGAGCTCAACTTAAAGCAAGCAGAAACAAACTCAGCACCAAATAAAATATCAGCTCATTTGTCAGTATTTACTAACATAGAAAATAAAAGCCATCTTCCTATCCGTAAATTTACCTAAGTTTCTCTTGAAAGTTCTCAATCTGTCTTTGCTTTTCTGCTTTGCTTTAACTGACACTGCTTCATCAGAGCACCTCCAGATCACAGTTGTTCCAGTTTAGGTTTCCAATCTGAGGAAAAAAATTGCACCTTGTTCATTTATGAAACAGTGCATAATTATTTAGTGTCTCACTGTTTAATTCTCTCATTAGTATTCCCTGACCATGTTAAATCCTTTTAGCACTTGTATATATGTGCATGCACCAAAATGAGAAACTCCATCACCTCTTTAATTTCAACCCATTTTCCTTTCTGGCTTTCAGCTGATCTATGGAGTTGTTCTCAAGTACTATTAGCTTGTGCATATCATATAGAAATTAACTTAATACCATAGTTCAACTACAGTAAAACTTCTTGCCCCTTCTGAAACATTAAGTTTCTAGGTGTACTGAGAACGAAACAACAAAAATAAGAAAGATGCAGATAGAGAAGAGAGGTCTGAAGGAGGGCCATGATGTTGGTCAAAGTACTGGAGCACTTAGCCTATGAGGAAAGACTGAAGGAAGTTAGGTCTCTTCTCCCTCAAGAACAGAGGGCTCAGGGGACCTTGTCACCTTGTCACAGTATTGCCAGATCTTGAGCTACTGTAGGGCAGCTATAAAGAGGACAGAGGTTCTCTTCTCTCGAGAAGCCACAGAAAGAGAACAACGGGCAACAGGTATAAGTTGTACTGGAAAACATCTGAACACAAGACGTTTTTGCAATGAGAACAATCACTTCACCAGGACAATCTCCCCAGGGACACAGTACAGACCCCATCACTGGTGATTTTCAAGAAGTGATTGAACAGAATGCTGGACAATCTCACCTAGGCTCACTTTCTCACCTGGATAGGTTGGACCCTATGATCTTTTGAGGCCCCTTCTAACCTGGGCTACTCTGTGATTGGATGATTCTGAGCCTAAGAACAGCCCAATTGCATCCTGTACCATGTTGCCTCAGAAAACACATCCCCTTTGATCTGTTCCAGTTTTATTGCAGTACAATTATTTCAGCTTTCAGCACAATCTGTAAATTAGTTTCCTAGTGGCAAACTCCACATGGGCTACAGTAGTTCTGTTAGTTTCTCATATCCTTATCACTCTCAGTTTCATGTACCTGTTAGGGGAACTCATTAAAAATATGACCTCTTCCTGCAGTGCTTATACTGCCCTTTCCTGTCCACTCTTTATCAAGTTTCCTATTTTACGTAGAACTACTTTATAGCTTACAATATAAGATTTCAATCTTGTCAAACCTAATTTGACAGCTAGAAGTTACAGACGTACAGACCTACTGTAAAAAGTTACTTTTGTTAAAAAAATTAAACTAATTCAAACAAATTATGTTGCTGTTACACCAGTGAGTTCCATTTTCCCTTTCTCAGCTCAAAAGAAAAATTCTTGTTCCCCATCAGCAAGGCCTGAAGCAATTCCCATACTTTATTATACATCATATGGCTGCTAAGTAGTTCACTGATCAGTTCTTGGACACCTCACCTGAGATTACAGTAATTCAGGTCAGGAGGTTGTATGTAATTAAGATCTGAATGAGCTTCAAGAATAATAGAAGTAGTAAAACTTTCTAAACTTTATGTCTGAAAATACTGACTGACCTGCCTTCAGTTCTGTCCAAAGACAGGCAGACATTAAAGACCTAAGACTACTGCAATTAAGCTGTTTAAGTTTTCCTTCCAACAGCAAGATTGCAGGGTTGGTGTCTTTGACATAAACTACAGAAATTGTCATTCAAGTTTACTGCCCTGTTAACATGTAGGGACACCTCCTAACATCATATACATCTACATCATATAAGTCTAAATATTTCCTCCTCTCAACAAGGATCTCTCTGTAGTTTACACCCAAAAAATGGATTACAGAAAGCAGATAAGCATTAGAAATATCAAGACCAGTTATAAAGACTTGATAAAATTAACATGCTTCAACAGTGATGCACCATACAACTAAATCTCTTGCATGAGAGATAGCATTTCTTCTGTCCCTAGAAAACAGATGCATTTTTGACAACTTACAGATGGAAAACAAAATTCCATTTCTAAAGGAACTGTCAGCCACTGACAGCTGACAATAAGCATCCCTACACCGCAAAATTGCTAAAACTTGTTCTAATAAGGTCACATATTCTACAGCAAGGACAGTATTACATACCTTGTGCAAGCATGTTAAACTCCAAGAACAGTGCTATGTGATAAAGCTCCATAGCTTCTTCAGCCCTAGTCATGTTTAGTTTTCCTGCTACAAGAGCCTGAACTTCACTTAAACTGCCCACCGAAGGACTGGAGTGCAAAACGGAGAGGTCCACCACATCTGTATACATACAGTTCAAAATGACCTTAGCATATTTTTTTGGTATGATAGATTCATCCAATATAATTCTAGTTGGAGTCCGTAGAGTTCGGTCTGTGATTTCTTCACCAGTTCGTATCCTCCTCTGCAGCAAGTGACGGAAAAAGGGAGATCGTGATGAAATAATAGCTTTGTGAGCTCTGAGCTCTTCATCTAGACAGTTCTGACTTCCACCAAAAGTTTCAACTAAGTCAGAGTTGGATGAAAAGCTAAGAACCACATCGTAGTAGCACATATAATCAAACAGTGCGCGCATGTCAACATCTAAGGAATTCGGTGTTCCGAATTCTTCACTAAGCTGCACAAGAATATCAACGTTTTGGAATCTCGAATCCTCCATTCCAAACTCGCCCGTATAAAGGTAGTGTAACAAAGCAGAAAACATAGGCATATCTATGCCAGCTGTGTTAATATCCATTATTATTTCTGCCCCATACTCTGGTGAGGAAGAAAGCAGCGTCTTAAAAAATGGACACCTTGCCGCCAATATCGCACGATGCACAGGAAAACAAGTTTCTTGAAATATTAAGTCTACATCAGTACAATATTTGTATTGATAAAGTTCAGCCATGTCTTTTTGTAGCGTCCTGGCTTCTGGTCTTGCCAAATTAGCTTGTAGATAAAGTTCCTTTAAGGCCGACGTTCCTTCGTATTCTTCTACTAACGCGTTAACATCTCTGACATCCCAGCCCGAGAGGAGCTCGCGCATCTGCTTGGCGTGGTCAGCAGATCGGCTCGATTTCCGACGCTTAATGAATTTCTTTTTGAGGGTGGCAAGGCCAGAGGTTTTCTTTTTCTTGTCTTGCGGTTTCTCGTGGCCATGGTCAAGGCTATACAGCTTTGATTCACAGCCAAAACCTTGATGAGAGTAGGATGATGTCCCTAAAGGCAAAAAGGAAAATTGAACACATTTATTCTTTAAATTTAAAAGTAAAGTCCATAACACCTAAATACTCCATCAATGATTCTGCAAGTTATACAGGTTTTCCTTCTCCTCACATCAGATAATTTGACAACTAAAAACCTGACTGAAGCCTTTTCTGGCCATTAAGAACAAAGCCTTTTATTTGCATGTACAAACTTTATAGTTTACTATGTTTCAAGTATTTTGGTTTGTTTTTTTCATTTTTTTTGATTGGGTTTTTAAAAAAATATATTCAATTTTAAGAACCATGCAGTGCCAGTTGACGTAGCTCTATAGCATATGGTACACTTATCTAAGCAGGAGGAGAATACTGCAGTTGCAACATTAGAAGTCTAATTGTATTAACCTTTTCTAAGCCTAATATCTCAGCGAAATACTAGCAATCCCCCCTCCAAAGTGTTTTCAAATTCTGTTCTAGCATTAAGCATCATTAAAACAATAGATGCATACCTGGTATCAGATAGTTATAGTCACAAGAAAAAAAGAGAACATAGTACCAAAACACTCAGGGGTTATTTTCAGAGCAAATTTCGCAAGAAAAGTAAAAATCTTGTCATCTGATAGTCAAGTAATGCCAAAGTCAAACACATAAAATGGGCTCCTTTCCACAGAACTACAAATACTAATCTGTGCATACACACCATCAAAAAGAATATGGAGAATGGAAGTTTTACTGTACTATTAAAGATTTCCTTTGAACAGAGTATTATATAGTTAAAGTAGACATATAATTATTTTTCTTCTAAAAATAATATATAGGGAAAATATATTAGGAACTAATACTGATAGCAATTCAGTGAGAAAAAAAGAAATTAGAATGTGCATTTCAACAAGTAATGGAAAACCAAAGTAGTGTTTTAGGAAAAAAAGTTTAAAAAAACATAGCTTTAATGTGAGAGTCATGCTTCTGTTCAAGGGTTATTTTCTAATTTAAGTTTATTTACAGGGCTTTCACTCTAAGCCAGATGGTGAAGAACCTCAGACATGACGAGAAAAAAGGAAGTACACAAACCAAACTCGCATTTCTGGACCAAAGAAGAATGAGAAGAAAACATTTGCAAATGCTACACAGATCAATAACAGTCGCAGGTTCATCTGAAATAGTATTTGTCTGTTTTCTGTCAGGAATAGTTCATGTTTCTACAGTTGTTAGTACACTTGTGTAGCTTCACTACTTGTTGCCTTTTTTTTTAATCTTCTAAAGCCCATTCAAGAACCAGAGCTTTTGGGGCCTTTTACAACTTGTTCTATCACTGCAATCTCACAGCTCCACCTGTTTCAGGCAGATTCACTGTGATGCTGTTTTGTGGCTGTTTTGACAGTGATGTTATGGGCCAGTCTGACAAAATGCAGGGCATTTAGTTATCATGTGATTTCAAGTATTTCTCGAACTTTGAAAGACACAGGAGTAATTCAAAGCTGAATTTGAGACTAAGGCAGCTGTAGCAATCTAACAGTTCTGTAAATTGTTTTATTGTTTAAGCCTCAATAACGAAGTAAACTTACACAGTGGCTTTTATGTCAAGCTAATTAAAAATCCCACAAATCACATAATGCAGTGGTTGTATGAGTCTTCTATTAGTAAAAACTTTGAGAAGGAACTTTGCTTTATTTGAGGAAAGGCATCTAACCATTTTATCCAAGTTTAAAATTTGCTTGATCAGGCAACATGTTATTGTTAACACGTTATTAATGTTAATGTTATTATATAATATTATATAACATTATTATATAATGTTATAATAACATTAATAACAATGTTATTAATAATTTTGAAATTTCAAGAAGTGAAAAGCATATCAATTTAAATGAAAACAACAGGAGTAACTCAAGACAACTTCAACAAAGAGGTTGTGCTGCAAAATCCACGACAAAAATTCCTTCCACATGCTATACTAGATATGACAATGGAAAAGTAAAGATTCAGCCTCCTGCTGATAGAGAGAAGCACAGAATTTCTCCTTCACTTAAAAAGGTACATTTCACAATAAAAGTATAACTACACTTTGGTCACTCTATAATGACAGATTTGCTTTCCAGAGAACATGCCAGCTCATTTCTATTTGAAGTACGTTGGATTCTAATGGCGAATTTGAGCGCAGAACATTCTCTAACATTCCACTGAAGAAAAACTAGGGCACCGCAAGTCTCAATTTCTTTCTTCCCTGCAGGCTGCTGTGAGGTATTACTTGCACATGAATCACCACAAAATACTAAAACGCCATTCAAACCTTTGTGTACCCTGAGCTACTTACAAGATTTAACTTTGGATGTACTGCAAACAGTGCTATTAACCCTTACAAACAGATAAAGCACTGCTCCAAAAGCAGCACCACACAACTGCCTTTTGTAAGAAACAGAGATGCACCATCATAGCCTCTCTGGGTTCACAACAGCTGGTGGCTCCATACCCCTCAAAGAAACAATCTGGAGGAGAATGTTTTTGGGCTGCCTGTATTCCTTCATAAGGTAGCAGCATTAAAAGTAGGAAAAAAAAATTATTCCTCAGCACTATACTGAAAGGCACCAATCTATTAAATGCTGTTCAAAAGCAATTGCTACTTCATGCCCTACACCATACCCAGCTTGGGACAGACAAATATTTATGGCAACAGATGACTGCCAAAAGGAGCTGCTTGGGAACTTGACAATGAAAAATGGGATCTGTGTAGTTCTTTGCATGCCCACACATTTTAATATCTAATTATACAGCTCTATTTAAAAAAGCAAACATCTTGAACAGATGTACCACCCTAGGAAATTGTGTGAAATCCTCCTCCTGAATGCTGCAGACAAAACAACAAGAAGATGACTAATTAAGCTTTTGCTAAAACAAAAGTATTATTTTCCAGTAAGCACACTACACTATTTTTACTGATTTATCTCCTCTTCATAAACTATAAGCAAACTAGGATGAAATCAACTAACACCAGGAGCTCACACTATGAAACTATTGTGCTTTGCCATGTCTGTTCTCAGACTTCAGTATTCATCCTCCATTTAGCATGAAACATGGTGCAGTGCTTTAATGGTAAAGTAGCAGGTCAAAAACCTGCAGGCCTAAATCCAGTTTCCAGGAATAAGGCAACTAATACATATTATGCAGCTAATACAACTCTACTCCCCAGTTCTGCTTTAGGGCAGTAAACAGATCCAATGCCTTCTACATAAAAAACCCCACAATACAATAAAAACAAGTAGACACCCCCTCCCCCCTCAACAAATTAATAAAACCCCACAACACCTAAACCCCAAACATGTAAAAGTTGATATAACATTAAAACATTATTCTGGCAAGTGACAAAAAGCTCAGCTATTAATTTTAGGATACACCTATTTTCTACTGAGACAGCTACAAAAACCAATCATGTAAACAAAAATCAAAATGAGATAGAGCCAAATGCCACGAAGTGAGAAGAGGACATGTACCCTTGTGATATAGATAGCACACTCATGGAACCCCATAATATTAGGATATTTCAGCAAGAATTTTACCCAGAATGCTCATCTGCCTTCCCTAAGATGAGAGAAGCACATTCTTTTAGGCTTTCCTCAAGAAGAGTCTCAGCCACAATTTCCCGTAGGTAATGGGGGTCAGTAAATTTCTTGTGACATACGACATAATGGGTTTCTATTTTGAGTTTAATAATGAAGAGCATCAACTGAACCTTCCACATATCATGTGGAAAATTTCTTGGGAATTTCATACAGCCTTTGGAAATCTCTTCAAATCTGCTCAAAAGGTGTTTCAGCCTGCAAATCTGTCTGTTTCAAGGCCTCTAAGGGTTTCTCTTCATTCAATATTGTGGCAGATTAAAAAACACCAAGACATGTAAGAAAAGCATTTTAGCCACATTTTAGAAAGCATACATACAGACTGGAGCAATTCTTTTACTAGTGAGCTATGATACACTGAAAATACATAAACCCTCGAGGAGAACTTTACAGCACAAATATCCATGATGTTAGGACTAAAAGTTCTTCCTTGACATGCTGTGACAGCACACACATCCTTAAATGTAACAGTTTGTGGTCTGTCCTCAAATGAGACCTCAGAGCTAGGAATGCCAAGAAAGCTGAGAAAAAAAGGAAAATTTACAAAGTGAGTCAGTTTTTCCTCTGCTAAGGATCTCACTCTGCTTTCAATGGTGATTAAAAAGAGAAGTAACACTGAATAGCAATAACTACTTATGCAGTGTTGCAAGCTGAAGCATAAAGGAGAAAAGCATTTATAAACTATTGATGTTATTTACTGCTAAGATCATTCTTCAGGCTGTCAGGGTTGGGGTTTGTTTAAGGAATATTTATCTTCTCAGAGACTGCCTTCTTTCAGATTCATAACATAGCTGTTTATTATTTATAGTGTGACAGTACTTAGATCTACACTGAGGTCTCTTTGTACTGGACTGAAAAACACATAAAGGTAATGCCTGCCCCAGTTATAACTAGGATGAGAAAATACTTTCTTAAGGGTACATCAAGACATGGCTCCAGTTAAGCAAGGTCCTGGCTTGTAAATAATACTGTTAGGACAGTATTTTTCCTTCCCCTTTCCCCACTTACAGAAACAGGAAAAGGAAGAGAAGCTGTCTTCAAGCCTGTTTGTTACTTTTAACAGGTTTATTACCACAGATATCCCTTCTAGCAGTAAGGAGGTAATTCACTTGGACACAATGTCCATACTGCAATGAATATTGATGATCAATGGTTTAACATGCTCTGACACAGTTTGACAGAAATTCTGAGGAACTGTAAAAAACAGTACAAGTATTAACAGAAAGCAACTGCTCTTGAACCGGGAAAACTAGCATGCATGGTTTAATTATAAAAAATTCCACTTATTTCATTTAAATAACCTGGCAACTGTTTACTGGCAAAAGGCAGATCAACTCATTGCATACATAGGCCAAGCAGATGGACAGTACCAAATTTCATGCACGATTGAGCTTGAATGGATTCAAACTGGTGACCTAGAAAATAGAAGCTCTCCATAACATTTCTGCAAGCAAATCAAATCCAGTGCATACACAATCCACCAAGCCATTTATGTGAGTGACAAGATAACTGAGAAGAGTTACCTATGAATGTCTGTTGTGCCTGTGAATTTCCCCCTACCCTTGGGGAACACGAGTGAGGGTAGTTAGATGCATTAGCACCCATTTTCTTCAGTCACTCAGGCATTCCGCCTGCTGGCTCTTCAATGTATAATCCCATAATCCTTTATAAATCTTCAATTCCAGGTCCAGCATTCTGTTCCTCCATTTCTGAAGAACAAAAACACCAATAAGGTAACTTAATTATTTGTCACTAAATGTTACATGATTTAGATAAAATAAACTCAGCTTCCAGCACACAGTATTTTCATAAAGTAAAACCTCAAACACTTTCAAGAAAACCTTTTATTTGAATAATTAAGCCAAGATCAGAAATACTTTTTTCCCCACAATAACCTGTAATTTTCCAAACCATTCACAAATCATATGATAAATTACAACACTGAATAGGATGGCTATCAAACTTTTAGCAAAGAAATCTTCAAGGAGAACTTAGTCTAGACTAGGTAGTCTCCTTTGACTATACCAAGAAAGACTTTTCATACACATTTATACCTATTCCCACATGGTTAAAAAATCCCAAACTGAATTTTACTGATTGAGAAAGCTAAATAAGTCAGTCCTGTTGGAGATTATCACTTATCATCACTTATTTCAGCTGCATTTTTATTAATTACATTTACATAGTTCTCATTCAGTACTGCTTTTCAAATTTAGAATACTTAGAAGTACATTTAAAATAGTAAAAATAAGGCATTTAAGGATTCATTAAATATTTTTTTGGCATTTGAAAACATTTTATAAATCTGTTCTGAGGTGATTTGAACAAGGATTAATTGCTAACGTACAACAAAGACATTCTAATTTATTCCAATATTAGCAGTGTTAAAATATTAATACTGAAAGATGAAAGTTACCACATGAAGAACCGCTGTCAACTGAACACTTGTGCCCCCTTCCAAAATTCAAACATGAAGATAAAGAGTAATAGAAAGGTAAAGTCTGTTCTAAGAATCTTTTAGATTCCCTTGAATATTGTGAACACATATAGATTTGCTATATGCTTCTGAATTTTTTTCCTTTCCTGGTAGTCCCTGGCATGTTAAATTGGCCAAGAAAGCGACATTCAAGTGCATGTTTCAAGAAAAGATCCCAGGAAGCAGAAAGTGAGAGACAGGCCAGGAAGGAAAAGGCTGCAAATTGCTGTAGGCACAGAGGTGAGGGGAACAAGTGCTCCAGGATTTGAGGGCTGGGTACAGGAGGAGGAAGAGCAGGGAAGGGTTTGAAAACCTGGCTTTACAGATGTGGTTATCAGGCAGAATTGCTGCTCTGGCATGTGCAGGGTGGCCTCACACAGCTGCAGCCTGCTGAGCACTAGTGGAATTCTGCTAGGGCAGGAGACACAACCATAAAACCACCACAGCAGCTTCCAAGCCAACCTGAGCCAACCTACAGGCTGGTAAATGAGGGCAGGGAGCTCCCATGCCTGCCCTCCCTAGCCAGACAGCCAGGTCATCCCAGCTGCAGACAGTCTTGAACTCGGCTCCCCGCAGATTCAGCTCGCTACACATCAGGAAACAAAGATAAAACACCCTCCTGCATGAACAGGAGCCTGCTGGGGAGGAAGATGGACCCAGAGCACACACAAAACAGGCAACATCACATAGGCAAATACCAGTAAATCTTCTCAGCAAACACAAGCTGTTGGATCAGTTCGGTGTTAGCCATTGCATGCACTCATTTTCTCCCTTGTGCAGAAATAAGCTTTTCAAAGATTACAAATCCATATGGTGCTGATCTCCATTTCTGAAAAACTTCACTGATTTAAGAAAAAACACTTAGAAAATAAATTCATTAAAACAGTGACGCTCCAAGTGATTTCTATATACACCAAGAATATGTTGGTTAAATGTGGTGTAAATTTCTAGATGGAATTAGTTACACTCAGGACAAACTTTGTGAAGGTAAAAGTCACCTTTCAGTTTAAATGCTAACTTGCCCACTTGGTGCTAACTTGAGTAGCTATCCCAACAATTTCCCTTTTCTCACCTAAAACTGGACTTGGTTCATTTGGACTTGAATGCTGGAATAATGCCATTGTTAGTCCACTTTTCTGCATTCAGCTGCAGTGTGATAACTTGTCTATTAGATGTCTACTAATAGTTTTCAGTCCCTCCTGACAGAGGAAAGAGCCCAGGAGCTAAGTAAAAGAGGAAAGAAAAAAAAAAAGTGTTGGGCTTTTCTGTTTTTTTTATAAGTAAGCACTCAATATTCAGAACCAAGTCCTAGGTTTGAAGTTAATACCTTCCACTTGGCAATAAATACGTGCCAAAAGATGGAAGGAACACAATCAAGGAATATATGCAACTGTCCAATAGCATTAGCAGTCAATGCTTGAATTTGCAAACCAGAATTTAAATAAACTCGAAAAGGAAAGTCATAAAAGATTCCTAAAATACACAATAGATAAAATTATTTTATTTGGAGGCTTACCACAATAACATTGTTACACATTAAGCCCAAGTGAGCATCGTGCAGAGCGAATTCACTCACTAAATTTAGAATACATAACTTCCATGCACTGCTAAGTCATGTGTGTGCAGGCTGATTTCTTAAGAGTATTTTGCATCTTGAATTCAAACATTTTGTAGTTCATAAAGTGCATTGGGCCCCATAGCTCAAAACCGATCATAGCTTTAGTTCCAGTACTGTCCTTAACCTCATGTACCAACTTAAAGTACATTTCTTTTATTTTTTAGTACAGCACTACATTTTACAAGGTAATACTATATAACCCATGTTGCATTTCCCAAAAAAATTAGCTGGCACCAGTGATTAACTCTGTCCTGGAGGAAGCCCTGCCTTCCTCTCTTCATTCTCATAACCACTTTTCCTACCTTGCTGGCTCTGTCCCAAGCATTTTATAAACCAGATAAACTGACCCACATTAGATCCAACCTAAACAAGAAGCTGAAACAGTATCAGACACCCAATTTGTTTGTTATGGCATCACACGAATACTTGCACTACTGCATCTTTTGAGAGCAAAGTGTACTTGAACCACTCATGGATTCAGATGACTTTTCTTGTTTGGTTTGTTTTGCTATTGCCCACTTCAGCCTCTGTACTAAACACTGCCTACCTGAACAGCAGTTAGTCTAGCATATCACTAGCTGAGTCTAGGCAATACAACTCAGCTACTACAAAAATGACAAGTCAAGAATGCAGCTTCTCCAGTGAAAGGCCCTTGTAAAAGGAGAGGAACATAAAAATGCAGAAAGAACTCCAAAACACAAACAGTTAGATCTTTAGTTGCAAAAGGAAAGATAGATTTTTGTCTTTTCTTGCAGAAGTTATCCTGCATACCAAAAGTTCCCTTATTTCAGCTTAGCTGAAGAATTTTTAAATTGCATTTTAGCCTCGGAATACAGCCATGGAATTTTGTTTTAAAAACCACCACCAGGTGAACTTTTTCCTTCCTTTTTATTAAAAGCCTGCATGCATCCCCATAAGCATTACCAAAATGAAACCAAACTCAACATCTGCTGACCGACTGAAACAGCTGTTAAGAGCAGTGACACGTGCACTGATGTGTTATGAACGTACACACATACACAGGAAAAGAGTTAAACTATGTCAAAGCTTGTTTAAAAAAACCTGTACTGCAGAAAAAGTATATGGAGTGTTATGCAAAATGAGGAAGTTAATAGAAACCAAAATTACCACCCCAAATCCTACAAAACAGCACAAAAGTGACTTTCAGATTATACTGATACTCAGAATAAAATTTAAAATAAGCACAAGTCTGCTTAAAGGTTTCAGTACCTGAAATAAGTTTCTCAGTCTTCTCAATATTTGTCACACTGAACCTAAAATCCTAAGAAGCTAGATGACATGCATCTGAGGTATCTGGGCTGACAGCCAGGTATTCCTGGACTGGCAATTTTGATTTAGCAAAAGTCTCTGTACAGAATGGACTCTGGGCAACAGTGATACTTTGTTTATATCATCACTCAATACAAACGTTTCATAAAATTTCCAATAAATCACTGGGATACAATTAATATAAAGGGCAAGATAGGGAGTACTACAACAGGTTTTACAACCATTTGATTTTTCCCCTGTAAAATCTTAAGACCTTTGTATTTCTTTTGGAGTTGCTGCCATAGGATTATGCAATAGCATAATACTAAAACCAAAGTAGTAAATTATATCAAGTACATGCACATACCTGTACCAACATGGTATTTCAGGTTTTCATTTTACCTAACGTGTTTTAAATTTACTATGAGTAAATGACAACCCAGGCATCATAAGAAAATGTATTCATGTTTGCTTAGATTTTTATCCAGACCAAAAATGCTATGCTATTTTGCCCCAACAGCTCATTTCAAGTAACAAGCACAACTTTACTGCAAAATGAGATGACAAGATGCAGCAATAAAAAGCACCAACCCTAGTAAGGAAACACATAAACTAAATTTCAGCAAGGACAAACTTATTTCCAGAGAAGTTAGGTAGATCAACAACTAAAACAGAAAGAATTTGTGAGAATGGACCATTGCTATCATGCCCCAAGTACATCCCACCAGCTTGCCTTAACATCCTGAACCTGCCTCCAGCAGAGCAGTGGTCTGGTGACCAATAGAGAGCCCTAAGCTATCACAAAGTGATTCAGGAACAATCCCATGTTCAGAAGAACAGAACCAAGTTCCCATCCACTGAGAAGTTTCCAGAGCCAGCTCTGGCCACGCTAGTTATGCAGTACACTGCTGGAATTACAAGTCAACATCAAAAGGCACAAGCTCTTAAAAATGTAGACAAAGTTGCTTGTGGCTGGAGTTCCCACTGCTTGCTCAGATGTGCATGGAGTAACTACCTCATTTTTCCTACTGTGCTACTGTAAGGTGGTTCTCCAAGTAAGAGCAGTTGACAGGAACTGAATGCTACCTGTCCTGACCTTCCTCTTTTTCCATGGATAAGACACTCAGAGGTACTGGCACACTCAGATTTTGTGGAGGTAAAGTCTCCAGTCTCGAAGTGTACATGCTAAAGGACTGAATGCATATGGGACAGCACACCTGAAAGAAACTGTCTAACTGGCAAGTAATTTTCTGTTCAAAGGAAACTGAACTGAAACTTGAAGGCTCAGTCGATTAGGCCTGACACACATGCAAATCCATGCAAAGCCTATTTTGATTCCTTTTTATAATCCAGTCAAGCAATCAACCTTTATCATTATTCAAATTAACTGGATGATACAATATCAATAAAGTGATAAAATAGTAATACAAGATGCAACTGAAACAGCTGAAAGGTTGTGGTTTGGATCAGTTCTGTACAAACATAAGAAATTGATAACATTCTTCACAACATAGGCTAATGAATCTCTGTTATTTCATTATTCACTGCATTGGAAAGAAAGAAAAATCCAATAAGCAGAACACCAGAACTAAGCCACATCAGCATTTACCAGCTCAAGAGGACAAGAAAAATCAGATATAACTAGATTACGAAAGTGACTGCCTTACTCAGTCTTGGCTGAGAATCATGTGTTCTAGCTATCACAAAGAACCCTTTCTTATAGTTAAGCATGAAATTTACTGCATTTTCTCTTCCATGAAGTAGTATGCATCTCCATTAAGAAATTCTTTCAAAATAGAGGTGATAAAAACACCACAATAGTCCTAGCTTTTTATTTTTAGATTTGTTGAGAATCACTGGACTGAGTTTTAGTGGGGAAAACCCACCAACAAACAACCTGTACTGATTTTCAACATTTTCTCTGAGGAATTAGAGTGAAAGTCAAAAGAACTATGCTCAAATAGAGCACAAAGGTGTGAGTCTTGAAGATACACACACTTCAGAATTTGAAAACACTGAGCAGCATTTCAACAGTCGGAAAATAAACCACAGAACTTACATGAAAAAAGCCTCTTTTCAATGTTGTCTTTGCAAACAGTGCTCACAGTAGTATTTCTGATGATCAGCAAAGCAATTTTTAAGTATGATATGAACACGCCACATCATAGAAGTAAATAAATAATGTCATTAACAGGGACTGACAGGTCAAATCACTAACAGCAGTGTGGAGGCAGGGGACATCAATATATTTATATCCCTCTAAACACAAAAATATTCCAGCAGCTAAAATATTCAAACACACAAATAACACAGAGACTAACTGAATTACAGCAGTACAATCCTGCATGGAATAGGCTGTTCCTCCCAAGCAACTTAAATGTCTTCATATACTGGCAAATAAATATTCATCTCTCTACGTCAGTGATTCTTACAGTTGGTTGCAAAAACACACTAATTTACCAAAAGCCTATTCTAATTGATAACATTCATATGAAAGACTTAAGTGATGTTCCCGAAGATTAATTCAAAGCACTTCTTTTAGCCAGATGAGTAAGAGCTCATTTATGGCCCTCTAGGACTCTCTTGAAGTGAAGTGACAGCATGTATTCTTCAATGACTCCATTTTTTCACAAGTTAACTTGAAAGGAACATAATCTGATTTAGATAAAAACATCATTAAATCTACTTTATAAGAAAATCAGAAAAATCCTATCCACCAAATCTTTATCAATATCACTAAACAGAGTAATTAGGTATGAAAATATCCATTTACAGGAAAATGAGGATAATTAATTTTAGCCAGTCTAGAATAATTGTAGCATAATATGACATACTGTGATAAATTTTGAGGAGTCTAAATGTGTTTCAAAAGGCCTCTTCTGAGCAAAAATTACCCACATGCTTTTTTCTTTAAGAACGGCAAAAATTCTTTGGTTTAGATATATGAACACATCAGTTGGTTAAGACAGAAAAAGGAACTTCCAAATTACATGAAAAGTACCTCAGAAAAAGGAACAGACCTTTTTATTTTTTTTTTAAGTAGTCTGCTTTTTTTCTTTCCATCAAAGTTCAGGCCAACACTTTGTCTTGTCAGGCACCTCCCTAACTCATTTCAGCTACATTCAGCTTTGGATACTGAGGTCAAATACTAGTCTGGTAGGACCACTGTCCTCTCCAGATAATGACTGTCCACTACTGCAGCAATTTCCATGGTCACCCATTCCTCTTTCCCCCCCTGGAAAAGGCACATGAAGCTCGACCATCTTTAAACAGCCTATTTCATGGGCTTCTTGTCCCTGTATCCTTTATCTGTCCACAAGACTGCTGCTACTTCTGGAACAGGGCAAGCAGTCTTTCATCTCTGCAGTCTTCTACTCCCATGGAATTTTATTCTATTTAGTCTCAGAGTGCCCCCCAAAGATCCCTGTCTCCCTAAGAAAGGGAATTCCTCCTCTTGCTCAAGCTGTGACCCAACCACAACACAAAATCCTACTTTCAATTAACAAATCTACTAAAACAGGAAAATCTTGGCTCAAACCCCAATCATATGGAAGATCCATATACCCTACAGTTTTCCTTGTACTGGAGTTATTTTTCCTTTTTATCCAGGCCAAATTATTTCAGAGAAAGTCACTTACTCTGAATGAGGATGTGGGAGCTTCCTGTAGACAAGAGTGCTTGTAAATTCAGTGCACAATTACATTCACCCTTCCTCTCAGAACATGCTGCCTCTGAGAGTGTGTTAGAGTAACTAATAGGACAAATCCCAGACACTGTGCTCTGTACCTACCCAAGCAGGCAAGCAGCACCCATCCTATCTTATGACTTAGTATTTTCAACCCATCTTCAAAAAAGCAACCTTTTGATCACTCAGCTTTAGTTCCCTTATTAACTTGCACAGCCTGAGTCATCTCTGGTGATGACAGTGCTTGGGGTTTTCACAACAATAGCTCCAACATCAAAGCAGACTAAAAAGTCTTGGATCCACATACTGATCAGCCTTCTCATATAGATGGCCTCTTTTAAAAGATGAGATGAAAAATTACTTCTATCTTACTTTGGCTGCAATCAACTCTTCATCCTGCCAGCCAGTCACTGTATCAGTAACAACATCTTGTGGTATTTCTGTTGCTTGGAACATCATTCCTCATGACTACAGTGTTTCTATATAATACTCTTCCTTTATACTCAAGCCTCCAAGATGCTTGGTAACAATACACAGCTCATCTATTTCCACTGAAACCCCTGCCTGTGGCTAAAAGACGCTATTACCAATATTGCCGTATATCCAAAACAATTTTCTCTACACTTCAGGCCTTAGTACGCCACCATTCCTCTTCTTCTGTACACCATCCTCTCTAAGGGTCCTTCTGTCATCACACAACAGCTATTTCACCCTTTTCTCTTTGATAAAACAAGTTTGAAGTATTGGCTGCTAGCATCATTTCTTACACATTTAACACTAATGGATACATCTAGATACAATAGAAAAACTGGAAGGGGGAACATGAAAAGGTGTGGTAAAGAACTCAAAAGGCAATCTAGTCCAGTCATTTCATGAGACATCAGGAATTTTAAAGAAACTCTGATTTTCCTCATTGAGGACAGCATTGTCACAGCCATAAAACTGACTCATTACAGCTACAGTTTGAATACTTTCGACAGTAAGCCACAAGCCATGACAAGTCTTGCATCCAACAAAACCACAGCTGCAATCTGGATTCAAAATGCATTATTTGGTGTATAAAAACCCAAGCTGGTTCACCAACACTGGCTCCATGCACATTTCCTCAGCGCCACTGCTCACCACAGCTACCACCAGCATCTCCCTGAAGCTCCTCCATCGTGTCAGCAACTAAACACAGGTATTCTCTTCTGTGAGGTTTTTTCCTCTCCAGTGTAGTTAGCTCCCTGCACCAGTTTACCAAATGGCTTAAGGAACCCAGATGATGCCACAGAGAAGGAAGAACAGCAAGAAAATGTTACTTTGCCCTCCACAATCAAACACAACATGTGGTTTGACTAATACTCAATAGACACAGTCTTCAAAAAACAAACGTTCCCAGTCCCCACGCACCTATTCCTGCAGCAGAGCTGTACCCCTTCACTGTAAGAGGCATTTGGAAAGCCATGCAAGTCCTGACTGGACTGTGTTTGTTTTCAGTTGATCCTTTGGTGTGGCTGCTCCAGCTACTGCCCAAGTACAGCACTGCCTCAATCTTCATTCAGCCAACTACCACTGTCAATGAAAACATCTTACTCTAAGTGGGCAGCTATAAGACACTTTTGCAATATGCGTTTTCTTCCCCAGAGATCCTAAAAAATTAACAGCAAGAAAAATCACCTGCAAAGCAAGGGCAGCCCTAGCAGAAAAAGGCAATTTAGACAGCAGCAGCTACTGCTAGGACTCACCATGACAGTGCTCCCTGTATCTAGGTGGCAGATTGCTGCTTCTTTGCCTGTATGTATTTTCCTCTGTATCTGTGCAGTTTGTCCCCTCCTCGGTTCACAACACTTCACATAGCAGCCATCACTACTAAAGAGGTCCATGGGAGCTGTTGCTTTTTTGGATGCTTGGACAATTTAATTTTGCAGTGCCAGAATATATGCATCTAGGTATTACGCATATAGGAAAAAATATAAAGCCAAGCCTATGTGAATTTTAATATATTCCCCTCAACGTGGTGAACTGATCCTCTGACAGGGAGAAGCTAACTGTGTATGCAGGACTCACTTTCTGTCAGCTCTTCACAGGTACATCAGGGTGATCTGATACTACCACCAAAGTCAAACTTGTCCTTCACACTCCATCCTGCCAAGGGGTTTTCTTGCTTCCCCTCACACCGCATACAGAGATTATATGATCACAAACCAAGTCATTTCAAATGGCTGATCCATCACCCCACTGCCGGAGAGAGTGGCAGATAACAGAGAGGAAGAGGGAACTCCAGCATGTTTGTCTGACAGGGAGCTAAAACTGGAACAGGATCTCACAGCTCTCAATATGAAGAGAGTAGACTACTCCTATGAGACTGCCTCACAATCCCACAAAACGATACCCTTGTAGTCATCCTTTCTGTTCTGAGTGACTCTTCAAGTCACTCTGGCCTGGCACCAGTGTTAACACTCACATCTTCCCCTTGTCTCCCAATATCTACAGTCACTCCCAAGTCTATTCTGTTCACTGCTGCAGGAAGCAATACAAAATCAATTTGTAAAATTGATTATACATGGTATTTATACAACAGTTGACTTATTTGAGACCATGTGAACTGGTTATGCACTGCTGCCTCCCTGAGCAAGGGTAAAATTCCTGGTCAAATGCACAGAACATTTTCCTTGTGTTTAGAGGTTTTTAAGACAACCTCCCTACAACTAACACAATGATCTTATACCTGTTCTTATAAATCAATTGTATCTGTATATACTAAGATTTTAACAGTTATTTTAAAACTTACGCATTTGAAAAATGTCCCTGTTGGTTGGACTCTTCTGCGTGGTAAAAATTTAAATTCATTAACTTCAGCAGAAAATTTTAAGAGCCACACTGATACCACCAACTAACATTTATATCATAACACCTCATGCCAAGAAATCTTTCTATGCTGTATACTTCAAAGATTTCAGCCATTTTGAAGATAGTAGCAAAATACATTAATACTGCAATGTTTCCCCTCAAAAGTTACACCAGTAACTTCAGTTTCAGTAGTTACCTTCATTAATACCCACATTTATATTTGATAAAAGTGTAGCTATAACTACATGCTCACAAACTTTAAGAAATGTCCTGCCCAAAACTACAGGAATTCATTTCAGAAAATATACTTTCTCAATGATAAAAGGAATCAATTAAGGAAGGAAAAGCTTAGTTAGAAAACCAGACTAGTACTTAGCCTACAATTAAGTCGGAGCTTTGTTTACATTTTCCCCTTGGCAAGAAAAGGAAGTTATGTCTTCCACATTTCCTGCAACAAGCTCTCTCTGCACTTCCAAAGCATTTTTTTGTTCTGTAACATGAATATGCAAATTTTACAGAACAGTCAAAAGAGCATCACAAATGTTGACATAACGTTGTTTCTGAAAACAGAGGCACCAATCATGTACAAATTTAATTTAATTAATTCAGCAACATCTACACATAACTCATGAACACAGACTTTTAAAGGCTGCAGAGTTAGAAAAGCTTATGGGGTGGTTTTTTAACTATTTGCTAAGGCAAATCTGCCCTTTGAGCAGACTGTTGACATGCCTTAACTCTTCCTTCTCTCCCCACAAGATCTGAAGCTTTTCAGATGTCCCAGAATACTAAAAAATAAGTAGATTTTTCAAAGAAATCAAACAAAACTTTTAGAAGGAAAGCAAAAGTGTGTTGCATTGCACTAATTACAGGAGTTACTCCATTAAAGAAACCCATTGCTCCTAACGTAATTTTAGACCAAATTTTGTTCATCTTTCTCTCTCATGCACAACTGTCCTTGATACCACAATTCCTTCAGATTCAAAGAAAGGGCAAAATGCCCCTTCATTAAGTTCATTAACGTATAGGAAAAAAGACAACACTGCCACCAAAAAAAAAAAGGAGAAATCTCACTTCCCTCTCTACCTAGATGATCATTCCCACTCAACTCTCCATCCATGTTCATTGAACAGAACAGTTTTTAGCTGGATCAGTTTTCAGATTAACAAAAATAAAAGGTTCGTTTCAATAAGGAAACACATTAATCTTGTATATGTGGAAAAAAGGGCAAGTTCCCTTTCCTTCCAAACATAAAACAAGGATGAAATTCCAGATCTACAAGATATTTAAAATAAAAGCACCCTCATTACTGTTGAAGATTGCTAGTGCCTAATACAACTGAGCTTTGATGCACCTAACACTCAGTCACAAAATGTGGCATTTTCCAATTTAATTCTCCAGCAAAATAAGCTGGTAGCTAAAAACAGAATGAGGGAAGAAGGGAAGAAGGAGAAAGGACAGTAGATGCCCAAGGTAGTGGTGGGGAAGTACCTAGATCAGCACAAGTCTGTTAATTCAAAGGGGAAACTTTGAGCCAATAATTAACTGAGAAATTATGCACTAACCAAATTACCTCAGATGTTCTCAGCAGAGAAATTCAAATGTCTTGAGAAACTTAGAATAAGACATGACAAAATTTTATTTTACTTGCAGTGGAAAAGCCCTGAGTAGTATGAACAGATATTTTAGAAAGTTTTTAATAAGACTGTACTTCTGATTAACATCATTTTCAGAAGACATGTAATTTGAGCTTTAAAACCAACTTCAAGTAGTAACTGCCCTGGTTACAACATCAAAGACAGCAGCCAAATGCAGTTAAAGACAAGCAGCTTTGATGCAGTGCAGAAACACATATAAGTGTCAGTTTACCAGAGGTTACCAGGTCTTCAGATCTGTGCCTAGAACTACAAAATACAATTCAGACAGGTCTTATACTGTATGCTAACTTTACTGTGTTAGAAGGGTATTTTGGCATTTCAAGTCCAAATACACATTTCCAGAAGTGCTTAATGGAAGACTAAACCCTACAGAGATTTTAATGACCAAGTAAGAAGCAGGAGGTACTTTTTGACCTAAATAATGTACCTTTTAATGTACTTTAAAAAAGTATACATCAAATTATTCTCTTAAATATTATCTTTGGCTATACAAAAAAACCTCCAAAAACCAGAACAGTCAGCCAAGTTGGGACTTGAGAATTTAAAGCAGTAAACACACATTCTTATCCAAAATTTAGATAAGCTAATCACTCATGAAAGCAAACTACAGAGAAGATGGAGATACTTGATACACTGAGAGTGTGGGGGGGCTCACAAGGACACTGAGTAGCTCCTCATGCTGTCATTCACATTCCTTTGTAGAAATTATGGTGTTCCATCCAGCTCACCAGTAACAAATGTTGCCTCTCAGTACTGACACAGATTAGATTATTCCTCCTTCAGTACCAAGGCCATCACTGAGTAACACAAAGCTTCCCATCTCCAGCGTGCATTTTGTCAACTCAGCATTCTTATACCTTGCTTGTCTCTGTGATATTATAAAAAACTATTTCAAAGACTTCCTAGAAGTGCCTCATTATAAACTGGCAAAGGTATTTTCGACTTAAAATGACAGTATAAGCAACTTGAGGTATTTCAGAGAGCAGCAGTCACTACTAGAATGACTGTAAAGAAATCCATTAACCTATTAACATTATCTTCTCTACCTGCATTCTAGACATTTTATATGCATTTCATTTCATCTCTCCAGATGTCTGAAATTGAGATGTCCAGGACAGGATGAACCAAGGCACAAGACGTCAGCCTTTAATATATTCACATGCTTCGTTAGTCTGGGATTCGTCAGGGTTTTTTTAAATGGCTAATACAAAATTCCACTGTGTATATGCCTGCACTCCTTCCTTTTTCAAGATGAAATCTTCTGGTCATTCAGTTAAGTATCACAAGCAGCTTCAGAGGTTGTTAGCCATTTATGTATTTTAAGACATACATCTGGGTACATGAGAAAAACCTCTGAATGCCCTCACATGTAAAAAGAACTTCAGCACAACCTCATACACTGCAGAATTTAAGTGGATAAGCACTATAATTATCACAGCAGCAGGAAGGCTTTAAATAAGACATCTTTCTAGACAAAGTCAAAAAATCACCAAATCTGCAGCCAACCCAGTTCTAACAGCCAACGAACCACTTCTCCCCCACCTTTACATCAAGAATAATCATCTGAAGAAAGCTAAAGCAGAAGATTAAAAGAGATCAAAGAGTAAGGGAGCACCAGTCCACAAAATACTGTCTTTTTGCATTCTGATTGTATTTATTACGTTAGAATGCTTTTATTCAGCTCTCAAGCAACATTTCCAATATTGGGGTCAGGAGAAAAAAAAGCATGAAAAGGAACTTTTGTCACTCATACTTATTATTTTTAAAGCACTTAAAAGAACCCACCCATTTACAGAAGTGTTTTATATTCTTCATTGCAGTACGGAGATCTGGAGTAGCAGATGATAAGCAAAGCAGCACTTAAATTTCTCACTAATGCAACATGATCTACATGGTCACTCAAAAAATACTTAAATTTTCACATAAATAGGTATAAAGCTTCACTCATTCTTGCTCTTTGTATATGAAACCTTGATTAAAATCTCAGTGGCAGACTATGACAACAATCTTCTCTCACCCAAACTGCAGTTTAAAATACACAGAGAAGCACACAGAGATACATTTTGCAGCTCTACTGATCCCACAGAGCTTCTCCAAGTTCTGGGTCACAAAATAATAAGCCCAACTAAAGAACCAAGCAGCAGTCACTTATTACATTACTATTTACATCATCAACTCCTTCGAGTTTAGCCATTGTTACCATCAGCAGAATGGTAAAATGTCCTGACAGTTATCCTGAGACTAGGTTTTAACAGATCTTGGACAAGATTTCCAAATTAGAGGAATCTTGCATGTCATTAACTAGCTTGACCTCTCTCCAAAGCACTTCCCACTAGATAACAAGATCAGAAGTAATGAAGAAAAAGAGATTAATCTTAAAAGCTACAAGTTACCATAATAAAATGGTCCTGTAAGAAAGAAGAGAGAGTAGAAATAAAAAGGCTCTTAAACAATATGGGGGATCACAGTAAGTGCAGAACTAGAAAGACATTCTTTAAGAGAGATTTAAAAAAATTAAATTTTACCCTTTACTATTTACTACAGTGGGTTGGAAACAGGGTATGATAGGAAAGAAAAGCAAGGATGAATACAAAAAATCCAGTCTTTTTAATACAGGAAGAACTGAATATACAATGACATTGAGTGCCACAAAAAATATACAGTATGAATGACCACTGAATTCAGACAAAATTTGAGGACAAAGATAAAACAGGATTTAGAAAATCATCAGTCAGTTATACAGGTAATATACAGTAAGTAATATACAGTCAGTTATATACAGGCTCACGCTTGAATGCCAAGTTCGAAAAACAAAGTAAGATCACTCAGAAGATACTTTTGAAACATAAAACTGATTTAAGATGTTGCTTGAAACAGTGTACCTCCACACTTCATACTGAAAGTTTCTTAATCAGTTTTGACTGCTGTTAAATTTTTTTCTTGCATGCTTTAGCACTCGGACATCTAAATAACCAGTTTAAATCCACTGATGATAGAAAATCCCCAACAGGCTGGACACGTCTGCAAGGCCACCAGTAGTTAAAGTTCATATTCAGTAGTGTTTGATGTAAGCTTGCACAACACCAGCACACAATGGAGCAAACAAATCAGATTTAAATTTAACTAAGTATATAGTTAGGTATGTACTTGAATCCAACACAGCTCCACCCCGATCCCCTTTACCTCCCCGGCCTCACCTCTACACTGTGCTAGCAAACAGACTTTCCACAGCAAGGTGATGACCCAGATGAAGGATCTGACATGAAGTTATTTTATTTATTATGGTTTATTTTTCATACAGATCAATTTCCTGAATGTTGCAGAGTGAAGCCATGTAAACAGCCCTACCAACACAGCTGAGGGGACAGTGCAGGAAGTAAAGAAAAGCAGCAGTGGACTGAAAGTGTTTAAAGCAGTTTTGCCACTAAGCATCTATCAAGAACCTCATAGGCATCCTTATTATTGTGGGTTCCCCCTTCCAGTGGGATAGGGGACAAAATCAGAAGGCAAAGAAAAAACAGTGCAGTAAAACTCATGGGTTGAGATAAGTACAGTTTAATAATTGAAATAAACCAAACTACAATAATAATACTGTAACAACAATTTCAATCTCCTAGTGTCCATTCATAACACAGAAAGCATCATTACTGATGGTATCCTTCTTGGGAAACATGCAGGACAGACTGGATGGGTGTAAAATGCAAGACTAGAATCAAATGTGGCATCTGCAGTTCCTTCTTATAGTTCAGGCATACTGGTGAAGCCAATATAGGAAAAAGCATTCTAAAAATCCACAATAGCTTCTATTCAAAGATTTAAGGATACTGACAAGACTTATCCTTCAAAGAACCTGGGAAATGAAACAAAGCACTAGCTAGATGACTCAGTGGAAGCTCACTTAACATATCTGTACTGGGATTCCTGGTCCCCTGTGCATGTACAATAAAGTTGTGCTTCAGGCTTCCAGACTAGTGTGAAAAAATGGGAAAAGCCATTGATCTGGTAACAGAAATCAAGTGCCATATAAATATGTTAAGAAAAAGCAAACAAACAAAAAGAAATTTAGAGTTAATACTAAAACTTGCAGTTCTCTATCAAGATTTGCTGTAAGAGCAGATCCTCATCACTCTCATTAGGAATACAGTTATTTCTTCTTAAGTGCAATCTCACAGTTTTCCTATAGATCTATTTATTAATTAATGTGAACTACACACAGTCCATCAATATGTCCATGGGATGTTTTCATTCATCTTACCGTTTGCCTCTGAAAGACAGCCAGCCACAACTACCTTGGTCACCACAGTGTACCCAAGACACCAGAATAAACTCCCCTTTCCTTGCATGTGGTCTGATACATCAAGAGCAAACACACATCAGGGTGGCAGAGGATCAGGCAGGGTTAGTGTCCCACCTCCTCCTATGGCCATGGGCAGGATTCCAAGACTCCACACCACCAATGCAGCTTACTAACAGGACAGAAGAAGTCATTGTCCCAGCCTAAAATTTATCCCAACAAACCTTGAGATTAATTGTCATCAGTGACAATCTGTAAACCTGACACCATGTACGCAGCAACTTGAAAGGCTGCTTTCAAAATGAAGACTCAATATTTTGTTGTTAATTCATCAAGCTCTGGCAGTTTCATAGAATTAAATTTAAAAAGCTGGCTGCAAAGACAGCACATTCTACTCTAATTTAACAGTGAGCAACATAGCTTCACAACTCAAAGTTTGGAGCTCCTCAGACAAGCTTGAAAACTAAGAGGGGAAAAAAATTTTAAAATCCCTATGACAAATCCATGCAAGTCTTCCAGAAGAGCTTATAAAAGTAATTCTATTCCTTCATGTATGAGTCTTTACAGATCAGTCCATGCCAGCTATAAGCATTATACCACCACTCTGTCTATGACTCAGCAAGGGAATCTGGACATATGAAGAGAATTTACTTACTAATGTAAGAGGTAAGGATTTTTAAAATGGCAACAATTACAACAATGCCACAATAAATGAACCAAGACAACTTATAGTTTGTATTGCTGTATCTACAGCAAGGAACACGGTCAGATTAGAATGTCAAAGCCATTTATACACTGGCTAAAGTTTGAAAGCAAGTAAAACAATGCTTAGTGTAGCTAAGCTGAAATACAAAGGATTCAACAGCTGTTTTCATCTCCAATGAACAAAAACAAACACTGGCTGTACATTTGACACAAAACACTGAGCTCCATTTCCAAGATTACCTGTGTGCAGCCCAACCAGGCAAGTCTAACTTCAGAGCTGAATACAAACCAGTGAGCAATTGGCAGCTTTGTGTTGTAACTTAAGATACAAGCTTGATTTACTGAGACATTCATCACGTGTTTACATACAAGCACGAACAGATAGTACTGTTTACAGGACATTAATTGACACAGCAAAGTAGCAAGTTCTTAAATGGCTCAATAATGCTTTGGTCCATCAACTGAGACTAGTCATCTAGTTGATAAATTATTCCAAAAAGGGAGAAAACATCACAATCCATACCTTCTCAATACATTATCTTCACACAGATATTCGACATAATAAGCACTCAGACCTTGCCTTGTAAACATCACGGTCCACAGAATCTGAACAATACTAACAAGCCTTCTGTTTCACATCCTCATAAATAACATCTACAGAATTATTTTTGTTACACTGGTAGCAGACTCTTAGTCAACAAGGGGTGGAAGAAAAGGTATTTTCATTGAATTCTTAAGCAAAAGGTTCAAATGGAGAAGGATCTAAGAAGAAATTCCCCTCCCTGCACCACCTTGTGTGAAGGAGGATACTAATACAGAACTAGGATGAAATATTTGAAACAATAAAAGAGAAGCTTAGAAGACTCATCCTCTTCCCTGAGATCTTTCAGAGAGGGTAAAGCTTTACCTCCTCAAGCTTTTCAGTGTCTCAACATGAGTTACGAGGTTTAAAATTTTATTATTTCAGCTTCTGTTGTTATTTTCTCTATTTCTAAATGAAAACAGAGCATGCAGTGCGTGGTAAAACCTGAGGTAATCACATCCCAACGGCATATCTGCCAAACGCTTTAAATTTGTTATTATATTACGTTGGTTTGAAGCAAAGCCTCAAGCAATGCTACACCACCTAAGGTAAATTCTCACACAAACTATCATTGCATCAACACCTATTTTATTATGCTACTATCGTATTTTATGTTAGCACTCGACATGTCTGTCATCTTCCACCCAACGGTCTCAAATGGGATGGCGGGGAAGAGCAAGTAGAAACACGAACCAACAGAAAAGCACTTATCCCACTGGCAGCAGGAATATTCCAGAGGCACGAGAGAACACATCACCTACAAAGCTCTCCAAGTTTCTCCAGGAACACCGCGGTTACACCTGTACAGAGAGAAGCGGCACAAAACCCCACAAATCCCGGGGCAGCAGCAATCTCCAGGCCACGGGACGGGCTGACCGCCACCGGCGGGAGCCCCAGGCACGGCGGGCGGGCACCGGCCCCACACGGGCGGAGCTCCGCGGCTGCGGGAGCACGAGCCCTGCACCAGCTCCGGCGGGAGACGCCTTCAAGCACCTCTCCGGCTCCGCGGGGAGCTGCGCCGGGCCGGAAGGGAGAGAAGGAGGGAGAGAGGAAGAGAG